>JBAMHW010000014.1:28973746-28989880 GCA_037177495.1 Rhadinocentrus ornatus | reverse complement strand
TATCTATCTATCTATCTATCTATCTATCTATCTATCTATCTATCTATCTATCTATCTATCTAGATAGATAGATAGATCTTTCTATCTAGATAGATAGATAGATCTTTCATAGATCTTTCATTCTCAGGTACTTTGCTTAGCACCTGCAAAATGAATTGTGCCTCAGCTACTAAACTTTCTTTCCTTTCTGTCCTAAATCAAGGGAAACCCCGCTGCTGTTGCACCTGAAAAAAGAAGAGAAACCAAAACAGTAAACGAGCCACTGGGCAAACTTCAGAAAAGCACCTTCATGTTCTCATTACTGGTCTTGATTTGTCTCCTTCTTTTGCAAATAAGAGTGGAATAAAAGAAGGAAAAAATGGTGAAAAAGAGGAAAGAATAACAGAAACAGAAGACTCTCAGGGTGTAAATGGGTTTCATATTTTCATTTTTAGCTGTTTGATGTAAAACAGAGTGGTTGCAGTAAAACATTCGCGCCTGAATAGATGTGTGGGTTGGAAGATGTTTCCAGGAATCAGATTCTGTTATTCAGTGTGGGAATGTCGAATACCTTTTTATTGCTCTTCTAAAAAAAAACTATTTAACTTCCTAATAGCTTTTTATGCATATTGTGTTCTTTTCCCAGTTTTTCTCTCACTTGCACCGTATACACAAATCCTTCCCAAGCTCTTATTTCGCCTAACCTCACATGGCTCCATCTTAAGCTGACTCCTTAGCAGCTTCCTGGTCCTGAAGCTCCCCTCTAACCCCTAACATGACAGAACTAAGTTTCAGATTATACAACTGATATGAAGCTCAAATGTGGGTCATTTTAGAACAAAACCAGTTAGTAGCAGCTGATCACGCAGTGTGATATGTAATTATTCTGCACATTGTGCTGTAACATTCCATAATCTAGAAAAAGATTAAATAAAGAGCAGAGAAAAGAAAGCAAAAGTGAACGTGTAATGGATACAGTGGAACGGTGAAGGGGCTGTAAGAGAGAACGTTTTGAAACATTCATGGAGACAGAATGCAACGAGTTGGCACTTTCTCTGTTTTCCCTCTGACAGAACACAATAAGTTTCAGGGAAACTGCTGATTCCTTCCAATTTTTTTTCTTCTTGTACGGCTTGTGCTTGAATCATTCCACAAACATATTGCCACAACAAAAATCATGAAAAAACATTATGATTGGGCCATCAAACTATCCCACATGTGGCCAAACATAACCAAACTTATGTGGCATTTTGTTTTAATTCAGTCTGAGTTGGATTTACGAGCATGGGACAAAATCCACAAATTTCCCTCAGGCGCACTTCTTAGAACTTCGTGGCTTTTGGCTCTATGAGTGTTTAAGTAACTCCAGCTCTGCCTCAGTGATAATCCTCACCATGCAGTGAGTAGTAAGTTGTTACAAGCCACACATTTTCATTACATTTCATTCCTTTGTCAGATTAACTATCTTGTTGCTTGAAAAACTAACCAACTGCAGGACCAGCTGGAGGGAGAAACAACTACCAGAAGAGAGGAAAATTACAACAATACAAAATACATGGACTGCAGCTGGAACTATATTATAACTACAGGATCAGACAAAACATTCTAAAAAGAACCGCAGAGATCTTGTATAAAAGGTAAATAAAAACAGAAAACAATAATTTATATAATAGATATAACCATATATTGTTGTTAATGGAACAAAAACAACATGTCAGATGTTGAAGCTGAGACACTTTTGATTTCATAGAAGTGAGGAGACCAGTTCTGGAGTTTTAGGAGAGGATTATTGTCCCATTGTGGTCTGATGCAGGATTCTAGCTGCTCTACAGTCCTGGACCCTGGTGGCTGGATTTCTGCTTCCATGATGCTCCAGATGTTTTGTATTGGTGAAAGTTCTGGACTGCAGGCAGACCAGTTCAGCAGCCGGACTCTAATCCTGTGAAGCCATACAATGTTTAATATTTCTGCTGCCTCATTGGATGATGTCAAGTGCAGTACTTTTAAAATAAAACATGTGAAATTCATGAACATGAACCCTAACCAGGGGTGAAAGTAAGCCGGTACGGTCCGGTACTGCGTACCACTAAAAGATTTACTGTCAGTACGCAGTACCGGGAAGTTGGGAGAGTGTTTGCTATAAAGGCCAGAACCAGTCACGACTGCACTCTGAGTCAGACAACAGATCCATTAGCAGCATGCAGCAAAATTCCATTATTCTGAATTGTTTCTGAACTGTCAGCGCTGTTTTAGTCCATACTGGACGGATCTTTTCCGGGCATCTCCCTCTCTTCCTTAAGAGACTTTTGCCCTGCCCCCCGTCCCCTCGAAGAGAGCCCAGCCCGGTGGCCTCCTCTGCGCCCAGCCTTCGAATCGTGAACTGTCAAGAATGGGGGCAGAGGTGAGGACCCAATCACAGGCAGAATCAGGCAGGAAGCAGAATGGTGCTCGTGACAAGGTTTATTTCCTTACTCTCAGGACAGGGAACCACACGACAGAGATAAACCGTACACAGGAGTTAACAAACAAGGGCAAACTGAAAACCATGGGGTATTCACAAAGGGAGTAATAAGGAACAGATGAAGTGAATGAGTAATCAGACCAGATGAACTAACGATCCAGAAACAGAAACCACAGGAACAAACAATGATCCTAACAGAAATCTAAACACAAAATCCAGAACTAGAAACCAAGATCAAAACAGAACATGACAAACCAAAACCCTAAACCATGATCACCAGAAATAAAACCTGAAAACACCAAACTATAAACCCAGATCAAAATACAGCACAAACCAAGAAACAGACCAAAACCCAACACACAAGAAATAAGACGGTGAAACATGACAGAGAACCACACGTTATGTCTTTATGTTCGTTACGTTTTTCAATTTAACGGCACAGAACAAAAGAGCTCAATGACCGGAGACTGCTCATGATTTCTATGGGGATAGGTGCGTTTGATTTACTGCACTGGGACGCTTTCCACAACTGATCCAAAGACGTCAGGACTTGCATCGGAACAAGAGGAACAATAAAATACACCAACAAAGTTACACATGTTCTTGTAGTTGACTGAAACACTTTCAACATGATTTAAATATCTATTAGTTATTATCGACAGACATTTTAAATAGAAACAGAGAGAAACACTACAGAACTATCTTTTTTTTTTTTTTTTTTTTTGTCAAAGTAATAATAAAGAGAAAAAAACTTCTTAGTTCAAAGGAAAAGACAGGGACCATGAACATGGGTTACCACAGAAAAACACCCAGTGATGAAGATTATGAGCAAGCTGGGAGTCCGGTGAGGAGGCGCCATGTCAGGCAAAAGAAGCAGCTGGGAAACAAATTTAAAAAATATTACACACTCGTGCAAGTGCTGAGACAAATGTACAAGTGACATAACACAAAACACAAATACAAATCCCGGAACAAACGAAAAAAAGATGGCTCTTATCGGAAAGGGAATGTCCTGGATATCAGAAGTGATGCAGCGATGACCTCATGTCGTAGTTCAGCTACACACTGACAGTCAGCGGCAAATTTCATCAAGATTATGAGAGCATAACAATGTTTTGCCCTTTTTGAGGAGTCGGTTTTCACCTTTTCATTCTTTGTGTAGACGGTTTCTGGAACATTTTAATGAACATGTTTTATGCAGTTGCTGTCCTCAAAGAGCAGCCGCTTACCACCCACATGTAGCCGCACCAACCCCAATAGACCTGCCGTCTGTTTCTAACACAGGATAAATCTGGAACGTAAGCATGGGTGCGCAACAAAGAGTTTTAGCGCTGTCAAAGCATTTTAGCCTTCTTCTGTCCACAGAAACTTGTTTCTGTCAAGGATTGTGGGATGTGAGGATCCAAATGCAGGACGGAGAGGCAGGAGGCAGATGGGTGCCGAAATAAAGGTTTTCAATTAATAAGCACTTACATTACGAAGCACAGCAGGAAAACAAGACAGATGATCTGACAAAGGACAACTAAAACCAAGGGGTATAAATACACTGAGGAACTAATAGGGAACAAGTGAAGTGGATGAGCAAATCAAACCAGGTGAACTAATGAACAGGAAACAGAAAATTAAACAGAATGCACAAAGAAAAGAACAACTAAAATAAATCAGAAAACCAGACAGGACTGTGACAAAGAAAACCTACAGAACAGTAAAACAACAAACTACTTAACCAGAAACCCAAAGACCATGGCATTTTCTTGGACGGTGAAGGTCAGTTAGAGGATAAACAATGGTAGAAAAGTCACAGCAGAAGTTTCTGTAAAACCCAACCATGCCTAAAAGTCTGTGCAGTCCACATCTTGGATTTTTAAATATCACAGTGACTTTAGCATTGACAGGACACACCTGTCTCCAACTTTCTTGTCTTCTAAATATGTAACGGTGGCCTTAACGAACTCACACTCTGTCAGATTACGTGAGTGAAGCCTGAGCATAGTGCTGAACAACTGACTCAAAACTTGCACATCTTCCAGCCAAGAGTCAGTAAACACAACACGCATCTTACCCACCAACTCCAGTCCTCGAGATCTACCATCCTGCAGGTTTTACTGTTTCCCTGGTGTAACAAACCTGATTCAAAGGAAAGATTCTTCAACATGTTGTCAACTTCTGCACCAGTATGTTAACGAGCCATTGATTTGAGTCGGGTGTGTTGCAGCAGGGAAACAACAACCTGCAGGATGGTAGATCTCAAGGACCAGAGTTGGTGACCACTGGTCTAGCCAATACTTTAACTAGGACAATGGGTGACAGTCCTCACATAGATTTTTATATAAATTCCATGAGGTCAGTGCTCCCACACAAGAGTGTGGGTTCTTCCCAGAAGTACATCAAACAAAAATGAAAATCTCACAAGGTCTTTCCTATGTTGCAAAGACCTTATGTCACACATCTTTGTACCAGCAGATCTCATTTATTCACAAAGGGAAAGCACCATTAAGATGGAGTGTGGAGGTCTGCAACCATCTGCCTATGATTACAGCTGGGAACAGCACTACAACAATGGTCGCCTGGGGAGAGCCCAGTAATGATCACACACAACAATTACTGGGTAACCAAATGCCTCAAAACGGCTGTTTGTGAGAGTGAAACCCAGAGATTTGGCACGTCAAGTTGAAAGACGTCCAACGTTTAGATGAGGCCAACAAGCACGCTCCCAATCAGATCAGCTGTATGCAACTTTCATACAACGTGAATATACTAAAGCAAACAGGTTTGTATTATTCTTTCTTCCTTCTTTATTTATTTATTTTTGTTCTGTGTTGCTCCTTTTATACCTGGGACAGGTACAAATTAGCATTCTCTATACCGCGTACCGTCCCATCCAAATAATTGCTTATAGAAATACTCTACGGTAATAATTTAAAAAAGTACTCGTGCAATTCTTTTAACTTATATTGACAGTAGTGTTTGTACACCATGTTAAAATAATTTTTAAAGCCACGAAAAAAAAGCTTCTGTGAGGTTCAAGACTTTAACAGTATGATTAAACAGCTTTACATTGATTCGTTGGGTTCTGTGGAATCAAAATATTGTTGAATCAAATCCATATAATACAGTTTATTACCCTTATTTGGCCAAATTTAAGTGCATAACACATTAGTTGTATATCAAATACTGCTGCAATTGGCGTAATTTTACATTAACATATGGGCTGAATTAAAAGCTTAATAAAGCAGTCAGTGTATCAGTGTAGGAGTCAGAGGTGTAGACACCCTTACTCATGCCAAGGTTTTTCTTCATTTCTTCTATTTTTTACATATTGAAGAACCATATTGAACATATTCAATTATAGAAATAACTCAGCGTTGAAAAAAAGTAAGTTCAAATTTTAGATTCTTTCAAGTAGCAACCTTCAGCGCTGCTGACAGCTTTGAAATCTCCTGATATTCCCTCAACCACCTGAAATGTTTCACCATCAGTCTTCAATAAGTTTATCCCAATCCATTTCAGCCAGGAGGTTGTGGAGGCCAGATCATGTGATGCAGTCCTCCTTAGCCCGCTTTCCACATTAGGAACCTTTTTCAATTAAGCAAGATTTTAAAGAAAACTTGGCACATTTCCTTTAAAACGATCCGAGTAAAAAACCTTCACCCCAAACTAATACTGGAAAAAGAACCTATTAGAGGCATAGGCCTCGTCAGAGGGGCGGGGCTATGTGATAAAGAACTCTGATTGGTGGAACATACTTGCAGAGCACCACACTTCTGTTGGCTATATATTTAATCTGGTTTATTTTACTTCTACAAACTTAAATCTGATCGTTTGAAAGTGGACGAATGAGGAGGTCCAGGCTGTGATGAGCGAGAATGACTTTCAGCACAACTTTGAGTCAGACACTCGAAACAGCTGTTTATAAAGAATAGCTGACGAGCTGGCAGAGATGAATGTGGGGCACACAGAAAGAAATTCAGGAAAAATTTAAGAAACTGGCGCTTGCATACCACATCCAGTAGATGCATACATTTGCGCACGTGAAATTTGAGCACTGCACCTGATTTTTTACTTGGATGCAGCCAAGAAATTGCACAAGCTTTTGAGAAAAGCCTCTGCGAGTGTTTTTGGTGTGTTGGGTGGTTGGAAACAAGTTTTTATCGGTGCATTACCGCCGCCAACTGGCGTCTAAAGCTGCCGATTGATTGTGGGAGTGAGCTCTGAACTCAGCACTGTCCAATAGTGGAAGAATTTACTTAACAACCATGGCAACGTAAAAGATGCATGGACATATGAGGAAGGCGACGTATGACGTTTGAAACAGACACCCATATTTACGCACTTACAGAAGAATTAATGGGCCTTTACCGACTTTGTCGCTACATTTAGCGAGTAATCAGAATCAGGCCCCTCTGGCAACGTTTTTTTTTATTCTCAGATCTAGCAACTGATATTGGAGACTTATGTAAAAGCACGGATCATTCTCACTCTTTTCAGTAAGCATCAGTGGTACAGCAGGCCCCTCCCCCATCCCACCCACAGCATTCACAAGTCCCACTCAGCTGCAGTCAGAGCAGAAGATGTTCACCTTTTGCCCCAAACCAGACGGAAAATAAATCCTGCATACACAAAGTACCGCTGGTTTACAGCCGGATTTTAATGACATTAATATTCTTGCTTTAACACATGAATTATTTCATGCTGACAATTATATTATCATGCATTAATGCTTTTCTTTTTCAGTCTGTTGCTCACTAGCTCTGAATACACATCCAGATAAAGCATGGGTAACAGGAGGGGTAACTGGCTGGGAATGTGTGGACCACTGCAGCGTTCCCCTCAACCGGTATCTGCGGACGCTCTTGTTAGTGACCTCTGTTGTACAGACTAAACATGCCATTGCCTTGTTACTGATCATCTCCCACTGCTTACAACGTAAGCGACTCAAAAGGGGGGCTCAAAGTAACGGAACACACACACACACACACGGCCAAGGTACTGACCCCTTTAAGTAAATTCAAGCATCACTGTGTGCATAAAAGGGCAATATTTATTTTAATTTCCAAATGCTGGCCTGACAAAGAAACAAAGAAACAAAAAAAGAAAAAAACAAACCATGACCTCCACATCAGCGTTTACTGGGTGCGAAATGTAAAAAGATAAAACTAAATAAAAACTAGTAACAAGTAACTAGTAAATAAAACTGTAACATTTCTTTTATAAACAGCAATAGCAATAGTATTCTGAGTCTGAGTGAAAGCTGGTGCCAGTGTAACCGGATCCTCGCCCTTCCTCCGTTTCTGTAGCCTAAAATTCACCTTAGAATACCTCTAAATTATGCAAACACAAGATTTTTGTGTAACCTCAATGGGAAATATACAGTAGCAAAACAGAAAACTATTCTAAACAAGAAACAAACATTTATATAATTTTTATTTAGCCGATTTTTTTTATAGTGACAGCGGGTGCTGGATCCAATAAAATGGGTTCTGGATCCAGAGGTTCCGGAGGTGCCGGAACGCGCTCTGGCTGGATCCGGCTTACATTAAGCCCTGATTGTTAGTAATCATCAAAATATACCCCGTGGTTTCTGCTACTCTTTGTCAGATCTCCTGTCCTGTGTCCCGTGTCGCGGTCGTAAGACTTGTTTCTATTTACATGAAACGTTCTTCCCGCACCCCTTTCATCCTGCATATTGGTCCTCACATCCCACTCACCGTGGCATTAGTGTTTTTTAAAAAAAAAGTTATTTCACTTTTGTTTATAAATACTTTTCATGTAATAATTCGCAACATACCAGTTTTGAATCATCATTGAATTACGATGCATGCCAATGCAATTAATCGCGATTAAAAAATAAAATTGTTCCCCAGGACTAATAAAAACCAAACCAGATTTAGAAAAATTTATTAAAAAAACATTTTAGTTTGTGTGTTTTAGTTCTCTCTCATTTTTTAAATGATTTTCTATGATTTTATTACAGTTAATATTTCATAAATTTGGGTGAAATAGGTGAATTGCTTTGGCTCAAGTAATTTTTTTGCCATGTGCAGCAGTGCACATTTCCTCTAAAATATATTACCAGCTTAAAAATGACCACAACAGCCGAAGTGTGTCTATCGCCGTAGCAACCTGGGTATCAGCCTGATTAGAATACATTTTCCAGAACGTTGCAGTGAAAATGCAAACCACAAAAATGACCAGTAATCGACCAATATTGGTGACAAAATATTGACAAAATATGAAGTGATGTAGAATAGAATTTGGGCCATTGGCACCACGCCAGCAATAATAACATTATGCTTATTACCCTATTAGGTTTTAAAACAAATGCAATTAGTCTTCATTACTCTTATAATAAAAATGCTTTCACATCTTGGAGATGCATGCATGTGTGTAATAAACTGTCATTCCTTTCAGCATCAACGAACAGAAGATTCTCCCTCTGTAACAGATCATAGCTAAAATGATAGCTGGATACATTCCTCTGAACTCATTAAGACTGACTCGTGTAAAAGTGGATTGACATAAAATAATACTCATTTAACCCAGTTGACAGGGTTAAACGCCTTAATGCTTTGGTATGTCTGCAAGGAGGCACACACCGCAGTATAGCCACAGGGACTTCCCCACAAATTTTGGAAGCACAACGTTCTCATACTTAAAATAAATGTGCACAGATCATGCTGACATGGGAAAAGACAGAAATTCTATCAGCCAAATCTTGCACATCCTAAATGTTTGTTGAGGCAAAATATGGCTGAGAAATAAAAGAAAAAATACAAATGCATAATAATTAAATCAGAGAAATATTAGCGATAAACCCATAGGTAAACATAGTTTGAGCTATTTTAACTGACAGGACATGAAAGGCCTTGTTGGTCTAATGGCTTACATGACTTGCGTTTTGCCAAATAGGCCTAGACTGGAATTTATTTAACAAGCACTAAAAGAGATTGGCTTTAGGCAGTATTTTGACACCTGTGATTTCACCTATAGTGGGAAAATTAAATAATATGTTTGATCATCTTCAGATCATAAATCTAATATTCATGAGACTCAGACCAAGCCAATAATCACATGTGCGTTTGGTCAATAACAAAATGTGGATCATGAGGGCATTTTTTGAAGGAAAAGAAAGTCTTTATTTCGCAATCATTTTGAGCAGATTGTCTCAAAATGTGGTGGTTAGTAGTCTCTTACAGAGAGAAGGTCACTGGTTTGAGCCTTGGCTGGGGAGGGGTATAACCAGGGACCTTTTCGTGTGAGTTTGCATCTTGTCCTTTTGTATCCATGTGTGGGTTCTCTCCGGGACTCCAGCTTCCTCCCATCATTCAAAAACATGCATGTTAGGTATGTTGGACACTTTAAATTCTCTCTAGGAATGAGTCTGAGGGGTTGTTAAGCCTGCAGCAGACTGGCGACCGGTCCAGGGTGTACCCTGCTTCTCCCTTGCTGTTTGCAGGGCTTAAAGGATTTCCGACACCGTGTTGGATCTCCGGCGTGCAGAGTTTTTGCGGCGAAAAACAACAAAAAAGGAGATTTACGATTTAATGACCAGATGTGTGTGCTAATGTGGACTGTTGTCACGTTGAGTTTGTCTACAAATGGTATGAGAGGAACGCTGATCTGCTCTCAAACGCTTCACTAACCAATCAGAAGTTGAGCAGGTCGGTGTGGTAGGGCTCCACCTACACTTTACATCTACGCTATCGGCTCCTTAGATACGATAAAGCAGAGATGTTGGTGAAACTGTAAAACGTCAGTACCTGAGTTTTGTTGCTTGGGTGGACAGGTGTGCAGACCTGATATTTATGTCACGTGAGCGCACACACCTGTTTTTGCACATCAGGGTGAAGGAGAATTGTGAGCTCACGACCACGTAATGTCTGTAAGCCTGACGATGATG
Organism: Rhadinocentrus ornatus; assembly: GCA_037177495.1. NCBI lineage: Eukaryota > Metazoa > Chordata > Actinopteri > Atheriniformes > Melanotaeniidae > Rhadinocentrus > Rhadinocentrus ornatus. The sequence goes on along the minus strand of JBAMHW010000014.1, from coordinate 28,979,540 downwards.
AAGTTAGCTTCTGATCTGTGCCAAATCCACTGCTTTTTGGGGACCTAGACCGCATTAGACCAGGTCCTGCTGATAAAAGCTACTACTTAGGATGTTCAGATCTGGACTAATTTATTATACAGAGCATGAAGTGAAACTACAAGCCTACTTTGTTGCGTAACTCGGCCTAATACTAAATTTTTTAAAATGCCTGAAATGGCAACGGCTGGGATGGGAGGTGCGGGGTGATCAGGGAGTGGAGAGTAGGTGGGTCGGGATACACAGGTAGAAATGCTTGACAGACAGCAAGAAGCCACTAGCAAGAACAAAACGCCTACGCCACAGAGCAGATTTTTCCCCTCCAGAATGTCCTCAGCTACACAATAACCAGGTAGTCCTGAACCGTATCAGTCTGAGCTGTTAGTGCTGTAACGCTGGCCTGTCAGCAGCTACAGCAGGCTCGTGGCAGCTTGTGGCAGCTACAGGAAGTGCCGCTGTCCCGACTTAAGCTGCTGCAGGTAAAAAATAAAGTCTGTTGTTACTTTTAAACCCCTCAAAAGCACAAATTCATCCCATTGCAGAAATATTTCATCTGTGTGTAAGAACAGTCTAAAACATTAATCTCATCTTTATTTTTATTTTTTTTACTGTGAAGAAAGTAACAGAAGACAGTTTAAATGGCTTTGCATTCCCCACGGGTGTGAAGGCCATCTGAGACTATCTGAGGAGGCAGTCACACACACTTTCTTTGCCGTCCAAAGGTCTAGTGTGTTAAGAGTTAATTCGTTATTCAGAGCAGCCAAGGTGACGTCATTACCAGGTAACTCTGGAGTCTCTGTGCTGGAGTTTCCTCCCTCTGACGTCACCCATCGTTTGAGAGAGTGGATCTCAATGGTAAGCAAGTGTGGGGCGTGACATGCAACGCAAACCCAATGTAAACATATTTGAGGCTGAGACAGACCACATTCATGCACAACTTTGAAATTCCAGCAGGATGCTTTTTTTTTTTAGTCTGAAAAGGAGGATATGTCGGTGTAAAAGAAGATGTTTGGTCACCCTAGCTCTGGAAAATAAACGAATGACTAAAAATATTGTGGATCATGGGGGAATTTGCTGAAGGAAAAGAAATTTTTAGTTTCAGATTTTCTCAAAATGCCAACGAAACACTCTGAGTAAAATCCATTAAAGACCTGTGTCTATTATATTTGGTTAAATGATTAGGTTGAGATCATATCGAAGCAAAAAGATATGATAAGGAAAAGATAACCACTTGGCTAAAAATTCACCCTTTGTTAGCTTTAACTCTGTGGCTGTATCAGACCATCTGGGTGTGTGACTTCACACACGTGAACACGTTTTACGCAGTTACAACCTGCTTGGTTCTCAAATTCCCCTTTAAATAGATTGGGCGCAGTGCACTTGTCAAACAAGCTGTGTAAACAGTAGAGTACAACCTACAATAGTACGTCTTAATCTCCACCCCAAGGCACAATAACTTAACCCTCACAAAATGAACTGACGTCACCTGGTAAGCTGTTTGGTGTGAAAGGCTGCAGTGGGTAGAGAGGTAATAAATGGGAGTCAGTAGCACATTTTTGGCATGTTACCCTGTCAATGCTAAAACACATTCAGCATGATTTGAATAATTTTTAGAAATTACTCAAAATAAAATAGTGACTATACGTCTCTGGCTAAGGACAGCTGTCTTTGTTCAGCATTAGGGTCCACACTTTCTTCTTAGTTATGCGTTCAAACTACTACTGTTTAAATAATTTGTCTTATAAACCTGAAGCTGTCTCCTTGGGTCTTGCCTATGACTCCATTATTTATTGCTGCTTGGGACAGATTGTTTTATGCTGGCTGGAGAAAGTTCAGACAAGAGACAGAAAGCAAGATGGATGCTGAATTAGTCTTTATTAAGGGACACTAATCTAGTTTAGTAGTGCAACTCAAACAAGCTATTTCTAATAAAGAGATTTTTTTTTCCTTCAGAGATGCTCCAACACATCTCGCCTGACGAGTCTCTTTTGTGGAGGCTTCAGACACTGGAAGATCTCTTCTCTAAGTCATGTAGATGGTATTGCTATTAGTTTGTCGACTTTGCCTCCAGTGCTGTGGAAACACCATGACCACCACCATGTTAGAAACCAAACTTTAGCTTTTCTAAAACTTATTGCTTTTTTATTTGATTTTATTTCCTGCTTGAAAAAGACTGAATGAGAGCTTTTTTAAAAAAAAATATGGTTATTTCATTTTAAAAAATTGCCTTTCTTAATTTTTTGTTCCACAGAAGTGGCCTATTCGTACAGTCTAACACGAATCCCTTTCCCATTTTTATTTTTTAAGCCAGGAAACCCACTGACATGTGAAATCTCTTCTTCCAGGACGTCCTGGCTTCTCTTTTTGTCCACAATCTTGTAGTTTGGCCAGATGGTGATGATGTTCATCTTAGGAGAAAAGAAAAAAAAACATTAAGTTGGTAGACTTAATGGCCTGTTTATGAAGTTGTGACGGGCTGTATAAAATGAGCTTACTCATACACAGGTGTGTCTTTATGAGCTATTTATGAGTTATTTAATGTGCCATTAGAAGACTCCAGTTTCCCATTTGAATTACTGATTGGATTAATTTCCGCTTATCTACAATGTTCACGTTTTAAAACTAAATCTGCAAAAAATAAAGTGTGAAAAACACTTTCATTCATGTTCACACAGTTTTTAATTCTTGAGCCCAACAGACCAAGGAGATGTGATCTATTTCCAAACCTGAAACACACCTCACCCTTTTTTTCTCTCCTCTCAGTTTCCACAGTTGTCTGTATGGATAGTTTTACATTGTTTGGCATTTTCCTAATCCTAGTGAAATGCTCCACATCTTGGAAAGTGAGGGTCCCTACCTGAGCTGGACTCTCTATAACGCACCTTGGCAGCACAGAACAATAGTCCATTCTCTTTCATTGATGACCATGAAGTAAATACATGAGCGGTGTAACAGAAGCGGTTCAGATGATGAATTGCTGCATGCGCATTGCTGAGACTCTGACTTTATATCTGAGTGAGTGACATTTCCTCAGAACTGAGCTTTTCAACTCGTCCCGGACTTCACATCACTTTAAATGCCACTTCCAACCCAAGCCAGCAGTTTCTATCGAACAACGACTCAGGCATATTAAATGGTCAGGCAGTCCCAGTTACAGCCTGTCCTGGTCTGTCAGCAGTCACAGTTTAAAGCTAATAATCCACTTTTTGTTTAACTTCTGTTGTAGAAAAATCCAGTCCTGTCACCACTCCCCAATACATCCCAGTCTCATCAGCAAACAGATTTATTTGAAATTTAACTCTTGCACATGAATTACCTTGCGTCTTTTCAACACCACTTAAAGGGTTAGTATGTGACATTAGCTCTGTTTACATGGAGCTTTTCTGATCAGATTGAATATCCAATCCGAAAAAAAAAGGTGTCACATCAAGGCCGGCTCCAGGAATGCATACATGAGGTGGCAAGCAGAAATGTGAAGGTGGCATCATGTATACACATCATGCTTCAGCCTTATTTTTGTTGTTGTTGCTGTTTATAAGAGTTTTCTTAATGGAACTGTTAGCGAAGTCCAACTCCCATGAACTGGGACTGCTTGCTGATAATAAGGGTGTCATTAGCTGGGCTTTAGCTGCTGTCTGTGAGGTACTAGCAGCGTCATTGCTACTGGTGCAGGCAGGTGCAGCACTACCTTTTTTAAAAGCTCTGAATAACATGTCAAAGTTATGATCGTATTAAATCTGTCATGTAAAGAAAGATGATAGGATCACTTTATCCAGCGTCCTTGTAAACATACCAACTAGAATCTCTGATCAGGTTGGTTTGAATCAGATTGATGAGATATTTCTCCATGTAAACATAGCTACTGTCAGCAATGGCTGAAAACTGTCAACAAAGTTAAATTTCAAAAAGCTTCTAAAAAAGATGATACTTCATTAACTAGTGTATTTGTTTGTCCATGTAAACAAATAATGTAAACATAAAAGGTTAATTTTCTTTTCAGAAGTAATTCCTCCTCAGCATATCAACCCAATCATCCCTGAACATCACTGCATTTATCTGTTTTGTTAATGATTTTAACAACTGATGTCAAAAACTGCTGCTTATGTGGACTAGTTTTAACAAAGGTTTGTTTTTGTAATGGTGTGGGCGATGCAGGGCGGCAGAGTAGTGTGGTGGTTCCCACCATCACTTCAAGCATAGTCCCATACATGTGAGGTTCCCTTTGGGTACTCTGACTCCCAGAGTCCAAAAACATGGATGTGAGGTTTACTGAGGGGTGTTGAGAATGGCTGTTTGTCTCTGTGATGGCCCAGGGATGGAAAGGTGATCTGTCCAGGGTCTCTCCTGCCTCTTGGTCCATTAGGTTCATTTTTGTCCTTTAAAACAAAGAATGAACAACAAGGATTTTTCTTTTTCTAGTGCGGATATTAAGTCCTGTTGAATTATAGTTTACATTGATACACTGATGTCTATCTAACATGAAGAACAGAAAAATATTAAGACATTAACATTAAGATCTCAGATCAGTAACTCTGGACCACTGTCTAACATCATTAGATGTCCACGTCAGCAGGCGGTAGCAGATACGAGATCAGTCGGACTTGCCACCGCAGTAGCCGTGGCACCACAAGATGGCACAGCACACAAAACGGCTGCTGGATTCGTCCATAGAAAACTGATGGATGGATAAAGATGGTCAAAACTTCCAACTGAAAAAAGAAAAACAAAGAATAAGAGCTCAGGTTAAAAAGTCCTGATAGGACTCCTGCAGTGGGTTAAGAGTAGGGCTGTGCAATTAATCGAATTTTAATCACAATTACGATCTGGGTTTTCAACGATAATAAAAATGAAATGGTTCGATTATTTTGCTCATTCGCAGTTTGCTCCTGTGCTGTTTTTAGTTGCAAATTGAGCGCCACTGGAATTGCAGCGCTCTGTTGCAGACTCCTCCCACAGTCCCAAACGCTTTGGTTTAATTCAGCTCCAGATGAAAACACCTCTCAAGTTATGGGTTGGACACACGGGAGGCAACGTCGCTCCTTCTCTATTCATTTTCTATGGAACTTGCGCGATGAGGCGGAAATCGCTGCCTTCCTCCAGCCAAGCGACAGGCGACATTCGTGCATGTGAAATGTTGCGCTCGTTCATGTAGACGTGCACACGGGGGCTTACGACGCGACACAAGGAAATAGAAAAATGTTACATTTTTGTGAGTCATGACTAAATAATCCACCAGCTCCCAGAGACAGAAAGATAATAAACGTTACAAACAAACATAACTTGTTTTCTTACCAAAGACCAGCACTCAGTTAACACAGTGAACAACCCGTGAAGAAACTCATCAACTCTTTTGAAAAAAGGCATTGCTGCCATCTCATCACTATTTTAACCGCGTGTCTCTCTGCCCTGTATGATGAGGGTCATGAGGGTGTTGTGTGAAGGATGTGGCTACAGTCCAATGTTTCTCCACCGCTACGGACCTGTGGTCAAGCCGCACCATAGAGCCGTATATGACGCGGATTTCAATGTAAAAACGAAATGTCTCCAGTTTTATTTATTACAGATTACACCTGGCAGAACATAGCTGCTGCTGGTTTGAGACAAATGGAACCTGGCGGAAAGATATGAGAGGCCGTTTGAGACATTATTCAGAATTACCCTCTCTCAGACACATGTGAAATTTAAGTCATTCACACACTATTGTCATGAATGGTTCATCCTGTACTCGTTGGCGTCCTCTGCTGCCCTTTCTGGTACGTTGTCTCCTGTCTACAGC
>JBAMHW010000014.1:28957018-28967133 GCA_037177495.1 Rhadinocentrus ornatus | reverse complement strand
GGTCAACTAGTCCAGACCAGAGTCCAGACTAAACACGGAGAAGCAGCATTTAGCTGTTATGCTGCAAACAAGTGGAAGAAACAACCACCGAATGTAGACATTTTTAAATCCAGGTTAAAAACTTTTCTTTTCTCATGCGCCTATGAATGAATTCTGCACGGTAACTTTTTAAGTTTTCTTGCTTTTAATAATTTCAATGTAATTTATGATTTTATTGAGATTCTTGCTGTTTGTTGCTGCTTTCACTATTTCTTAACATCTGTAATGCTTTTAATATTTTATGAAAAGCACTTTGAACTGTCCTGTACATAAAATGTGTTATACAATAAAACTGCCTTGCCTTGTTTCATGATGTTTCCAGCAAATTCTGAGCCTAGCATCTGAATGTGGAGCTAAAATGGAGACTCACCAGACCAGCAACGTTTCTCCATCTTTTATTGTCCAGTGTTGGTGAGTCTGTGTGAATTGTAGCCTCAGTTTTCTGTTCTTAGATGACAGGAGGCACCCGGTGTGGTCTTTTGCTGCTGTAGCCCATCTGCTTTAAGGCTGGACGTGTTGTGCATTTAGAGATGCTTAAATAAACACATTTCTTTTAGTAATATTATTTAAAAAACTTTTTAAGATAACACATCTCTACTGTGCCCTTGTCAAACTTGGACATGAAAAGTATTGCAACCTGTCAGCTTTCCTGTCATTTGAATTCTCTCAGAAATATGTGTTGACCAATCTCTGGCAACAGAATGCCTGGAAATAAATGTTTACCAGCTCTGGTTGCAGATCCACAGGCATTCCCTCGTATCCTGTTACCTTCCCATGTCAGAAGAATGCTAATATGCTCGAGCTGCTTCGTTGAACACGAAGGGAATGCTGGGGATGCCAGCCTGAGCATGAGCTGGGTCCCCACATGGAATGCTTTCCTAGGTGTCATTTTCTCATTCCTTCCCATGTCTTTGAGTGCAGGAGTTTAGTGGAGCTCAAGTACACTGAAATAGTATTGGGATCAGTGTTACACAGCATGGTGCCTTGGCCTCAATCCACTTGACCCACAGCAGTAAACCTGCATTGGGCTACTGCTATTCAGTGTGTGAGAGCACAACTATCAAAGCACAACCCACAACATAAAATTTACTTTGAGTCAAGAAAATTAAGTGTTTTCACTAATTGGGTCACTTCAGTTTCATGACTACTTGATGAATTTTCCATGGCAATTCTATTAATATAGATGCATTTCAGGAGCGTGACGTCATTACGCATTCTAATTTACTTCCGCCATTTTGAGTACCAAACACAGGAAGGCAGAGATGAATATTTCTCATTTTAATCCCCGAGAATTAAAAAGATACGATAAAAAAAATAGCTGTTATTGGATGCGATCCTTACGAAGTCCCTGCAGAAATTTTCCAACCACTAACATCGACTGACAAGCTCCCGGATTTTTCCTTTCATGACATTTACATCTACCTCATACATAACCCATCTTCGTACACAAGTCTGAAAGCTTTTAAAAGTACAGATGCTTATCGATATTTCACAGCAGGCTGGGTCATTGACCCGAAAATATGCCATCTCAAAGACAAGAAGATCTATTTGCTGAAAGGAAAGGTAAGTCTTGTTCTGGTGATCGACTTTATGTAAACCATGACTAATGCTATATAGCTGCTAGCACTGCACAGGAGGAGGCTACAACACAAAATAAATAATCTACCGAATTGTGGAGCAAGACTGATGAGCGGTGTAAGAGTGATGTTAAATAAACTATTTTGGAATTAAAAGCGGTGGGTGAACGAGTATCTAACTCCTTACTGTTGTAGGTGAATGTTTACTTAAGTAGCATAGTATCTGTTTCTTTCATGTAATGTTGTACTTGCCACCACATAGTTAAAATAATACACTCGTCCTTGATAAGAATTTTTTCATTTCTACTTTAATAATAAATTTTATTATTTCTCTTTAGGTGAATCACTCTCAGGCCATAAATGCCACCCTGACACAACCCTGGGTTGTTGTTAAAGAGGATCAATCTCAGAGCGACAGCGCCTTTCAGGATTCTACTGTGGTGAACCAGAGGGAGCACCAGAGGATGTAGTTATCTGCAAAGCTAAACAGTGCAAAAGAAGACCCTTTCACAGGTCCTGCCTGCATATGACAAGGGTTCCAAAAATGTGGAAATGTTATGAATGCAGGAAGAAACAGAACAAATGAAGCCTTGTGCTGTTATGCAACAGACATTGTACAAAACTAACATTTCCAGAATCTTTATTTTAAATGATATTTAGCCCAAAGTTACATTTCCTATGTTTTCATTCTAATGATTGTATTCTGACTTACTGTACCTACATTACATGAAATCTAAACTGAGTTGAGGAGAGGAAGAGGAGAGAAGAGTAAGTGATGGGAGGAGGGAAGAGGAGAGAGGCCATAGGAGATGAAAGGAGAGGAAGGAAGGTGAGAGGCAGAGGAGCAGATGAAAGGAGGATGAGGAGCAAAGGTGAGGATAGAGGTGAAGAAGGAGTTGAAAGAATGAGGAAGGTGAGGCAGAGGAGGAAATGATGGGAAGGAAGGTGAGAGGGGAGCTAGAGGAAAAGAAAAGGAATGATTGTGTTCTTGTCTTATTTTTTTTGTTTTAGATTTTGTATGTGTCATGGTATTAAAATCACAATTGACAAATGGCTCCATGTTTCTCTTCTGTGGTAAAACCTTAAAAATGTTAAAATATTGTAATAATGAAACAAGCATATTGTTAAACAAAATTCACAGATTTATTTGAGTTTGCAGTTCTTTGTGGGTGGGAATGATTCATTCTGCACGTCACTCTGGTGGAACAACAGGAGGGCAAAGATTACAGAGGGCACAACACACTTTCATCCTTCTGGGGCTGAATAACAAAGTGATGTGGGTATAGTTCCTTGCAAAATTGTGTACTTATTCCTTACAAGTCCTATAATTCTCTCCACATGGATGCGCGCTGCTGCCAGTCTCCGCACTGACTCGACTTCCTCTGGGTGAAGCTGTCGTTTTCCTTTGGTAAAGGCAGGTATCTTCAGTCGTGCATTGACAAGTCCCAAAGACTCTGCTACATTAAAACCCTCTGTCTGCAAGAACCACTTCCCCAGGGGACAACAGGTCAAGAAATCCACTATGCTCTGTCACATACTTATCACTTGTCCTCCCAACCTTTTGAAACAAAACTAATGACCTTGTGGCATTATAGAAATTAAATACTTAACTGTAATATGATGTTTATATTGTGAATATGTTTGCGTTCGTGCTCTCATCTCTTTAGGTCTTTCAATGAATATTTCAAAAAAGTTAATAATACTGGTGCAATTTTTAAAGTTCTTTCTGTAACACATGGGAAGACTAATTAAAATCTGATCTCTGCTAGGCAGTGTGGTGTTGAAAACCCGACTACAGTTGATGTTAATGCATGAAACAAATAAGCTAGAAAAAAAAGTGTCAGGTACATCCTCAAACGCATTAATGTCAGTAACAGCTGCTGAAAAGGTGATAAACAAGACTTTAAGGTATGATGATATAAAAGAGAATACAACAATCAATTTACAATAAGAAGGCAGACCAGTTAACTCATGGACTTTCTCATCTTTGCTTTGGAAACTTTCTTGATTGAAAGATAATGAATTTAATTGAATTTAATTGACCTTTAAACTTACGGATTTCAGTGTTTAATCTCATACATTCCTCATTTTGTAACGGGTCTCCCAGAAGGACCCGAAAATTCAGCCCACACACGGGTATGAGTTCTTAAAGAGAGTTTATTGTGGAGATGACGATGAGATCCAGGCCGTGGGGCTTTTGACAGATCGGTGGTCAGTCCAAAGAAGGGGTCGGCAACAGGGATCTAGAATCAGACAGGAAAAGCTGGATATCACTCATGAATTACTGATGAATATTTGGCAGGGAAGCAGAGACTGAGGGGAAGTTAAATAGGGTGCTAACAGGTGAGGAGAATGAGTGTTCATGAGACTCAGGTGGAGCAGATGAGCCTGATTGCCAGAGGCAGATCAGCCCTCAAGACACATTTAATCTTTTAATTGTGACTTGACAAGCGGCATTAGTACAGGAACCTTCTATCTCCAATCCAACCTGCTCTCTGTCATTCCCCTGCGCATCCCCTTCCACCTGCTGGTCACTGTTGTCCTCCTCCTGTCTGTCTTTTCCTGTCCCTCCTCTGCCAGCTCTGCTCACTGCCCTTTTTCTTTTCAGGGCCTGAGTTCTTTCAAACCTTGCCATTTGATAAATCCTTTTCCACCCGAAGTTAACAGAAACTGAAAAATATAAATGCTGCTAGTGCACAGAAATGGCCATAAATAAAATAGGAAAACCGATTAAAGTATCCGCTGCTGTTTTACCAATTGTCAGTTGTTATTAAGACAGCACAGACTGCAGAGTAGCGTCTTTTGGCAGCTTAGCTTGTTGTACTGAAAACTAACTTTTGTTGCTGTAGACCGATATGTAATCGGATTCAACCTAACCACTTAATTCTCTGAAAAGTTTGCTCATCAAACCCTGCACAAAACCTGATACAAAATGTACACTGCACAGACGGCTCCTTGCAGTCGGCGTCCAGTTAGCCCTCCTGATCGCTAAGAGCCATCTCTGACGACGTTCTTCTTCCATTGGTAATCGATAAAAAGACATACCTCGGTCTCCTTTCTTTTTGTCACACCCAACTGCACAGCATTTTGACGGCATGTCCTGTGTGGTTCGGGTACTCAATGCAGGTACTCAATATATAAGCAATAAGCTAGCGCTCAAACGCAGTGGAACGCGTCTGTGACGTCACCTGAGATGTATGAATAGCATGTTTCATTACATGTAAACCCAAAGTGCTGATAATGAAGACAAATTATAAGGCAAGGTAAGTTTATTTGTATAGCACTTGTGTTGAATTTAATTGCACTTTGAATTGTCTTGTATATTTCATGTACAAGACAATTCAAAGTGCTTTAGATAAAAGATTAAAAGTGTGACGAAGCCATCTCATGACTGACAGCCGTCTCTACTAACACTGAGTTAGGCACGCACGCATACACACACAAACACACACATACTAGCCTGGTCAGTCCCGTGGGGACAAACACACGCCAAAGTCCGACAGTCATTATAACGGTAAACCACACAGGAATACAATCTGCCTCACATAGCAACTTATTAAGGGTGCACACTTTATATATTTCTAGGTTTACGGCTTGTGTGGAGTTTGATTGGTTACTTACTATCCTCTTCCAGTCCCCACCATGGCTTTGGTCAAACCGAGGCAAGAACCTGGTCAACTTGTGGAAGTGACACTCATGTGATCACTCCGGTTCGCGCCAAACATTGTTATTTTTTAAAAAGTGTTTATTACTTTGGTGTTTATGATGGTGTGGTGAATGTAATGGGCCTAAATGAATGTGTAGAATTTGTGTTATTTTTGTATTTATTTTTTCTTGTGGAAACTTAAACAGAACTTAATTAAGGTGATTTATTTGTAGAAATTAAGCTTTATTGACTATAGGGGGAGGGACTTCAAGAATTTAAAGGGAAGCCTGAGGAAGAGAGTCATTCATTGAGTTGCATTGATGGCAACAGGAAGGATTTACAGAGTGGAGTACTGGACACAAGTGGTGTCAGAAGTGGGATGGCAAGTCGTGGAAAGTGGAAAGTCAGCTTGCCCGCCAAGACAAGATTACGCTCACAGGCAAAGGATGATTTGGACCAGGGAGCCAGTGCAGCAGATGGGGAGGAAACCGGCTGGGACACGGAGATGACATTGGAAGATGAGGAAATGAAGTCTCGGGTTGTTCCTGGACCAAAGGGTGTGTCATCAGACCTGGTCGCCATGGTGAAGACCTTCTTGGAGGCCCAGCAGAAAAGGGAAGAGGGTATACTGCAGGAACTGCGCAACCTTAGGGTGTCCCTCCGACCCACTGCCCCTCCGCAACCTCTGGCCCCAGCTCCAGCTCCTGGTTCCGCGACATCAACCCCCAGCGCAGTTACTAGTCTCTACTAGTAACTGCTAGTAGAGACTGATGCTGCCTACACCTACACCTCGCCCGCGTGATGGTGTTTCTTTCACGCCACCAAGTGATACAGATGATGCAGTAACCGGATCAGACCAGCAGAGATCAGACGCCATATACCACACACAGCCAAAGATTCCTCCATACCAGGTGGGAGAGGATATTGAAAACTATTGATTGCATTTTGAAAGAATTGCTAAGACTGGAAGTGGCCAGAGACTGAATGGGCATGCAGACTGGTTCCACTTCCCTCAGGGAAAGCTCTGGATGCTTATACCTCCATGGACGAGGACAGAGCTTACTTATACAGAGACCTGAAAGCAGCATTATTAAGCAAGTCTGACATATCACCTGAGACATACAGACAAAAATTTCACTGTGCATCTGTGCCACCTGGAGAAACGCCCACCGAGATGTATCACTGCTTACAAGGACTCTACCGCCGCTGGATTCAGCCAGAGCAATGAACCAAAGAGCAGATTGGGGAGGTCCATCATCCTGAAGCAACTTCTTCGCGTCCTGTCGCCAGATGTGAGAACATGGGCGAAGGAGCATGAACCAGCAGATGGATTGACAGCAGCAAAACTGGCTCTACAGTACCTCAACACATGCAGAAGAGGATCATCAACACGTACTACTACCTTGGCTCGACCCACCACTGACGCACGACCTCCAGCGCTTCCAAAGCAAGCCTGGAAACAACGAGGAGCAACTGTACAGCCTCCTCCAGGTACCACCAGCACAGTGACTGAGCAACCAGCAACCGGTGAGACACTGATTTGCTATTATTGTCAGCAGCCTAAACACAAAGCTTCAGTTTGTCCAGTGAAAAAAACAAAAGTCACTGGTGCATGTTACGTACCTAGAAATGAGCTGGAACCAACTGAAAATGACAAAATAAGGAAAAGAGCATTTAAATCTGTAACTGTGAATGGTGAATCTGTAACAGCACTAACTGACAGTGGTAGCTTTACATCACTCATCAACAGACGTCTTGTTCCAGTTGGTAGTATGGACTACAGTACTACCACAGACATTGTGTGTGTTCATGGGGATAATCATACTTACCCTAAGACCAAAGTAACTGTGTTAATTGATGAGCAGCCTTATCTTCTGACTGTTGGGGTGTTAGATAATCTGCCTGTAGACCTTCTTTTGGGGAGGGACTTGCTGGTGTTAATATGTTTGCTACAAGAAGGGGAGTCTGATGACATTGCTGGGATTGCTAATGTGGATGTTAACACCAATAACACTGCTAATGCTAATCACCAGGAGTGTATTTCTTGTCCGGTCATTAGTAGAGCCCAGGCAAAGGCTGGGGTCATGCCTCTCCCAGACTTGGGTGGTAGTCTGTGTGATGAGGGTGGCACCAAAGGCCCAAAAAAGTCCAGACGGCAATGTCGTTTTAAAAAACAGCTTGGGATAACTGAACACCATGTACAAAATGTGGGAAATACCTGAAAAAGGTTAGACCATGCTTGCCTTCAACTTCTTCCAGTTATCACCACGCCATTCCGAAGGATTGCCATGGACATTGTTGGACCGCTGGTAAAAAGCAGCCAGGGACATCAATATACCTTGGTCATCTGTGACTACGCCACCTGGTATCCTGAAGCGTTTCCCCACCCCGCACCATCACTTCTTTCCAGAATGGGGATCCCTGATGAGATACTGACAGACCAGGGTACCAACTTCTGCTCCAGACTCATGCAGCAATTCCACAAACAGCTAGGCATTCATGCTATTAAAACCACACCCTACCAATCAGCCAGACTCTGAAGTGGAAATTTGTGTCTGATACGGGTAAGGACTGGCATTGCTGGCTACCTTTTCTCCTTTTTGCCTGTCGTGAGGTTCCTCAAGCATCCACCTAGATCTACTTCGCAAAAACTGGGAAGGTCCGGCTAGCAGCACAGAAGAAAGAGGTGTGGTGCAGTTCATTCTGGAAATGAGCGAATGCTTGGCAAAATACAGAGAAGAAGCAGAAATTAACTTTAAAGAGGCACAACAAACACAAATGAGATGGTACGACCAGCAGACACAACAGCAGGACTTCGAACCAGGTCAGAAGGTACTCCTACTCCTTCCTACCTCCAACAGTAAGTGGTTAGCAAAATGGCAAGGACCATACACTATTACCTGGAAAATGGGCCCGATGACATATGAAGTCCATCATCCTGAAAAGAAGAAGCCAAAACAGACTTATCATGTCAACCTACTAAAGAGATGGAATAAACCTCAGCATCAGGTGGCGACAGTGGGTGGGTCTGGTGGTGAGAGAAGAGGAGTTTAACAAGGAAAACCCAAGTTGGGACACCTTAACCCAGACTGCAACACCACTGCTTTCCCATCTCACACCTGACTAAGATTCAGACCTTCTACAGGTGTTACAGAAGTACCGTCCCTATTTGGAGCGAAGCCAGGCAGAACCTTATTCGCTTAACATGTCATCTGGTTAAAGTACAACCGACCCATCAGACAAGATTTTGGGACATTTTTGCACTGCTGAGCACCGTTTGGGAGACACAACCACGATAAATCCACCATAAACTGAAGAAGCGACTTGCCTGTTTATTTGGTTGGCAAAGAACCCCGCCACAAAAAGCATTATAGCGGCATGCAGGAAGCAATAACAAGTGCATTAAAAACAAACTTTAAAAGAAATAAAGCAAAAACAGAAAGAAAAAGAGCTAAAATAAAATAGATAAAATGCAAGAAATAAAAGTTCCGGCGTGAGGAATTAACAGTTGTTTTGATAAAAGGCAGCAAATAGAATTTTTTTTAACCCTGATTTAAACCCGCTGAGAGTTTCAGAAGTCCTGCAGTTTTTTGGGAGTTTGTTGATCGCTGCCTCTCCATGTTTAGTTCTTACCTGAGAACTGTTGTTGGTTCATAAATAACCAGAAGATCCTAAATGATTTTTTGTCCTAAACCATTCAGTGCTTTGTAAACTAACAGTAGGATTTTGAAGTCAATTATTTGACGGACAGGAAGCCAGTGAAAAGATCTGAGGACTGGAGTTATATGATCTATTTTCTTGGTCTTAGTGAGGACTCAGGCAGCAGCGTTCTGGACTAACTGCAGCTGTCTGAACTTTTTAGGGAGACCTGTGAGGACTGCATAAGTATACGAGCAACAGATAATATATTCATACAAAAACATAGACAATCAGAAGCATGTACACTTTATACAGTGACAACGAAAGGTTTGAACACAATTATACTCTTTGAATGAGTATGTGTGTCCTAACGTTTGAATGGTACTGTACATGCAGACACAAATATACAAAATAAATAAACAAAAAACTGAGATATTTGAAAGCACCTTCTGCAGACTTGCATTTAATTCTCAGGTGAACGACCTGCTGATGATGACCTGAGAGAGAGGTTATAGATAACATAGAGGGGAAAGCCAGAGATGTACTGAAGAGGTGTAAAGTCTTTCATGAACTATCCATCCATTCTCTATATCCACTTTTTCCAATGTAGGGTCATGGAGGGCTGGAGCCTGTAGTAATGAAAATGTGTCACTGAAAGTGAAGAAAATTGTGATTTAATGAAAATATAAACCTTTAGGTATATTAAAGGTGGCAACTGCTGTCATTCAATCAACAGATGCCAACAGGTAGATGAAGGTAAACAAGTCTTATGAACTGTTGGAAATATTTAGAAAGAAAAATGAATTCATCAATTCCATGATTGACCAGGAAGTAGGGAATGTAACTCAGGATACAGGGTTTCATTATTGTCCAAAGGAAAGGAAGGATTTTAATTCATGTAAGCCTGAGAATTTGCCAGGCCTAGCAGCTTATAAAAGCCAGCATTGGTAACTGAAACAGCAGAAAGAATGCATAGCTCAAAATTAGCCTAGATTAAGAAAGAAAGGAAAAATACACAGGAATTCTTTTTTTATTATTTATTTTTGTCTATCCAAAGAAGGTACATTATAATGTCTATTTGTACCCTTTTGAGGTCCCAAAGACATTTTTTTTTTGTGCCTGTGTGAAAAAGGTCAACTCTTAGATACACCTTATGGTGCCCCTGGACACATCATCAGTGATGTAACCTGGGATCACAGGGGGTTTCGGGTCTT
>JBAMHW010000014.1:28904507-28926570 GCA_037177495.1 Rhadinocentrus ornatus | reverse complement strand
AGTCTGGGTTTCCCTGCTTAGGCAGCTGCCCCCGCGACCCGACTCCGGATAAGCGGCAGATAATGGATGGATGGAAATTCTAAATGGAAAATATTTATTAGTAAAAAGACACAGATATCGGATCAGAAATCTGTATGGACAGATACGTAAACCAGATATCAGAATTGGTATTGGACAGACAAAAGATCTCTAGTTAGAAAACAGAGGGTTTGTAAAAAGTATTGTTAACAAGTGGCAACAGGAGTAGTATGTATTCACAAATCATCATCACCCCTTTATCTGCTCAACTCGCAAAGTTCTTCTGATTAACCAAAAGAAGACACTTCCCAAAAATCCTCTAATTTTCAGGACGCATCCCTCAGCAGAAAGCTTTCCTCATTTTTAAATAATTACAAGCTATTTCAAGCTAGGTTGGGTTGTTTTCTCTCTACAGCTCATCTGAATCGGATTATTGGGCTGAACTTCACAAGAATCGGTTGAGAAGAACTATTTAATTTAAATCAGGTGTTTTGGAGCAGGGAAAAATGTAAAACCAGCAGGACTGCAGCCCCCAAAGACCAACTTTAGATGCCCCTGTAGTAATGGGTTAAAAAAAACACTTACTTTTGGCATTACAAGTGGTAGAGATAGCTCAGGCAGGTTTATTTCCACCAGTGTTTGATGATATGAGACAATAAGAGGCATGAAGGGTGAATGGTAGAAGAATAAAGGCTTTGGTTTGGAAACCCTAGCTTT
This sequence comes from Rhadinocentrus ornatus, assembly GCA_037177495.1. Lineage (NCBI taxonomy): Eukaryota > Metazoa > Chordata > Actinopteri > Atheriniformes > Melanotaeniidae > Rhadinocentrus > Rhadinocentrus ornatus. The sequence goes on along the minus strand of JBAMHW010000014.1, from coordinate 28,925,835 downwards.
CCTCCGAACTCAGAGTTTGGCCCATTTTGTGTGAGATGACTTCACACTACGCACCTGAATACACAGATTTACACACAGGCTTGGCTGAATCCTCTAAACCAGAATGTTCAATGTGCTGACATCAGTCCAGCTGGTGTGAATTTCACAGACCTGAGCTGAGGGCTGCAGAAGATACCAATAGAGGATCACATAGTGTGGTTACAGTTGGATGAATCCAGGCTCTTTTCTATCACTGGTAACATGTCTGAGTTAGAGGACTCTTTACACAAGTCAAATACATTTATTTCTTCTGTAAGAAGCAACAAAAATGGGATCCCCCTTAAACACCCCCTTCCGTTTCAATGTTCCAGCTGTTTTACAGAGCATCCTGTACTTATCGCTACTTGGACATATAAAATACTGAAATCATTCACTAAAAATATTGGCAGGACACATGTACCTCGTTTATAAACAAACTTTATTTTTCCTCCTTCTGTCAGACGTTTTCCACTGCAGGGATGGATGGTTATAATGAGAGTTCCAGCGTCCAGCTATTTTTAAGGCTGGAGACAGGCTGTTATTGCGCTGGAGGTAGCGAGGCCTTTGGGGTGGTGGATTATTCCATAGACCTGCACTCCAGACTTTATGGGTCTGAAAATAACTGTCTCACCTATCCCTCGTAATGCTCCTCCCATGGTAATCACAAAGTGCAGCCATCCATAAATGAATGTGGTATCTGCTTAAAATGTCATCTCAGCAATATTAGGTGAACCCAAATTCAGATCAGAATCTCTCAAATGGTTTTGCACATTTACTGCTCACTAATGTTTGCTTAGAACAGAAAGTAGGTTCTTTTTTTTATGTGCACTCTGCTGGTTTTGGACCAGACATCTTTACCAGAATCATTCATTAATTTTCCACCGGGATGTTTATGATTTTTACCATTTACCGCAGGGCAGCAGTGGAGGTGACCGCTCACTCTGAGGATCAGAGTGGCTGATGAGTGATGATAAGGCTGATGATGTCAACCATCATGATGAAAACTGGGTCAAAGGACCATTTTAATCCCAAGGCTAATGTTGCATCCTGAGTTAGTTTTAGTGGTGTAAAGATGCATCTGTAATTGTATTTAAATGCATAATTAGTGATTTTTTTTAAGTTAATTGGGCCTTTTGGTCTTGCAGACCTTACAGGTTTGATAAGTCCCAACTTGGAGGCTCTCTTTAAAGCCTCGCTTCTTCATATTTCTTCATAGTTATGGATAGAACCTCCACCGGTAAAATGTGAAGCAAAAAATTGCAGTTCACCCCTCATCCGCTAGGGGCTGGCTCCAAAACAGAGCAATTTGCCATAGACTCCCATGTTAAAAAGACCAACTACACAGCAGAAATAAACATGTTTAAAGCCTGGAACAAAAAAAAAACATTTTAGGATTAATAGGTCAAGTTTACCTTCATCAACTGTGAGGGGAGTGAATTTTTTCACGCGGTTTTTAGCCAGCTAAGAGCGTGCCTTTGCTTTTGCCCACCTACCTTCAATAGCCAGTTAGCTAACATTAGATCAGAGTTGGCTCGGTTAGCTCTTAGTTACAGGCAGCTTGGAGTTTGATAGACGTCAATCATCCACCCCCACGCTCACAGCCCCCCTCTCAGCTCCACCACTTTGCATTTTTGTATTTTCCAGGATCAACGGCAGGTGTGGCGCTGCCAAGATGGCAATGGTAGGAACGCCCAATGAGCTTCACTTTTGCTCTTCAGAAACCTACGGGTGATGTCACGGAGGCTTCGTCCATTCTTCTTTATAGTCTATGATCACGACCAGACAGCAAAGTTTCTGCATTACATGCCTGGAGGCTCAAGGCTTTTCAGCGGCTCCTTCAACCCAGATGAGCACGTGAGCCACTGGCCTTACTGGGCTGTGAGCTCAACTAAAAGAAGCTTTAAATAATGTTGGCTTTTCTCCATCCACGTCAGTTTTCTTTCTTTTCTCATAAAGATGGTACAATCACCTCCACTGTTGTCACATGGAGCTAATGCAATAAAATAACATCTGAGAGAAAGGGAAGAGAATTTGCTTTTTTAACTTTTTTAACTGTGGGGAGATGATGAAAACACAATAAAACTGAAGCAACAACGCCGGTCTTTCTGAAGTCCACCCAAAGCTTAGATGCTAAAGCTAATGTTAAATCAAGAGTTACAGGTTCTTTTGTAAGACTTCAAACTTAAAGATGCTACAGCTGTCATGTTAACAATTCTAGTTAAAGAAGTAAATTAACTAAATCAAAAATGGAAATGAACAATTGACTGGATCAAATTTAAAAGTAAAAATGTAAAAGTACTTTGAAATAACTTTATGCTTAATTGGTGCTTTACAAATTAAGCTGGACTAAAATAAATTATGACTAAAGCTAAATGTATTTTTTTGTGATGAATCTTTAAAACTAAAATAAATTTTGCTATCAATATTAACCCTGCTCTCCAGTCCTTACAAAGTAGACTTTCCTTTTCTGCAGACATGTTGTTTTGCAGGGCACTGAACAAGAACCAATGTGTTCTGGATCCCAGCAGAAGCTAAACCTTTCTTGAGCCTGAACGGCAGAAAGTGCTCCACTGCACTTTTCACAGGTTGGCACTTCGTCCAAAGCACAGAGAACCAAAGGATCACCATGGCTGGAGTAAATGGAAGCAAAGCCATAAAAAATGCAGAACTCATGAAACCTCTTCTTAGTTAACTTGTAAATTGGTTTTTTTTATTCTGTATCGTATTTTTAGCGCGGTTTTGGATGATGTCATCAGGGCTATCTACCAGATAGTGTTCACTTTAAAAATCATGGATGCTCATCCGACAGTGAAGGTTCAAGATCCATCTCAAGCACGCACATGAGGGACTACAGCTGGATTTCTGAGTAAAGATTCCCAGTACATTACATAAAGCCACCCTATCAGAACCCTACGCCACGATTCCACAATTGCTAAAGTTGACCCTCAGTATCGTTCATCAACATGAGAGGTTAGCAATGAAAAGGGTGTAATTTAAGCCAAACCATGCTGTTTTCCTAACCTCAAGATCTTATCAAGAAACAGATTTAGTGTTTGAATTAAACCAATGAGAAATCATTGAGAAATAGCAGTTCCGTGGGGGTTGTTCATCTGGAGTCTCTAAAATCAAGACAAATTTCACCACCGCCTCTCTTATTCATCCGATGAGAAACCTTTCCTGTCAGGAGAAACAACCTGTGAACAGAAATTTGTTGGGATGACAGATTTCACGTGAGGTCTAAGGCAAAAACATTCATAATTTACATTAACTTTGTCAGATTTCAACCACTAAATAGTGACGTACATGTATGGAACTGTTCATGTTGTTTCTCCAGCTTACAATGAGGTGAGGAGATGTTTACTGGAAATATTTTAATGCTAATTTTGCTGAAGGTTTTCTAAGGGTGTTGTCAGTAATAATTTCTAATCAAGAGGTAGTAGGAACGCTGCTTCTCCACGTTTAGTTCTGACTCGGGGAACAGACCTGACCCTGATGACCTGAGGACTCTGGTTGGCTCGTAACAAACTAGGAGATCCTGAATGTATTTTGGTCCTAAACCATTCAGTGTTTTGGAAACTAACAGCAGCATTTTGAAGTCAATTCTTTGATAGACAGGAAGCCAGTGTAAAGATCTGAGGACTGGAGTTATATGATCTACTTTCTTGGTCTTAGTGAGGACTGGAGAAGCAGCATTCTGGACTAAATGTAACTGTCTGATGGACATTTTAGGGAGACCCGTGAGGACAATACATGGACACTGCTGTCCTTAAAGCAGCTTAGAGGGTTATGCTACAAAGATGTGTTAGGGTCATACAGTAGGCATTTTAACAAGGGTCAAACCGCTTAATGCAAAACTTTAAATCCTCTGGTATAATAGGAAAAGAGCTTCCCAACTAAAATTTTGTTTAAGGTGATGTGCTTGAATTTTAGGTAGTTTTACACTCAACAGAATATAACTCGATATCCTCTGCAAGTCACAAAGATCTGAAAGAGAGGTTCAGTAGAGCAGTTACAGTATAGCCCCCTGCAGTCTCTCCAGCAGGCGTGGTCAGAGCTCTCACAAAGGATGATAGGAGAACATCAGACCAGCAGGGCTCTGATACACTCCCTTTGAAACCTTTCCAGCAGCTTCTTGTGCCGATGGCCATCAGACAGGGTGCAACAAAGGCCCTTGCTTCTGTGTTTCCTTGCAGGAAATGGCACCTGCTGTTTCTCATTTCAGATGTAGTTCACTTGCTAGATTGAAAACTAAACCCGTCCCATTAGTTACGTTTATTTTGGGAATGCCTCAAGAGTTTGACCTCAGATTACTTGATTTGGTCCTGATTGGTTCTGTGCATTGGACAGGGGACACCGGCTGAGTGTGGCTGACTCTGGTGTCTGCCTATCACCTCATTAAACAAGAGTATCAGTCAACTCGAGCAGTGTGTCAAAGGTTATGGCTTCTGAACAGAATTCAACAGGCTTCTTTTAGTGGTTTTAGTGCCGGAGCTGTAAAATGCCTAATTTCTTCTCTCTTCCTTTTTGGCATACAAAAAGTTTTCAAAAAAAGGCATAACAGGCTGTATCCACATGTGCTCAGGCATAATTCAGCATACCAGTGCACCACAAAAAGTCACATCTTGGTGAAATATTAGTCCAGTGTTAGCAGAGGCCAGCAGGGAAAAGGGAAGACATCTTTGTTGGAGGACATCCTCAGAAACCGCTCACTCTGTGGTTAATCACCTCAAATCTGCTGCGATTCCTTAAGTTTGTTTGAATCCTCATATAAACAAAACAACGGTACGATTACACATCTGGCTTATTACCTTGAAAGCTAATCAACAGGCTGTTTTTCCTGCCATCCATGATGGGAAAGAAACTCTCCCAGTTTGTATATGGAACTGGTAATTTAAACAAACAGTGATTGACCAAAGACCCTCTATCCCAGAGATCTGTTAAACATTTAAAGTTACTTTCAGTGTTGTCGTCCACCTGCAAGCCTACAACACTGCTTGCTATACCTCCAACAGCTCACCACCATGTAAAGCTCTCCAGATGAGTTAAGTTGTATCACACTTGAGCACTATTAAAAAGAAAAAAATGTAAATATTAGTTTTAATAAATATTAGTTGTAGTAAAACCGGCCTTGAAGATGAGACTTTCTCCCAGTAAATCAATGAAATTGATGGCTTCTGCATTAGTGACATTTGGTTGGTCATGTGCAGTGGTCCAACAGTGGTCTGCAGGATAGTGTCTGAAGCAGGCGTGTCACAATGTCAGATTTTCACTATATGATTATTAGTACCAAAAACATCCACGTCAGCAATATACTGCAATAGAAAACTTGCTTTCAGGATAGTTCATCTTTTTTCTGAGGTTCCAAAGTTTATTTAAAAAGAAAAAAAAAAGGTTTAAACTTTTAAAACTGAGGTCCTGTGATTGTGGGACTTTAAGAGCTGATGGTCAGATTGTACCAGAATAGGTTTTGAGATCACTAAAACCTCCAGTTTGGTTCTGCTCCACTTTATCAGAGTTTCTCTTTGTAGAGATTATGTTTACATATTGTACTATGATCTGATAGAAGTTTACAGCTACATCATTCAGAAGAAATATTTACATTTATCCTGTAAGTGTTCACTCATTTTATTATGAGTTTGCAATTCTTAAGGCGAAATTACGTCTGTGTAACAGCCGTGGGCTCGGCGTAGCTCCACAGAGGCTCAACGCGCACCTCTTCTAGACCTGATGTGCACCCCTGCTATGCAGACGGTAACATGGAGGTACTCCCTTGTGATTGGTCAGTTTGGGATCACGTGTTGCCGGATATCTGGATCTTCTTGCTGAATTTGTGTGGTAGCCACCGTTTACCGTTTACTGAACCATACTGGACGCCATTGTTGTTTTAAAACAGAAAATACCTACCGAACTGAAGTTAACCATCGAAAGAACTCAGACATGGTGAGTTTACCCGCCCAATACCACCCCTGCTGCCACCTTCAGGTTAGGAGGAGAAACTGCAACATGGCACCAAAACAACACACACACCCTACGCTCGAGTGTCAGAGTAAACTCACCAGCATCAGCTACGTCGTAACCGACCGCACGCAGATGCCGCACGAGTATAAATCGCCTTTAAGCAGCCGCCTAAGAAATATGAACATGTCTCAAAAGTACGGTGGCCAGAAAGTGCAAAACAATATTTGAGTGAAACACTTACATTTTAGCAATGCACATTTACATTATAAAAACCATATTTATATTTACAAAAGTACCATGCCAAAAAACTTTTACCAACGACAACAGCAACTTTACATTTTACGTGAAACACTTCTACAAGTTTACCGAAACAATTACAAAGATAGGTGTTTCATCAAATTCTGTGGCTGCAGGTAGCCCTCTGCATGTATGTCTTGATGAGCAAAGTCTTAAAAACACATTTATTGAAGTCTGAGTTCATTATAATGCAGGTACAGTAAAGTAACACATTCTGATAGCTATCACAAATTTGTTTTCAATAAGTGTTCAAGACTTTACTCGTGTTCATACATGCAGAAAAAGTACACTTTTGCCCCCCTGTGGCCACAGATTCTGATGGTTCAGAGATTTTGGTGAAACACCTATCTCTGTAATTGTGCTTCTGTAAACTTGTTAAACTGTTTCACATAAATGTAAGTTTACTTGTCGTTGGTCAAAGTGTTTCGGCATTGTACTTTTGTTTTGGTAAATGGCCCGTATTTATATAGCGCTTTTATCCAAAGCGCTGTACAAACATACATCACATTCACACACACACACACACACACACATTCACAAGATGACTGCTCTACCTTGCCGAGCAAAGCTGCCCCTGTTTTGTAAATTTAAATATCGTTTCTATGATGTAAATGTGTATCGTGTAATGTAAAAGTTTCACTTGATGTAATATTGTTTTGCACTTCCTGGTCACTGTACAAAGGGTTAAAATTTGTTTAAAAAAAAAAAGAAGATTTGTTGTCAATGTTTTTCTTTTATTAGCTTAGATGAAATCATGTTGTTATTGAAATATAAATTTTTTTCTATTCTATCGTAATTGGGTCGATATCAAATGTATTGTAACACCCACTCTGAAGCTACCATCATGTCATGTTTTGCTAGTTTAATTTTTAAACTTATTTTAGCTTACTTGTACAAAGATCAGAATGAGATGCAGATCTTAACCCCAGCCCAAGCCGTGCTGTAGTCATGCATCCTCTAGGCTTGAGTAGGGTGCACAATTTAACTGCATGAGGTAAACATCATGGAAGCAGCCATCAGCAAAATGCAAACTATTAACAGCAGTCACTTGATCACAGGCATAAAAACATAGAGCTCACCTTGTATGATGGTAATCAGTTATGACATTTAATGGTTTTCAGTTATTTTCAGCAACTGAAGGAGACTGTTCAAAAGAGACAGCTGGGCAGCTTTCATCTCGTTACCTTTCAAATCAAATAAACCATGAGTTACATAGAGGTCTGTGTATTCATCGTCATTACAAGAGACATGCTGTTAGATTCATCTGTGCTGTGTCAGCGTTGCAGCAGGACAGTTGTCAATAACAACACGCAGCCGTGACGCACCAGTACAGCAAAGCACACACACAATGCATTTTACGTGTTAAGGCTGACTAAACCTTTTTATTTCAAGTATTTAAGCATGTAGTATAAGCAACAACAACAACCTAACGCTGGTTAACACATATTCTAGTTTGAGATTGCATGGACTCTTAAGTATAAAGACTCTTAAACACCAAACTGACATGAAAAGTCAGAGCCCATAAGAGTGTTCGTGTTATCAGTGTTTAAACAGCCAAAAAAGCACGTAAAAAAACTCCCAAGATGATTTCCAAATGTTTCCCGGGATTAATTATTACCTAATGGGTCATTGTGCAGAATGTGACAAGAAGCTGGAACATGCATTAGAGAGTAAGGAAAAGACCACGGAAGACTGTGGTCATCATTTAGAGCTGGCCTTTCTTAAGGCATTGTTATCGGCTGGTCTTCAGTTCTTTCACTCAGCACTTTGTTGTGAAAAGTGTTTGCATGTTTATCTAGTCATTAGCTTTCTCTCATCACTTTGCTCTGGTTGTTCATCATAGCAAATGAGCACACATTCATCTGGGCGACAGCGTGATGATTCTACAAGTTGAAAAAAGGCATCAAATGGCAGCACACATCGAAACTTCAAGAGAGGAAGACTCTGCCTCTTGTTCTGGACTTAGAGATTCTTGAAACACTATTAGGCCAGCATTCTGGGGGTGATTTTGGAGAACAATAAGTTCTTTCCAGTAAGGTGTTCTTAGGCCATTAAGCGCTTTGTAAGTTTTAAAAGAATTTTTAATCTTTTTTTTTAATTTAATGGGAAGCCAATGAAGGAAGGCTAAAACAAGGTGAGTTCTTTTACCCCTGATTTCCACCAGGTGCATGTGCGCTGTGTTATGGCTGGTCAAAAATAAACTGGCTGCAAATAGCTGCGGCAGCCGCGGCGTAGCTGTAACACGGTGGAAATTGGGGGTTTGGAGTACCAGTTAGCACTCTGGCAACAGCATTTTGGATTGTATGATGTACGATGGTACAGATGATTATAAGTGAGTTTTCTGGACATCCAGCTACAATAGCATTCATGTAGTCAATCCTGGATGATTAATACATTAGTTAGTTTTTTCAGCATTGCTTTGGGAAATAATGTGTCTGATTCTGGAAATATTTTGCAGCATTTTTTTAAAAAAAGGCTGCATCTGAAGTCCCTTATATATGTGAATTAAAAGATAAACCTCCATCAAAAACTACTCCAAGTTTCATCACAGACTAAGTTTGAAACTTTTCCAATGCTGATATCCAGAAAAAAGTCTCGGCTAAATGACCTCTTACATCTCTCAAATTGCAAACTGTATTCCATTATTCATGCTGCATTTGTGGATTAAATGATTCACGGTCAAAATGATGTGCTTTTCAAACATAAAAATCTATGTCTTTGCTGACTGCCAGACCGACACGGGTTGCTTGTTTTGAGAGTACATATGTGCAACAGATCTGCTGTCCTAGTTGGGCAGGAAGCTAGAGGAAAGTTGATGAGCAGCGGAGAGGGAGACATTTACATCACCGGAAAATGAGCAGTGATGAGACTGTTTCAACAATTTCATAATTTCATAAACAGACAAGATAATCCTTTACAGCACAAGGTAATCAGGTCAGAGTAGAGCGTTGAGCCAGAGGAATGTCAGACAAACACAGGTGGTTTCCGTCCCAACTTTCCAGCTGAGCAGTGAAACAGAATTTGTTGTAGCAGTTCAACACTGAAACAGCTTCAGACACAGATTTATAATAGACGCAAACATATATACTGCGTTCCTCTAAACATGCTCTGGAGTTTGGCTTTCTCACAATATCGCTGCAAAAGTGGAAGTTATTTCAGTTAAAGTGACTTCCTGATTAAGGTTATGATGCTTTGTAACTTAAAAAAAAAAAGAATAACAGTAAACAAAATACAATAATATGCAAGCTATTGCAACACGTATTTACTTTTTCCAAACCATCCGGAGTTAACTGGAAATCTGATTATAAAATTTGCAGAAGTAATAGAAAAGGTAACTTCCTGACAATTTACCTGGAGTTAAAAGTGTTATTCTAAAATCTACTGTTCAGGGCATGCAAGGGCTTTCAATTAAAACGGGAAACGAAACAATGGAGCCGTGAAATAAGAGATAGCTTTGCTTATTGGTTGCCATAGAAGCAAAGGAAGCACTCTCCTCAAGGCAAGACACCCTGGTGACAAGGGGCCGTGTGAAGGGGTAACTGGCTGTTTGTGTTTATAATTGGTCAGATAATCAAAACAAGCTATTAATTTGCCATTACAATATGTATTTCCTTTTCCACTGTGTATTTTTTGTGGGTTGCTGGGGATGTCTGCACCATACAGCCTGTGAATGACTTTAGCAGAACCTGAAATATCCTAAAACAACCTGGTTCCTTCCCGTTACAAATAAAATGAACCAGTCTCCAAAGAGTCACACAGCAACTGGATTGACTTTTCTCTGGCAGGGGAACATATCAGAATAGGGAGTAGAACATTGTTTGATCTCAGCTAAATCCACAGTCTTAAGCTTAAGGTGATGAAACGAGCAGCTGGGTGACAAAACCATGGAAATACATACATTGTGGACCAGAGAGTACTGCTAAAAGACAGCAATCTACATTCTCTGTCCATCTATCAAGAATTATACTGGTATTAAATTGAATTAAGTTTTAGTGGATGGATATGACATATTATTCCTACAGTATTGACTCTGAAACTGTTTTCACAGAGAACACTACTAAACAAATAGTGAGCAAAAAAGATTAAAAAAAAGTATGTCTTCTATGTTGCAACAGCATGGCAGTGTGTAACATGCTGGCACCATGGAATCATGGCAGAAGTCTATCAACAAATGTGGATATATAGTATAGACCTATTCTAACTGCTGTAGTATAAAGCAACAAAAGCCCTCATTTAGAGTGGGAGGAAATGGTGTTGGAGGGGCTTCACGTGACCTGATATAACCGCAGTTTGGTTCCATGGACAATATATTTTTCTGCAGAATGAACAAAGAAATGTAAAAAAGAAAACAAAACATATTTCTAGACATTTATATTACATTAACTTAAGTAGTGTGAATTTCAGTCTAGTTTTTTCAGTTGCTATTTGTTTAGGTTTTGGAAAAAATCTGTCAATCAATCAAATCAACCCTAGGTTAGGTTTAGGAAAGTGATAATACTAATAATAATATTATCTGAATGAAGCCCATAGGCCTTTGTTCAAACGTAATCTGATCAGATTTCGGTTATGGGATGGGATCAAATCTTGAAAATGGGTTGTTCAAAACGTAAATTCGTATTCCGAAATTTGCTTGGATCACGTAATCCAATCCTGGATGTGATCCGGATAAAACCCTCAGTTTGGGTTGTTCAGAATTTTTGAGCAGAATCCGAATAACTTTGATCCAAAAAACAGGATTATCCTGATCCCAACAGAGGGCAGGATTACAAGACTGATTTCAGGAAGAAACTGTGGTACAACCCAACAGTTGATAAAAAAATAGAACTTTTTATTCTGTGCATATGCTTTTATTTGTATTTTGCTCCTGACTTGTTTAGGTGTGTCATTAAGGCAAGGCTGTTTATTTGTACAGAACGTTTCATGTACAGGACAATTCAAAGTGCTTTAAATAAAACAAAAGCATGACAGATATTAAGAAATAATAAAAGGCAGCAACAAATAGCAAGAATCACAAAAATAATCCTGAAAATATTGTCACAGAGAGGGAGATTCCGTTTGGTCGCAATGTTATGCAGGACAATGCATGCACGTATTATGTTACATGGTCCCGGTGGTTCCACTCGCAAAGCATGCAAACCGTCTCATCTACCTGTTCTTCACATGGCCGGCAGCGCAGACTAATCTACGTGCTGGAAATCCGGGTTTCATGATCCTGAAAAAACGGGATTTGGGATGTTCCACTCCTATTTTGCTTTGAATAACCAGGGTTAAAGTAAGCCGGATCATGTGATCCGCCATCCCGGAAAAATGGATTTCCAAATCTGGATAGCTTTTATCCGGATTACATTTTTTGTACAACTGGCTCCATGTGACATCAAATTCTTTACACATAAGTGCACAAATCCTCTACAGTAAGCATAGTTGAACCACACATAACTTATCTTTAGCTTCATTAAGTATTTTACAAGTTTTCTGCTAATCTTTTTATCTTTCAAACATTTTTAAAAAAAAAGGTAAAATCACGGTATATATGAGTAAAATGCCATTTTAAATATCAGTTTGCCCTGTAATGCCGTAGAATTGACAACACAGAAAACTTTGACAATAACGTTTTGACTTTCACCTTGATGTTGCCGTCATCAAAACACTTGTAGATTAAATGTTTGTTTTAACCTAAATGTAGTCTTTAGAGGCGGCTGTAGCTCAGGAGGATGAGCAGTCATCCACCATCTAGAAAGTCAGTGGATCGATGCCAAGCTTTCCCTGACTCCATGCCCAAGTGTCCTTGAGTAAGACAATGAACCCCAAGTTGCCTCCTGATGTATCTATCAAGGTATGAATGTGTGTGTGACTGGGTGAATGTGGCATGTTGTGTAAATCACTTTGAGAAGTAAAAATTAAAAAGTGCTATATAAGTAGCCCATTTACCATTTAAAAAGTACCATTCATACCTCCCAAATATACAGGATGTGGCTTAAAGTGGACACACAGGGAAAATAATGTGACTGTAAGCAAGACTTCAGTTACATAACTGATTTCTTTTTTTTTTTTTTAAACAATTTAATCGCTTTAATAATCACTTCCATACTTCTATTTAGAAATGCATTTCCTGCAACACTTCAGCTGGACCTTCTATTAAACTTTATTGCCGCTCCCACGTCAAAGCCAGCTTCCTCTTCGAAAATGCTTCCCCATGTGTTTCCCGTGGTGCAGTGGGTTAGGTCTCGGGTTATCTTAAGGTCAAGTGTTACAAACGTAGCTGTGTTAAAGCAGGGTTAAGGTAAAGGAAAATACAAACAGTGGCTCAGCATATTTAAACAAAACAAATATTTCTCATGGTTTGTTTCTGTTTTTTTCAGACAGCAAACTTTGAAACTGTTTTGTTTAGCTTTCTAAAAACAGCCAAGGAAGCTTTGTGCAAGCTTCAGATGAACATTTAATGTATTTGTTATAGTCCAGCAAAGTCTCCAAAGATTCAGTCGTGGAAAATCTAACTATGGCCAGTTCGACAACATCCCACAGGTATATGATTATTAGAGCAAAATTAACCTGTTCTGAGGCCTGAACTTTAAAGCTGGATTTTCTCTTATCCAGGTAACTTTGGGGTTAACCTTACCACGATGCTGGTTCACTTTTTACCGGGGTAACTCACCATGGTAACATAGACTGTACAGATAACCTGCTCCACAGCAGGTTATGTTCTGGATATGAGATTGAGTATCCAGACCTCCTGACCGGTGGTGCGTGAATAATGAGAGGAGCACATAGGAGTAGAGCTGGGTATCCATTCAAATTTCAAGAATCCATTCAAATTTCAAGAATCGATTCGATTCCGATTCTTAAGATTTAGAATAAATTATCACTAGAGCTGGTATCGATCAAAATTCACAAATCGATCCAATTTAATCCGATCTTTTCTGATCCGATATCGAATTGGGTCAATGTTATTACAAAATTTTTATAGCTATTACCTGAATTATATTACTTTGTAGCTGTACAACATATTAATCTAGCATTATATTGACATTCAACCACAATTTAATGAAGTATTTGTAGTTAAAGATGACCAATCCCCCTCCTAGAGTGTTGAAATTGCTTTCACAAACATGCTGTGGGGCAGAATTACTGAACAGATCCAGGGCAGCCAACAGAGGACACCAGAGCTGTATATACCTGCAGCAGTAGACTGCTAGTGGGACACTAAAATGGTGCATTACTAAAAATTTGATATTAAGAAAACAAATGCAATTTTATTTCAACATAGGGCTGGGAATTGTCACTAATTTGCTGAATTGATTCAATATCGATTCATTTACAGCTAATTATGTAAGACCACTTATTTTTCTTGAATATTATACGCTTTCAGAATTTTTTTTTTTAAATATATAAAACACCGAGAACATTTACTTGACAATCAAAATATGCAATAATCTGATCTGACACATCTCCATTCCTAATTTCTGAAGTACCATAACAATACAGTGTTTCCCAGGTTCAGAGCTAGAAATGCTGTTATGGGGAAAAAACAAAAACACAGGACAGAAAAAAGGTTAAACTTTAAACTCTAAACTTTTTAAAAGTCCTGATTAAACCGTTTTGAGTCGCTCTAAATATTCTTTAAGTTCAGATCTCAGATAACGTGTTGATGTTAATACAACTTACAAAGAATATTGAATCCATTTAAACTCGCAATAAGACTTATAAATTCCTCCAATGACGGTAGATTCATCTTGATCAGCTTTTGAACGTGGTAGTGACCATTAGCATTAGCTACTAATATGAGTGCCGCGATCTTAGCGTTAGCTGCTAATATGAGCGGTAATATGCTGCAAAGGACTTTACAGGTGAATGTAATCAACACTGGTGAGTTTAAACATCTGAACTTGACATTATCTCGGTAAGAGAAGCTGATTTTGAACGAAGGCAACACAGGAAACCAAATGTGTGTGTATATATGCTAAGATCTCGCCGAGCCTCTGTAAGTGACCGAGGTTAGGGTCATGTTACCGGAAATGAGTACATATACAAAACTCGATCTCCAGTTTTATGAATCGATATTGGGTAAATTCAATTTCATTTCATTTTTTGAAATTTGAATCGATTAAAAATTGATGAATCGATTTTTTTAACCCAGCCCTTCTTAGGAGAGGAAGAGTTTTTAGGTAGAGATGCAGCCTTGATGTCCCCAATGACATCCTATAAGAAATGTATAGTTTCATCAGATGGACTGCACTACATTTGTTTCCTGTGGTCTGTAAACAATATCAAATAAATTCTGTCGATTTCATCCATACAACAGAGACAGTGTGACTTTGAGGTATGTTTTTGTACTTGTTCTTTACTTGTTGCATCTGAAATAATGAGGCTAATAATAATGGTTCCACATGGCAGAACTGCAGAACCATAAATTTATGGAACGCACAAATACTCGTGCTGTCACAGTTAGGAATTAATATTCCAACACAAACACTTTCAGACGGGGTAGCTGAGCCTTAAAATAACTCCAAGAAAAATGGAAAGAACAGGAATTGAGGAAGTGCAGACACTGTAAACACCACCCATTTTATGTGAGAGCACATTGATCAAGGTGGCAAAAGCCTGTGATGAATTATCGAGTTGATAACCAGCTTTGTAGTACCGCTTATCAGGATTGCGAATGCCTGGGTAAGGCAGCGGTTTGGTATGTTAATACGGCTTCGTAGTACAGTCCTCTGGAGGAATGACAGCGTTGATTAATATAACTTTTAATGATGGTACTGTTATATGTTACCGTTATACTTTGCTAAAAAGGTTCATAAACTAATACTCATTTGAAAATGAGCTCTCATCTCATTATCTGTACCGCTTGTTCCTGTTAGGGGTCGCGGGGTGAGCTGGAGCCTATCCCAGCAGTGTTTCAGGTGAAAGGCAGGATACACCCTGGACAGGTCACCATTCCATCACAGATGAAAATGAGCTTTCAAGTTAAATAGAGAAAATTTACAAGTTATTTTTTCATCAGTTAGATTTTCAAATGTGTATAAGAAGATAGCTCAACACGGAGTGTGGTAAAAGATGGCTTGTTTTCACAGTCCACTGTTTCTTAATTTAGGACGAAGTGCAAATGAAATAGGAAGGTTACAAAAGGGAAACACACAGAGAGATCAAGGAATAAGTCAGTCTTGGCCCCGAAAACCCATTTGAACATCAAAAATACACAAGATGAGAAAAAAAGAGCAGAAATATGTCAACAAAAAGAAGTATACTCTGTTGAAGTGAATATTTGTATGCATATATTCAACGCCCCACCCCCAAAGTCAGTACTTTGTGTAAGGCCCCCATTTGCAGTAATTACAGCGGTATTTTCCAGTTTGTCATAACTCTATGAGGTTGGGACATCTAGCTAACCTTAAAATATATAATTGGTTATTCTTCAAACCAAAGTATGTTAGATGGGTTCTGCTGGTGTTCAGCTATCATGAATTCATGCCACAGTTTCTCAGTTAGACCTAAGATCTTAGCTTTGACAAGGCAATTTACACACATTTGAATATATCCCTTTAAAGCAATCAAGCGTTAGCAACATGCTAAGGGTCATTACCTTGTTGTAAGGTGAACCTCCAACCCAGTCTAAAATTTCTGCATGACTAAAACAAGTTTCCCCCCAGAATTTCTTTGTATTTAGCTCCATCCATCATTCCTTTAATACTGACCAGTTCCCAGTTCCTGCCAATAAAAAACATCCCCACAGCATGATCAGGGCAGTTTCAAGGAATTTGGGTGCCCCCAAAAAGGCTTAGCCCCTCATACTCATAGAGTAGACTAGCCATGATCGAATAATTTTTTTCCCATTTTTCATGGTTCTCATGTATGTCCATTCTCTGAATTTTGGGGGAATTCAATGTCTGTGACTTGCACTGGTCCTTTTCTCACAATTTGACAGCGCACACTATCATATAGAACTTTTGACCACAGTGAAGGGTCATCACTTATAATTTCAGGGCTTGTGCTACCTTGTGCGGTAGAAGTAATGCTAGTATCACAAAGGAGGGCAGACTCAAGTTGTGTGGATTTTGAGACTATGGCTATGGATATGGTCTCTCTCATGTTGCCTTCATCCTTGTTGTCCTTCTCATGTGTGAGAGCTGGAATTGATGGTACACTTGGGGAAACAAGTTGTTATTTATATAACACACCTCTTAAGTACAGAGGTGATCACAGAGTGTCTGACACCTTGACATTAGCACAGGTCTCTTGTTCAGAAATCTAAATTGTACATGAGCAAAGTGACTGGTATTGTCACAGTTTTGGAAGAATCTTCTGTGATTTGCTCTGGTCTTTTTCTAACAACTTGACAGCATAATCCATTAGTTAAGACTTTGGGCGACAGTCCAGAAATGAGCCATATTTATAAAGCTTTTAGTACCTTGTGCTGTGTAGGTACTGGGTAGTGGTAAAAACTCAATTTGTACCAATGGTGAGGCCATGGTACCACTGAATGCAGACTTTCCAGAGTTTTCTTCTTCCTCGTAAATGCATGATGGAGTTGATGGTGCAGCTGGTAAAAAGAATCAAGTCTAATAATCAAGTCAAACACAGCGACCCCCCCCCCCCCCTCACACACACACTTACATCCCCCTCCAATATTTAAAGTTAAAGGTGGTATAAAACACAAATTGCTGATACCTCAAGAGAAAAAAGAGTTACATAAAATCAAGTAGTAAAATAGATTAGCACTATTACTAAAGTAATCCTCTACCTGTCAGTGTTTAATTATCTTTTATTTTTAATCCAGTCCCCAAATAGTTTTCAAATGACTTCATACCTTTGTCATTTAAAGTGTGTGTTTTTAGACCTGCCCTCCATATGTCTAGCTTGGTCAGGGATGTCTCTTTAGTGCCAGATTCCAGATAATTATACAGTAAATTATGAAGATCCAACCTCTACAATGATTAAAGCACAAAAGGATTTCTAACTACTTTTTTTGATACATAAACCTCCACACATGTGGTATTTGAAAAATATTTCTTTTGAATAATATATTCATAAGACATTTTCATATCTGCTTTATATAAATCAGATATTTTGCTAGCTCCCCTTTGTTACCTATAATTTGAAACTTGCACAGTTTGCCTGGTTTAATAAGACTTTACCCCAAATTTGACTAAATACAGCTTGTTTTAAAAAGTTGCAGTGACTGTTGCTACTAGCACTGACTATCGTGCATGTAGCTAACGTTAGCATTACCTTTGTATTGTGTTGCTAGCATACTTGCTGCTTAATCACATCATTTGCACAAGATGAATTTATCTTATCTCGTGGGAAGGTTAACCCCAACTTACCACTTTTATGTTTTTTCTTTTCCTCCTCCTCTTTTTCTTCTTTCTTTTCTGACTTCCTGAAGGATAACACCGCTTCATGATAGCCAGAGTTTCATATTCTGCCGGCAGCAGAAATCCCAGACCTGGCTGGCTAAAAACTGTCAGCAGGTACCGCACATTTTGTGGTTGCATTCAACTTCAAATAATTTGATGTCTGGGGGGCCCTAGCAGCGTGGGGCCATAGGCCTGGTTTTCCTGGCTTGTTGCGACAGGCCTGAGCATGACACTGCCACCACCATACTTCAGTGTGGGATTAGTGTAAATGGGAAATAAGAAATGTTGGGTTTGCAACTAACATAATATTTTCCTTGAGGACCAAAAAATTCAGTTTTAGTCTCATATGGTTAGGGAATGTTCATCCAGATGTTTGAAAAGTCTCCTGCATACTTTTAGCCAAACTTACTTGTTTATTCTGGCCGCTCTTCTGTAAAGCTCATCTTTGTGGTGTCTATGACATATACAACACTATATTTAACTAGTTATGTGACTTCTGAAGGTAACTGGTAGCCCCGGGTAGAGTTTAGCGGCTTCATAAACCAGTACATGATCATACTCCTTTATTTTATTTTTTTTGCTTTTACCTTCTTTAATTTTTCCCCAGTCTTTTTACTGAAATTTTCAAGCGGCAAACAAAGGTATCAAATAGAATGGAAAAAAACAAAACATGTACAATTATATTAAAGAACCTCAATAACCTTGCCCCACCCCCCAATAAATCCACCCAGGTCAGGTTTGAATTAGATTGGAGAAAACACACACACACAGGCAAAAAGAGAAAAAATGGGGGGTCAGGTAACTACATTAAATACATGAATGGGGAGGGGGTTCTGAAGTTAATAGGAAGGTGAGCTTAGGTCAGGAGTAAAAAAATTCCAAGAATTTTTTTCCAGGTGTCAAAAAAATCTATTGGTAGAGCCACTCAATGAAAACCTCAGTTTCTCAAGTTTCAGGCTATGGAGAACTTCTTTAACCCAGCATTTATATGACTGAGGGCAGGTGAGCATCCAATCAAGTAAAATATGCAGTCGGGACAGTCTTCAAAATTTTTTGCTCAATTTATTTTCCATTATACTACTTTATAAATCTTATTTGTATTTGTATTTGTATCTTATTTGCAACTACAATTTTATGTAGTAGAACTACAATTTAAAAAAAAATAAATGAAAGGAAACTGTAGCAGATTTTTGGTGGTAGAAAGCTAGTATTTAGCTGAATACAATTTGCAGTTTATCCTGCTAACCAAACTAAGAACTTGAAATGTACAGCTAATTCAGCAGCACGGATCTCTGAAACCACGACATTCTTCCACTGAAAAGAGTTTAGTCAGAAATATCACTTTGGGTCTTCGATTCAGACAGGACAAACGTTGGTGTATCTAATTTTCACTACATTAGTTTTAAAACGAACATTCTCTTGCTAATAAGATCATTTTTATTCATCAAAGGTAGATTAATTACCTCTTGGAAGAATATGAAGCAGATCACAGTGCTGCAACTGGTAGTATTTCACAGCAGTTTAGTCACAAAAACCTATTTTCCTTCCCCCAGTTTAATTAGTGGGAGTCAGTTTTCTGATTGAAAAAAAGCCTGTGTTGGGACTGCTAGTCTTACTTAATGAAAGTATTATGCTGCAGAGAAGTCTTTGGAGGCGTTTGAATAGATTTAATATACGGAACTTAGTTTCACATTGCAAGCTGACTCAGACAATTAGTGTCTCCTTTAATTCTTATGATAGTGTATGTAGTGAAAACACCAAGCTGTTCCCATCTCTGTCATCATCCAAACAAAGAAGTGTGCTGCCATTGACCTAAATAATGAGTAAAAAATAGAACTGCATTTTTTTCTATTACGATGCGTCTATTCTAAGATGTATTGCACAAAAACAATAGTAGTTTTCCTTTGAAAACGTGCCTTTGGTTTTCTCCTCACACGGATACACACTAACACTGTGTTTAATTTGCATACTGCAGTGTTACATTTGTTAGTTTCATGCACAGCTGGTAGCACATTTGCATTGCCGTCATATTATGTTTGAGTACTTTTTCAATGAGAATAACGACAAGCAACAGTGAAGCCAGCCAACTGAGAATAATACAGAAACACAATAGCACATCATCAACAGTAACAACTTTATAAAAGGAAGCTGCATGATTGGCTGCACTGAATAGTAAACAATGTTCCCCCAGTGTTATATCACTGGAAGTCCCCCACTGAGCATGATCTAATGCTTAATCATGAAAAACAAAACAAATTCAACAAAAAGAAGACGAGAAAACAAACTCCAACCCCCCGAAGAAAATAAAATCATAAAATATAAAAGGTAATTTTTTGGATGTGTTCCCAAAATCTGTTATCAGGCTCCCAGTTTTCACACACTTGAGACTCAGCCAGCCTGGCCCTGTCACTCGCCATCTTGTCCTGAGTGCTGAGAGGCCTGTGTTTTTGGTTTCCAAAATAAGTCATCAACAGGAGCCTCTCTGTGGGACGAGACAAAGAGGGCTGATAGGAGCCCGGAGCTCTCACATTATGGTACCCAAACAGCTGAAGACAACCGCAACAGGCTGAAGCTCTGCTAGACTGTGGCATCTGAATGGGGATGTTGGACTCCTAAAATGCTTCTTACCGTGAAGAAGCATCAGACCAAAATAAGTACAGTACATTTTGTTCCCTGAAATTTCCACATTCCCAAAAAACAACACTCACACTCATACCCATGTCAAAATAATTCTGATGATGAATGTTACAACTCAGATGAGATAAAATTTTTTAAAAGCCTTTATAATTTATTTTACTTGTTTTATAATCAATTTTCACCGTTTTTGTAAACTTCAGTTATACAATCATGTTTGTATAACTGAAGTTTGTATCTGTATGTTTTTTTCAGTCAGCTATCTGCAGCAAAAATGATTGTGCACTAAGTCTTTGATAGTAATATTTAATGTAAGTCAACCTTTATCTTCAAAATTAAACAGTCACTCAGAGACCACATATAAGTCCACAAAATGCACAAATTAGTGTCTGACAAAGCAAAAGCAGAACATACTTAAAGAAATATTTCATTAACAGCTTTTAAAGTCAGATAGTAAAAGTTTGCTAGCCAGTTGGCTACTGTTAAACTCTTTAAAGCAAAAATAGAAACTATTAAAAATATTGTTTTCATTAAAGTGGTTTTAAAGTCAGATAGTTAAAGGTAGCTAGCCAATTGGCTACTGCTAGCTATCTAGCAAGCTATCATTTACTTTACTTTACTGGAAAAGCAAAAACAGAAATCATAAAAAATAAATATAAATATTGGTTTTATTTAAGTACTTTCAGGGTCAGATAGCTAAAGTTAGCTAGCCAGTTAGCTATCAAGCAAACTAACTATTATAAACTTTTGGAAAAGCAAAAAATACTACATATAAATATTGGTTTAATTAAAGATTTGTCAAGGTCAGATTGCTAAAGTTAGCTAGCCAGTTAGCTATCATGCAAACTAACTATTATAAACTTCTGGAAAAGCAAAAAAAAACTACATGTAAATATTGGTTTAATTAAAGATTTGTCAGGGTCAGATTGCTAAAGTTAGCTAGCCAGTTAGCTTTAATGCAAACTAACTATTATAAACTTCTGGAAAAGCAAAAAAAACTACATGTAAATATTGGTTTAATTAAAGATTTGTCAGGGTCAGATTGCTAAAGTTAGCTAGCCAGTTAG
>JBAMHW010000014.1:28824805-28841157 GCA_037177495.1 Rhadinocentrus ornatus | reverse complement strand
CAAACGTGAAAAACATGTAATATTACTGGGGGTAATGAGTGTATACAGGTACCTTGTATCCACCAGCTACATTGCTAATGCGTAATTAAAATCCAGTATATTGTCAACCTTTTGCTTCTCTGCTTTGGTTTGATCTTGAAAGCCGGAATACTGTAAGTGCCTCTCTTTTAAACTACAAAATCAATAGTGGTCTAAACATTTGTAGTTATATTGCAGTTTCTTTTTTGACCTTACACAGTCATTCTAATTTATTCCCTCTTTCTATCTACAACTTTACATGTTTACATAGTTTACTACTCACAGTTCAGACTTTAAGCACAAATATGGGTTGCTGTTAACCTTCTCAAAGTTTACTCTGATTCAGCCATTAAAAGAGTCTGCATGTACTTTTACATGAGGAGAACAAAAACCACAAGCATTTTATTCCATTTCTCAGTCCACAGCAGAGTTCATCCAAAGTAATCAGCCAGGAACAACACCGACCCACCAGGACTACTTCCAGATCACCCTTCATCTCAAGCAAATGTTTCCAAGAGAAATGCAGCTCTTCCTTTGATATACCTGATCTGTCATCACCATCCATACCAACAAGGTTTGGTCCACCAGCCAACAGAGTAATGCATGGAGCATGAGATGTTAATTTCTAACAACCGAACGGCAAGTTTCAAGCGTGATCTGATGACCTTACTTTGCTGACTCTGTGCAAAATCCTTACTCTTGTGTTACACTTTGGCAGCGCGTCTCGAAAACCAGAAACTTTATCATACATTAATAATCACCCGAGGAAGAGGATGTTCCAGCTGAACTGAAACACTAACCTCTTCACTGAAAGCAGCTCAGTTTTGTGCTTCAGATTTTTAAGAAACAGGATCCATTGGACAGTTTCTGCCTAAATAAACACACTGGTCAAATCTGCATGCGTTCAATCAGTCGATGCCAACCCCCTCAGAGTCACATGATACATCTCCCTCTTTCTTCCTCTTTCCTTTTGTCATCACTGAGCTTCTGCTGTCATTTTTATGGCGTAAATCTCGCTGTATGAAGCACAATTTGACTTCTTCAAGCCAAGACACGGTTAGATATCAATGTTATTGTAAGAGAGATGCAAAGTTGTCTCTAGAAAAACAAATCACTCCAGATACATTGCCCCAGCATTCTTTCAAGGGTTGCTTTCTTTCTTCCTTTTCTTATTTTCTTCTTTTTTTTTTTTATTTGGCTTTGCTGGCAGAAGTTTCCTTGTAAGCTGGTTTTGAAAATGAATGCCTTTATGTTTTGGTTTGGACCGACTGAATAATTTACTATATAATTACATACTTTGCTAAAGCCTCTGTGTCCACTCAGACCTGTTTGGGATTTTCTGTAGCGTTGCAGTCACAACCAGAGCCTTGACCAAATCAAAATTCAAACCCACTCTCTAATCAAAAAACTGGAAAACTCACATCCAGAGGCAAACTTTTATGTCTGCAGCTAAATACCCTTGCACCAACAATCAGGTTGTAATTTCTGATTTGCAGGTTGGCAAAACATTCGAGCCACTGTGAAATAGCCGCTTTTCTACAGCAAAACAAGTTCTGTCATTCCAGTTGGCAGAGGTTTCCTAAAATAAAAGATGAAATGCTGCAAGCGAAGACCCAAATGTGTCTGTTGAGAATCCCTGATAACTAGAAAATAAATAAATAAACTTTAAAAATATTTTACAGCTTATGTGTACTTCCGCAAAATACGCATATTTGTTAACAAATATCTTTCAAATTGTATTCTATTTATGAAGTTGCACATGTAACATTACAGCTATCACTTCACTCATCTTCACATTATTAGGTACACCTGTTCAATTGCAGCTAATCAGCCAATCACATGGCCATTCAGACATGGGCTTAACTGCATTGGGCAGACTGGTTGGAGATAATAGAAAGACAACAGGAAGTCAAATCAGCACTTGTTTTAGCCAAGGTCTGCAGAACAGCATCCCTGAACACACAACACGTCCAGCCTTGAAGCAGATGGACTACAGCAGCAGAAGACCACACCGGGTCCCTCCTGTCAGCTAAGAACAGGAAACTGAGGCTACAATTCAGAGACTCATCAAAGCTTGGTCCACTCTGGGCCCCTTAGTACCACCATGGCCTGGTTTAACCAGCATAGCCTACCTGAGTATTGTTGCTGACCATGTCCATCCCTTTATGACCACAGTGTAGCATCTTCTGATGCTACTTCCAGCAGGATAAAGCACCATGTCACAAAGCTCAGATCATCTCCAGCTGCTTCTAGAACATGACGATGAGTTCACTGGACTCCAACGGCCTCCACAGTCAAAAGATCTCAGTCCAGTAGAGCAGCTTTGGGATGTGGTGGAACGGGAGATTCTCATCATGGTTGCAGCCGACACATCTGCAGCAACTGTGTGATGCTGTCATGTCAATGTGAAGAAAAATCTTTTGTTTAATCTTTGACAAGAATTAGGGCAGTTCTGAGGATAAAAGGAGGTACTAGTACTGTCCCCTGTACCGTACCCTATACTATATATTACCACACAATAATTCTGATTCTTTAATATATAATTGCATTGTTGTGATAATGAAAGTTTTGAAAATGAAGTCACCAGTTTGTAGAATTACAAAAGCAGCAATCTTTGGGGAGTTTCACATGTGCACATCACCATTTTAAACAAAAACTATTTATAAAATATATTTATTTTGCTGCCTAGATAACCTGCCACATTGCATGCATGCTCCAAATCTATGTGTGGCTACTTTTACCAAGCAGAGGTTGTAATGGATTTAACCGTCTCTGTGTGTGGAGTTAAAACAGCAGCATCCAGCTGAAAAGGACGTGATAGAAAAATGTTGCTCATTGCAATGATTTATGGAAATGAACATATCATAAAATAACATTGGTGCACACACACTCACACATACACACTTAATGATAGCATCTAATACTATATTGAGGTCAAAATTTCAATAAATTATTACATAAAATATCACCGTGATAATATTTTTCGCCATATTGCCCGGCCCAACAGAGATCCAAAGCTTTTAAAGCTAAAAATACGCTCGACTTTATCTAGAATTGGAACCATCCCCATCTACATATTTACATGCTGCTGTTTTTACCCATAGTTGGAGTCAATTATTCTACACTGAGGAAACATTATAAGTGGAATCAGCTGCCAATCTAGTGGATGTCCCAGCAAGTTCACCCCCAGTTGAATTTTTAACATCCTGATAAGAAAAACCAAAGAACGGAAAGACTGTGCTTTAGTTTACACATGACTTTGTTAACTTTTCAGAGCGGCTGCCAGCTAGCTGAGTCTGCACAGTCCATGAGAAGCAAATGGTGTGGACATTATCTCCTGCCATACTGTTTATCCTTAGCTCTGAGTTGGCAGAAGATTGTAGATCTGCCTTTTTGTGTATTCTTTTGTTCATCCAACACGTAACACAGCGATTGCTAATCCTCTGTAAACCTTAAAGGAGATTTTTACAGTGGTACAATAAAACACCGAGAAAAAATACATCTTATCTGAGCTTTGCACTTAGTTCTGATCAACAGTGTTGGTATATAAAGATGTTAAACCAAAATGTAAACATTTCCTTGCTGAAACATCAGAGGTAGTTACTGTGATTCTTCTATTTTGTTAGTGCCATTCTGCAGGTTTTTCTATGCATGTTTGTGTCTGTGGCAAAGTCACAGTTACTTTTAAAGACTCTTACCCAGGGCTGTTAGCTTTGCCTGAGTAAAAGGTGAATACAGTACACTGTAAAAATTAAAATGTTAAAAACTCCCAATTTGAAGGTTTGCAAACTTTTAAGTTCTGTGGTTTAAAAACTTACTAAAGTGATTTATAGCAAGTTAAAGGAAAACTTAGTTATGTTTTATCGTTCATCATTTAAACTTGATAATGTTTAAATTTTTAGTGTCTTGAAGCCAAAAGGAGAATTTTGTTTCTTAGACACACTAAATTAGTGGTTCTCAAACTTTTTCTTGCCAACCTTTGGAGAAATAAACATTCATAGCATCACAGACGTTAGGAAGATGTCATAAGAAACACATGTACTGTTAAATCAGAGCCAGATATCTGCCCTCTTTCATCCCAGTTACCTGTTTTCCATGTCTCTCTCTTTCATTTCTCAATGCGTTCTTCTTCTTCTTTATATATTCTGGCGGTTGGTAAAAGCGAATTGGTGCATCACTGCCACTAAGAATGTTTCCAAGAGCCCAAGTTGTCAAAACATAAATTTGTCTGCTACATTTTCCCAATCCCATAAGACCCCCCCCCCTTTAAGAACCACTGCACCAAAATGTTTTGTCAATAAGGTCAAATGTAAAGTTGAGAAAATTGCACTGAAACATTTCACGCATATTTGACAGTAATTGCTGAAAACAAGTGAGAACTAAAATGTACTGGATTATACAAACAGTCACCCAGTTTTCTCCTGACTTCTGACATCAGAACGACATTTATGTCCACACAACTGCTGCTCAATGAATATTTTCTCTTTTTCAGATCAATCTCTGTAAACCCTAGAGGTGGTTGTGGGTGAAAATCCCAGTAGATCAGCCGTTTCTGAAATACTCAGGCTAACAACCATGCCACGTTCAAAGTCCTTAAATCCAATTTCTTCCTCATTCTGATGCTCAGTTTGAACTTCAACATGTCCTCTCGACCATGTCTGCATGTCTAAATGCATTGAGTTGCTGCCATGTGATTGGCTGATCAACTATTTTAATTAACAAGCAATTTCAGAGTTGGACCTGATTAGGCAGCCAATGAATGTACAACTGTTGTTTCAGAGGCCTGACGTCTCTAAATCCTGATTATTACTAAAAGTTATAAGATGCAGTTTTTACACTGTAACTGGAGCCCAAAAAGGACTGAAAGGGTCCTAACTTGCGTGAAAGTTGTATTTTCACCCAGACTGTTGATTTTACACTCATCAGATTGACATTTAACATAAATGCATTGGACTGCTAGTCTTCTGATAATTTTTGTCAGCATCTTATCAAGCATACCTTGCTTTTGTACTGGATTGATAGACAAGGTCATTGTGTTGTTTTTCTTTTCTTTTTTTACTTTTCTTTTTTACTCTTGGCCCTTATTTCATGGCACTACTTAAATGCTCGTGATTGATGTAATCTCTTTTGTTTATTTAAGTTTGTTTTAGCATATAGCATTTTTATATGGATGAGAGAGTTGGTTAACACAAAACGAAAGGCTTTGTTTGGAGGTGTTTTAAGAATCCTCAATGTCTACTTGATGTTGCATTCAAATAGTTGTTAGTATAACTCATTTTTTAGTGTGCAGACAGTCATATTTCCATGAACACATTAGCAAAAACAAGCTTATTTCTTTGCATAAGCTGGACTGTAAATTAGAAGCACAAGGAATAATTTAAGACAATTTGCAAGCGGCAAAGAGAAACTCAACCCTAAGTAAATCATTCTTTGTTTCAGGAGTGAACTAGCGGTGGGGAGAAACCACAAATGCATCATCTTTTAACAAAACCCTATGTTAACTATTTCAAGCTAAAGATTTGGCTGGGAACCAGAACACTAAGCCAAAAAATAACCAAAAACAAGCCACAGTTGTTGTTTCCCCCTAATCTCTGACCGTCTTTGACGTCTCTTACATATGTTTGATTGGACTTTGTTTTGGACATGCCTTTGGACAGCCATACATTAATAGACTATAAAAAGCCTGCCACTTGTGGAAGGTTTTACGCCGCCAGCTTATCTCGATCTGCAGAGTTTCCATCACAGTGCTCAGATAAGCTTTGCACTGACTCACGTTACAAGATCATGCAGGTCCCCCCACGGTCACGTCGAGGCGATTCAACGTGAATGGAAGCCTGCAGGGCGCTCGACGCCAGAAAGTTTACCGTGCTGTTGACAATGCCTCTATAGCAACACTGTCAACAGCAGGGAGATGCAATCCAGCTGGAAGCGAGATGGCTATTTGTCACTATTTGGTGAATTAAAAGCTTTCCTCACACCTCCAGTGTCATGTGTCAGAGGAAGACAGCATATTTGTGAGACGTGTGCTTTTTTCTTAGTGTGTTACCTTCACTGAGCCAATGCACACGTACAACTAAAACCACCAAGTTCTCTTGCCAGCTATTTTCCAAACGGGTTGAAGTTGGGCAATGTGGAGTTCAAATGTTTCAGAGCTGATACTGATATCAGTATGTCTGCACTGGAGCTGTCCATATCTCATGTTTTATTTTGATGTTTAATACACCTCATTAAATTTGACCATAACCATGCTGCAAAGCTTTAATATCGTTATTCCTAACAGTGTTTGTACGGTCAAACGGGAGCCCAGACAAAGTGTCTTCCTTTCTCCGTGTTACAGATCCTCGGGCCATGTCATTATTCTGACACTTTTATACACATTTTTGACTCCCAGCCTTCAAAGTTATATTCTACAGTTTAGGTGACACAGTGCAGACGGGGCTTTTGAAATTCTAACAAAGCCGACAGGTTCATTCCTGGAGCCGCACTGTCTGTTCTCAGCAGATATACACAACAACACCTTTCTGTATGTCCTTGGAAAAAGGACTGTTTGTGTGGCATAGAGTGTTTGTGTATCACGCACTCTTCTTGTGTATATGTGAAGTGACGACTTGATGAAGTGGAACAGGAAAAATTACGAGCCACATTCTCCAGTCTTGGTTGTTTTCCATCTATGGAAAAGCAAGGACATTAAACACAAATACACCTGCCCACACGGACACAAAGGCATGCACACTGTTTACAGCTTATGTAAACACACAAACACAAGTGGCCCACGCACACAAACGCATGCAGTGCATTAAACATACGCGCATGCACATGTGAAGTACAGTAAATCACACATGCACATACAGTGTGAGGGCTTAGCATGTTTGAGAGAAATTGTTCACACTCATGTAATAAAGTTAGTGTTTAAAGTGTTCTGTAAAGAGTCGGCTGTTTACAAACTGTGCCTGTTGGAATTTAGCTGAATAAAAAGCAGCACTTACTGTAGTTATGTAGTTCTCTTTGTACAAACTGAGTGATAACGTTTATATTAAAAACAGAAAAACCAGCTGCAAAGACCAGCGCATGCGAGGTGCACATTCCTGCACTTTGTCTTCCTTACAGCTGAAGTCCAAAAAAGGGTGGTAATTTGTCTATACATCCATCAGTTTGCTATAGCTACTTCACGTTAGGCTTTGAATTTGGGGAAAGGAAACTGTCAAAAAAGATGTGTGTGTAAGTGTGTGCATATTTATGTAAAGTTCTCACTTCCCATCAGGGGTCCCAAAAGCTGAATATATTCTGTTGTTGAGCAGTTTTTTAAAACGATGATGGAAAAATCTGAAGGCTGTCTGTCATTTTGACAGATTGCAATTCCCACTCCTGACCACTTAGTAGCAAGTGAGCATATAAATTAGCTATTGTCTCTCTTGACGAATGACCTTTTTGAAAAAATCAACACTACGGGTCACAGACTGATGCAGCTGAACCACTGGTGCAGAAGAAGCGCATGCTGCGGGATTTCCTCCCGCTGAAGCCAGTGCCTGTGGGATCAGGAAAGCTGTTGTTCAGACAGTCTTGTTGACTTCTGATCACTTCACTTGGAGAAATGCTCCCTGATTTCAAAGGTTTGGCTGAAATGGTGGTAGTAATTCCCATCTCCAGTGTAGCAGCACAGAGCGGATTCAGCCACCAGAACAAGATCAAAACAGCCGTGAGAAGTCGTCTGTCTGAGGCAAAAGTGCAAAACCTCATGACAAAAGCATCTGGAGCAATCCCACTTGAGACATTTGATCATGCACAAGCGAGCGTACAATTTCATGCAGGCCAAGAAGATGGTGTAGGACTGTGTGTTCAGGCCATAGGTCAACTGTTCTTATTTAAAATGTGAATTTTGCATTCCGCTTGTTTGGACTGTTGATTAGTTAAAAACAATTAAAAATGAATGACATTGAATGTCTTTATTATCATTTTGAAAAATTTAAGTGATGTTTAAATATAGATTATGACAGAATTTTTATAACCTTGTCAGTAAAAATGATAAAAACACAACATTACTGATGATGATGTTGTGCTTTAATGTTGTCCTGGGTCACTGCAGGTTTTCTTGATAATAATGCAAACTGTACATTTAATTTTCCTTTAAGGGGAAAAAAAGTATCATAATTATTATAAATATTAATGATATTGGTATTTTGGCCCAGAATAGCCCGTATACAATCATACAAAACACAAATCTTTGTGCTCCCTTAAATATGAACCAAGTAACCATCAACCATGAATTAGTGTAAACATGTAAAATACTTCCAAAAAGTGTTCTTTCCTCCAGCACAGTGCAGCATTCATCTTACTGTGTTTGATGGAGAAAGAAAAGCAGCAGATTTTTGTTTCACACGCTAGCAAACGGATAAAAACACTACGGTCATTTTGAAGGTGCACCGTGACTGATTTAGCAAAGACATGCAAGGAGACATCGGAGGAAGCGAGCAAGAGAAAGAGACAGAACAAGAGATAAGACAAGAGTCCAGATAAGAATCTTTTACTGGCTGGAGAGAGCTCACAGTACAGGTAGAATGCAAGATGGCTGCTGAATTAGCTGACGATAGGGGAAAATCCCAAAAGTGCGTCTTTAACATAATGTTGCAGTCTGATCCACAACTATAAGATTTTCTGATAAAGAGGCAAACAGCTGCATTAACAGCCTAAAACATATTTCACATAACATTTTAATAAAAATGTAAATAAATTCGTATTCTAATATGTTGTCCACAAACACCCACACAGAATCTGCCTCTAACACATTTTGACCCAAAACATCCGACTTTTAGCCCACAACCAATAATCAGAAATCTCCTGACTCACTGTTAATGTTGAATGACGATTAAAAGTCATGTTCTCACTTCTACCATCATCATCATTACTCACGGCAGCTGATTTAGGTGTGGAATCTCTTTATTTATTTATTTTTTTTAATCTCGCAATTTCTCTGCACCACCATTTCTTCTTCTCGGGTCTGACAGGTGACTTGGTGTAAACAAGCCAATACGAGCGTGGATGATTCAGCTTGCCAGCTTACATTGAAATGGAGAACCATCTATACTCTTTGCACGCAAGACAGAGGAAAAAAAACAGACGTATTTTCCCAGAGCTTTCCCTCCTGTTTCACATTTTATTTCAGCTGATTTGTCAACGGGATGGGGGTAGTTGTCCTCCTTCTAGTCAGACAGAATAGACCAAAGTAAAACCAGTTTCTCGGCGTGATTTAATCACCAGAACCGCAGCATTCTAAATAAGAAATATCTCTCAGATTATAATTATTTTCTATCAATACGTCGCCCACCTCCCTGGATAAATCAGCTGAAATATGTTATTAAACACAGAGTAACGTTACAGCAGCGCCGACAGTCCACTGCCCTGCTTTCTCTCCCTTCATCAGATGATCTCTGAGTCTGCAAGTCACAAAAACCGACTTCATACGATAACATTAGCTATTAGCAGTAGCTTGGTACTAAATACATGGAGGGTACGCTTGTAACTTATTGGCATAAAAAAATAATCATTTTGTGATTCTTACACACTGCGGCTTTAAGGTATTAGTGCTTGATCAAAGAGAAACTACATTTCCTTTTATAAGTCTTGGAGAGGTTTCACTTTCCATCCAAATGGCTTCTTTATTCTCAAGACTGTTGGGGGATTTCAGGCCACCAGTAAGACGTGAAGAAGTCTTTCAGATGAGAGATGAGACATCTTAATCTCACCCAAGATCCAAGATCAACAATTTGCTTTGTTTAGAAACTAAGCTGTCACCACTGATAACTCCAGATTCCAAGTTATCGGATTAGGGAAACTCCTCCTGATTAAACAGAAGGCAAATGGAGTTCTTTTCTTGGTTCTTTACAAGTGAATCAAATTTTGTTGGAGTGTCGTCTGATTCACATCACCTAGAAAAAATTGGGCACATACTGATGAGTGGGGCCTGATGGGGGACCTTGCCATTGAGCACCTGGAAGCCAGAGCTTGAAAATTCAAGGTTGGTGCAGTTTTAGCTGGGCAGCAGGTGATAAAAGGGGCCTGGGCATGCAGATTCCAGGAAGCAAAAACTGGTTCTTGTAATGGAGACCCAAAACACAGTACATTCTTTCTGGCCTGGAAGTGTCTCAGGATCCCCGAGGGATGAGGTGGAATGTGTGAGGGAGAGTCAGGTGGTTATTTTGACCATACAGGAATTTACTATTTTTAGATTGCTGTTGTTCTAGATTAGATCTTATTCTATATTCTGTAAAGGGTGGTATGCAGAGACAGGTTCATGCTTGATTTTACATCAAACTGGACCTGGTAAGAATAAATATCCACATCCTCAAGAGGTGTACTCAAACACAACTCAAAGGGGTTTTTGCAGAGGAACGTCTTTATGAAGAAAATCCTTCTCTCCGCATCTGTCAACCACATGCATGCTGCCCTTGTGTCCCCCGGCCTTGTGTTAAATGCATCTATTGTGTACAAAATATTGATTTAGCACAAAGACATAATGAGCTGCTAACTGCCTCCAGACAGATAAAGCAAGAATGTATTCACCAGAAGGAGGAAAACTTGCAGCTGGTCAGTGATGAACTCTCTGGCATCCACAGAAATCAGGAAGTTTTTCCATTAATGTGACAACTGGATTGAATTAAAGGAACTGCACATCAGGCAGACCCTTCAGAGAGTACACTACTCCTCGTTCTCCTCGGCGCTAGGATGTAGCTCTTTGCTATTACCTTTTACTAATATTGGTCTTTCCAATACAGACATTAGAGCTCGTGCCATCATCATGAACGATAGAACATAATAACAAAGAATTGGAGATGAACATTTTATTGTCTAAATCACATCCTGCTTATCAGGGCCGCTGCTGCCTCTGTTGTTTGCAGAAGAAACCAAACCAGGAAGTCTGCTTTAGTTTAATGAGCTCAAAATCTGTTTACTTTTTTTTAGGGTTTTGGGTGTTTTTGCATGTGTCTTAGAGGGTAAATGTTAAACATTATTTTCTGTACCACTGATTGTTAAAAAGCAGACCTTAAAAAGCCTTTGAGTGAACATTTTTTTGTTTCCTCAATGTGTTGTATAGAGAGTGTGAGAAGTTCTGCACAGTCAGCTACAGCAGCTACAGATTATTCAAGTGCAGATGATCATATCAGAAAGTATCCAGAAAAAGATTATAAAAGTTCTAACATAAACGTTATATTACCCTGAATCACATCTTTATTTGACTGCAACTACATCAAACAACCAGTTAATAGCACTTTATTGCCCTGATTAAACAGCAGCCCTGTGATGGACTAGCGACCTGTCCAGGGTGTACCCTGCCACTTGCCTGCTAACTGCTGGGATAGATCCCAGCTTCCCCATGACCCTGAATTGGAAAAAGCGGTATACAACATGTCTAAATGAATGAATGAATGGATGATTTAACGGCTTTCTTGTCACAATATAAGCTCTGTCTACTTTTTTATTCTGGAGTTCCTAAAACAGATGTCTGAGTTTGAATGTTAAAAGGAACTATTATGAATTAAAGTTGATAAATATTATGATCAGCTGTGGATATTAAACCTAAGATGGCTGAGACATTTAAGAAGGAAATAAAATACCGGGAAAACCAGGCCAATCAGAAATCAGAAATTGACAGTGAAGTAAACCCCACTCGAAAGGTTCAGGGGGCATGTAAAATACTAACCAACCAACAATGGTTGTTTTTATGGCTCAGGTCACATGGGACTTAGCTTAGGTCCTGGTTCTCGTGGAAATGGCTCACAACTTTAGTTTAGAAGTTATCCTTATTTCTTATTCTCCTCAAATGATGTTTGCTGTTTTGTTTTTTTTTATCCCTAGATTTTTATGTTAGGTTTAGTAAAATAATAAATAAAAACAAAAACAGAGAGACTGTTGAAATACTATTCTATGAGGAAACTGTTACATGTCTGCAGGACCACTGAATACTTCTTCTTATACTTAAGTCTTCTTATACTATAGCACAATGATACCTTCCAATTTTTATCTGAAATGTAATGACTAGATGGCAACATTTATAGAATATTTATGTATTTTTAACTAAATAAGTCCATGACCTTTACCAATTTCTGCTATTCATCTTTGGTCAGCTGGTTTCAAAACGAGAGGAAATTTGAGCCTGATTTCTTATGATTCTGATGAAAATAGGACCCAAATAAAGAACAATTAACGGAATGCAAAAATAAACAAGGGAGAACCTTGATAAAATAGAAGAGAAAACCTACCTGAACTAAAGCACACATGACACACAACAAGAACTAAACCAAAAGCCACAGACCAATGACACGTCACAGACTATTACTGACTACCGAACATCTATAAGGCCACTGAGGGAGGGCAGAAAATGTCTCAAATTGTATACAACAGATTTTTGCTAAATGTTTTGATTAAATGAGGTCTCAGAAAGTCACAGTCCTGTAAAAGGGTTACACTATTTCTGCTGAATGCATCTCATTCTGGAGGGTTCAGCTGGAAGCTTCTGTTGTGCTGAACGTTGTAGAAAGGCAAGCCGAGTATTGTATGTGTACTCTGGGAAACTGCAGTGTGTGGTGATGAGTCCTCTGGCATTCAAATCACACCACCCAAAGAAGACATGCGGACATGAGTTTGCACTTTCGATCAGCATAAAACATTTCAAGTGTTTCTTGAAACAGATGGATTGATGCATGAACAGGTCTTTGGGGAATTAGGATTTGTATTGAGCAAAGAAAGAGCAGAGGACACAGAAAGGAGGGAGAACACTGAGTTTCTTCAGTGGTGATAATGTGTACAATGTACTAGGTTCTGGAGCATATTTTCCTCGTAATTTGTCATCCTCTTTTCATCCGTCGTCACATGAGCAGCAGAGAAGCACCATTAATCCAC
The DNA here is from genome assembly GCA_037177495.1 of Rhadinocentrus ornatus. Classification (NCBI taxonomy): domain Eukaryota; kingdom Metazoa; phylum Chordata; class Actinopteri; order Atheriniformes; family Melanotaeniidae; genus Rhadinocentrus; species Rhadinocentrus ornatus. The sequence goes on along the minus strand of JBAMHW010000014.1, from coordinate 28,828,245 downwards.
TCTGCTTTATTGTCTTAATCTCTTCATTATCGCCAAAGTAGCTCAGATTTATGTCTTTGAGGGTTTGCCACTCCTCTTGGTTTCTGAAGGGAATACTGACTCACCACAACTTTTTTTTCTTTTTCTTTCTCTTTTGCTGATGAGCTGGCTGGTTGAGACTTCCACAGCTCGATCTGTGCTGGATTCATTTTTCACCTTTTTTTTTTTTTCACAAAAATAATCACAATCTGTTCTTTTGTGTCAAAGTCTGACGAAAGGACTTTTCTCAGCTTCAGATGTTTATGGTTGAGAGCAAATAATGTGAGGTGACATCACCAATATAGGCATGTGAGGGAATAGAGAGGATCATCCAAAGAGAAAAAAATCTGTTCAGATACGTAAATGGTACTAATGGAGGCTTTCAGAGTTTGACACAATTGTAACCGAAGCAAAGTGAAGAAAAAGCTTAACATGTGCCACGCAACATGATCCAGATTTATCACAGTTACTCCAAAGATTATTAGAATCAGACAGCAAAGAAAATTGTAGTAAGTAAATGTCTTCTTCCAAGCACCCAGACATATTTGTAATCTTGTAATATGGTCTCGATCAACAGATCTCCAGCTTTCTGAAGGTCTGTCAAAGTTTGGTTGTGTTTTCACTCGTTCTCAGTCCAGTTCTTGTACCGGCCCATAAACACTGACCTAGGAATCATTTAAACAAAGAAAGGCTCCGAATTCAAGATATAAACCAGCCTTGTGTCGATACTAAACAGACAACTGAGCAAAGATCTAATTTGAAACCTTTTTAATAGCAGTCTGTCAAAAAGATTTGTCCCCATTTCTTTAGCATCATCTATGAAATATTCACAAGATAAGACAGAAAATAGGAATTTTGCAGCAACAAGGTGATTTTCAAAGAGCTGTTAGCTGAAAACTTGACATTTGTTGGGACGGTGTGCACTGAACTTAAAAACATGTCAGGAACTGGGAGGGTGAGGACAGAAGAAGGAAGTGAAGCACCCAAAGAACTATCGAAGGTAGATGATGACGTACGGAAATAGTAAAAAATCCTTTCAGATGGTAAATGGTCTGTACTTATGTGGAGCTTTTCTTGTCTTGTAGAGCACAAGCCACATTCACCCTTTCACATGCACATTCATACAGCACTTAGTTCTTTTTTTATCTATGTTGTGCCATCTCCAACACACATATCCATTCACACGCTGATGAATGTGGAGTTTAAGATTTTGCCAAAGATTTTGGTCTTGCTAAGGGACGGGGAAAGCCAGGATCAAACAACTAACTTTCCATTTGGCAGGTTTCCTCCTCGGCTGCAGCTGGATCTTTGGTTTATCCATCTGTTCTCTGAGGAATCTTTAGAAATTAAATAAATTAAATTAAATATGTTTTATTTAGCCCTGTTATGGACGGGCAATTTGTTTAGGGTGTCGCCTCCCTCTGGCCTAGAACCTGTTGGGATGGACTCCAGCCCCCTGCAACCCTGGACTAGAATAAATGGGTATAGAAAATGGATGGATGGATGAAATATATTTTATTTGTCCCAGAGGAAAATCAGAAAACTGGAAAACGGTCTTCATGGAAGGGTGACTGTCAGGAAAAGCCATTCTTAATGAAGGGAAATGGAGAGAAAGGGGTGAGGCAAGTCACATGACACAAGAACTGGACTGAAGATTTGTCACAACAGGTCAACCAACCAGACTTTGTTGTCTTTTTTTAAAATGGACTTGAGTAATCAGGATTTGTAAAGGTCAAAGTCCAGTTTTTCTACCTGACTGTTATCAGAGTATTATGACTGCGTGATCCAAGAATCCTTCAAACATAAAAACGCGCCTAACTAAAGGCATAAAGCAGTGTTGTGTTGACAGATAACGGACAGTTGAATTTATACTTTGTTCCCAGTAGCCACTCAGGTCAAAAAGAAGTGTTGGGTCCATAATAACTGTCTAGAGATAAACATGATCTGAAAGTGAGGCCTTTAAGACAATAGAAAGATCATTTAGGACAGACCTGGAAAGATACATCTGGGCCTTCATTTCATCCATCCGGCTCATCAGAAATGACCTCCGTGTTTGTGTGACTGTCAAAAAGAATTTCTTAAGGAAAAAAAACTGGGGAAAAAAAGGTTGAGGTATGCCACATAGCACAAAGTCTGAACTAAATATCAGTGGAAACACGTTTGATGGAGGGATGAATCCCACCAAGAGCCCAGACCTTAACATTATTGATTATTGAAGCAGTGTGGGATCACTTGGACGGAGAACGGCACAAAAGGCAGAAACATCCAAAGAAGAGCCTTCGAAAGTCCTTCTAGAAGTCTGGAGAACTAATCCTGGAGACTACTTAAAGAAATTAGAAGTGAGCTTATCTAAGTCAGTCAAACTATGAAATACATACATAAAAATCCTATTTTTTTATTTATATTTGCAATGTGTAAAGAAATTAAGAATGGCTGAATACGTTTGCAGAACTAGATTGATAAATTCTTCCTTAGCTCTATGTTTGGAGTCACATATATCACCTCCATAGCAGCATATTCCATGTCACTATTCAGTACTGAAGCTTTGAGTACATTTGAAATAATGTGGCAGTTACTGTCTTCACAGGTATGCACTCATGCTCCTCTGCAGAGTTTAGCGTTGCTAACAGCGCCTTCTAGTGGTCACAGCCGTGCAGGTCTCAGATTAATCTAATAAGTCTGCAAATTTAGAGCTGGATGAAATATTATCTAATGAGCAGGCATGAATAACTGGTACGTAAAAAGCAAACATATCCTGACAGGTGATACTTTAGAAGCGGAACCAAACCGGACCTATTCAGGATGCACATTTGGCGCAGACGCTAAAAAAAATCAGGGGTTCATTGTGTGTGCAGCACAGTTGCAATGAGGTTGTCAGGTTTTGTGCTTCAAATCTCAGAATTCGTGAAATCATATGTCTACCTCTGTGCGCACGCGCGCGTGTGTGTGAGTGAGTGGCAGAAAGAGATGTTGGTGGATTTCCCTTCTGGCAAACGCAAATGGTGTCCGATGGAAGCAACAGGTGCAGACTTTAAAGGTGACTTCCAGACCGCAGCAGCGTTAACCTAAGCTGGAAAAGAGTGGCATATAGGAAGAAAAAAATGGTAAATCATTTGTCCCCTTGGTTCCAGCCCCTTTTATAAATATAAAGTGGATGATTCATTAATAATCCACGCACACCTTTTTCCTTTTTCGATCAATAAAAGTAGGTTCGCACCCACTTTTCCTTCCTAGGGATATTCCGCTCAACCCGTGACAAAATGAGGCAATTATGACTCAAGCGTGGGTTTTTACCGAGCACTTTGCGCAGTGAAATCCTCGGTAAAAACCCACGAGTTGTGGATGAAGTGTCTTTTTTTTGCACACTTTGTTCCCCAGCGATGATTGCGTCTCTTTTCTCTCTCTCTCTCTCTCTCTCTCTC
>JBAMHW010000014.1:28809324-28824705 GCA_037177495.1 Rhadinocentrus ornatus | reverse complement strand
CATCGATGGGGGTGTGTCTTTTTTCTCTCTCTCTCTCTCTCTCTCTCTCTCTCTCTCTCTCTCTCTCTCTCTCTCTCTCTCTATTAACTGTTGCTCCTTGTTGCACCTCGGTATCAGTTCAGCCCTCAGGGTGAAAGAACTATCCTCCCGCTGGGGACAAAAAAAAAAAAAAAGGTTTGGCTGGCTGCCAGGACGTGGAACAAGTGCGCCTCCCTTCCCTGCTGCTTAGCGTATTCATAGTTAGGGGTTTGGGCTCGGCTGTTTTTTTAAAAAGGCAAGGCAGGTCTCAAGTTGATCAGTCTGCTCAGGAAACTTGCTGGAGAAAGTACCGGAGTCCAAACTGAAGGGAGAGAAGTTGAGATTTTATCCACAGACTCGTTTTGCTCCTGCAGAGGGAAATATTTCCGGAGAGAGAAATAAGAAAATACCATTATACATATATTTTTTTATTTGTTATTTGAAGTCGCTTTGCAGCTTGCACAGTGACATTAACTGTTTATTATTATTATTATTATTATTTTTATAGATAGCGCCACACTTGGATAAAGACTCTTGGCTTTAACTGTAAAAATCGGATTATCTGACTGAGGCATTGTGTCCATTTAGACCAGGCTCTACTTTTCTCCCTCCTCCTCGCATTTGAGCTTTATGCTATAAACTGAAGAGAACGCCAACGATGTTTCTGAGTTTTTGCCTCTTGGTGACATTTATCTTGGGGCTGTCCGGGTGTTTGGGCTCGTACGTTCCGTGCGAGCCGTGCGACGAGAAGGCGCTGTCTATGTGCCCTCCGGTCCCGGTCGGTTGCCAGCAGGTCAAGGAGCCGGGCTGCGGCTGCTGCCTAACGTGCGCCTTGTCTGAGGGCGCGGCGTGCGGTGTTTACACCGGGACGTGCTCCCAGGGCCTCCGTTGCCTGCCACGGAGCGGGGAGGAGAAACCCCTGCACGCTCTTCTCCACGGCAGGGGAGTGTGCACCAACGAGAAGGGATACAAACCTGCGCTCCCGCCCGTAGGTAAGAATGCGCACCGACTGGTGAATGCATGATGAAAAGCAAAGAAAAAAAAAGTGATCTGGTTTTGAATGCGCATAGCTCTTGGTTTGTTGACATCGTAATAAACTCCACCAAATGTTTTACAGTCGAACAGTTTCTTAATTGTTCTTAGAAAAAAAAAACCTCCACGCGTGACTCAGAAACCAAGAGTTGGTGATCATGTGGGGCTCATGTCTCTGACAGACCGTTTGTTTGACAGATGGTTTGAGGTGCCATATGATTAACTTCTATCCACAGACTTCAGTAAACGGTCTACAAGAGCTTATTCTGTCTCTGCAGATGCACAAATGCACCTTAAAGGTGGGAAGCTCGGAAACCAGCATGCTCCAAATGAATTAGAATTCACGAATAAGGAGAAAAGGCTGCGGTTGGGAGTTAATCTGTTGCGCCTGTCTTGCGCAGGCAGCGGCTGACTTACTGCAGTAAGTAAGATCCAGGTTGCCAACTTCTCTAAGATGTTTAGATTTGGATGACTGGATACGTTTCATCGTTCGCGATGTCACATTTATTTAAACCCGTGGGAGCTTTATGAAAAGTGGTCTGTGGACTGTTAATTTATGTTGGGAATATTAACGGGCTTTGATATCCAGCACTCTTTAACAAGTGTCTGTCAAAAAACCCACGATTCCTCCTCATTTCTCAACTTATGCGCCTTTTCATTACTCGCACCTTTCTGCTGGAGATGTGAAGTTGGCCCAGACAGAAGAAGAAAGGGTGGATCCACACACTAACTTGCTCACATTAGAAGAGAAGAGATGCTGCGCCAATATCTTTGGGTCTTGTTAAAGTAGAATCTAGATAGATTTAGGTCTGCAGGCTACCTTTGGGGTGGTGTTTAGAGTCAGATTACCACTAAACCTGCATGCGTGAGAGAAAAGAGGGAAAGAAAAAGCGGCAGACAGAGAGAAGCGGAGCTGAGACAGTTGTCCTGAATGATTTAAGACATTTCTTGGTGTAGCTGAGTTTTAGTGGCTTGTCAGTGACAAAATTTGTAGGTGGTAACTGCTAAATGTTATTGGCTGAAAACGGTCTCCTCTTTGACTGCTGATGGAGTCATCATCATCATCTTCTCCTCTCCCCATGACAGCAGGGGCAGAATGTGGTCTCTGTGATTGTTATTATTGTAAAAATACCCTGATGCTTTGCAAAGCATTGGTCACTATGGCTTCCAGCACTGTGTGAGTCTGTGTGTGTGCTTACTCTCATGTATACTTGGGTGGGGCTGTGTGGGTGTCTGAGTGTGTATTGTGTGTGAGTGATGATAGTGATGACACCTTGGGCATTTTTGTCTCATACACACAGAAGCTGACTCCTTTGTTGGCCCTTGGAGGTAATCTTTTCCTGCCTCATGCAGTGCATTCATTTCACGTCCGCTCAGTAACATTTCCGTGATTTAGCAGAAGCCCCCCCCTCCTCTTCCTCACACCCCTCAAGTTCTCTGGTGAGGTGAGCTTCTGGTTTCCTGTCGTGTGGGGTTTCAGCTGCAAGCTGAGCAAGGCGAATGCAGGGAAGAGCAGCTCAAGTGTCCACAGCCTGCTAAATACTGACCGGGACAGTCAAACAATGGCAGAGATTAATTTTTGCTAAGCTGTACTCTCCCTCTCGCTTCATCAGAAAAAAAAGCAATAAAACCCCTGGCCATCACTCTGCGACTGTCCTAATGTCTCAGCAGCACATTAATTCATGCTTTCCTCCTGCACTGTGATCCAAGGAGTTGCTTGGGTTGTCGGGCACAGGCGGTGGTATGTACTTCAAGGGGCACTCTGCGACTGAATCAGACCCAGGAAAGCTTGCCAAGAGATATGACTTCACGGCAGCAGGCCTCTCATTCTTTCATCCTCCAGGCTTCTGAAAGGGCCCAGTGTTTTAACAGATTGCTCTCTGCCAAGAAACAAAAGATGATCCAGAAAACTCCCATCCTCCCTGGACGCTCCTTTTAACCAAAGCAACAAGAAACCCGCCCGCCGCCCTTGCTGACAACTTTAATACTTTATGTTAGTCTCAGCTCTTTGCATGTGTGTAGATGCAGTTTTAATGCGGACCGTCTCAGCCACAGCGATGCTCTGAAGAGCACATGGTTTTTCTCATGTCACATGGCAACGTCATGAATATTTACAGTCATCTGTAGGTTAAGTAACTGCAGGCCTCTGATGTTTTGTATTGCATGAAAACTTTGCGGCGAGGTCCCACTCTGGCCTTATCATGTCTAATAACCATTCAGAAGGTCATCACTTACTTGTAGAAAGCTGTTCAGCTTTGAGCGCTACCATCTGCTTTTTCCATGCTCACATCACCACTGGCACAGCTGATTGTTGGGTTGTAGCTGAGAGACTGAAGCAAGCAGGAGAAAGCTGATTCTCTCTGACGGTGCACTTTGTGTAATGGCAACCAGTACCAGAACTCCATGAGTATGCCACGTTGCCTGACAACTTTTACATGCAGTGCAGCGAAAGTTTAGCATGTTGCAAGTGACTGTTGCAGGTGTTTAGGGGGAAAAGGTCATTTTCTCATCACATGCAGACTTTAAGAGAGAAAGAAAAAGCTTGCAAGTTGTGGAAAATGTGGAGCAAAGACTTGGATGTAAAGCTGATGCTGTCGTCTGTTTTACAGCATCTTTCCAGTTGCGTTGGGATCACGGGCCCAATGACAAGCATTGGGGCTGTTTCTGGCGCGCCAATAACCTCTTTGGCACACTTGCTTGATTTCTCCCTGTAAAACTTTACAGTGGTATTCGTACAGCTTACTGGTCACTGACACCTAGCCTGCTGGTGGCAACAGCTGCAAAAGAAATCAACGCTCACTGTAGTGCAGGGTTTTAAAATGATGTCACATGTGTTTGAACCGACCTGGGGGCCATAATGTCAACCCCCAACACCTGGTTACACTCTAGAAGTGCTGTAAGAAAGGACCAGGATCATCTCTTTATTACTGTAGACGACTTTTTTCAGAATATTTCCATTCGCCAGCGGACAGAAAGGCTCAAGTTTCTAGGGATTTAGGCGAACAATGAAGACTCCAGTGACTTCTCGGGAATGTCAGAGTGAAGCTTTCAAGATCATTAAATTACCATTCTTCCTAAATGATGAATGATTATTCTTAATTTTGATCAGGAGAAATGCTAAAATAATTTTTGATTAAAGGATGTTACATAAACTATGCGCTGTAAGTATTGCATTAGATAAAAACAGTTTTTTCTACGCGCAAGAATAACAATACAAAAGCAATACAAACATAAGTGATTTGACCTTAAACCTACTACTTTGCCCATTATGACTTTTTTTTTATTCTGCCTGAAGATTATCTTTGTACATCCAGAAGCCCTAGACTCTCGCCAAAATAGCTGCTTTTGCCACCAGGAGGGAGTTCGAAGTTCGTCACACCCAGCAATTGTGCTGTGGTGATGATGACCCAGAAAGACATTGCATCCATGCGTGTGGCTTGTTGAAAACCAAAACCCAAATATGGGACGGGACCTCAGACCAAAATAAGCAATGTACAGTAGAACAGCCATGCGCCTCGCTCTTACTCTTCACATGCCTTGCAAACTGAAACTGAGTGTTTCTTTGTGTTGTGGAAGCTGTAAAAAAGTCAGACAGTTTGCTTACCTATAGCTGCTTTTCCCTCTTGGAAAGCATTTGCATCCTCTCATAAGTCCTGTTTTGCAATTTATGATCCTTTAATTGTTCTTGTTGCTATTTATACCGTGCATTCAGAAAAGCAGGAAACTTTTTGATTGCAATGAACATATACTGTGCGCACAATACCCCAGGAAGTTATTTCCTGCATATTCACAAGCTGATTGAGAGCATGCACAAGGCTGAACAACTGAAAGCCCGTTGACAACAGGACATACACGTCTGGTGGCAGAACACATTCCTGGACAAAAACATTGCAGAAAATGTTTTTTTCCTCAGATTTACTCCAGCTGGCTTGGATGTGGGCCTTTTTCAGTCGTCAGTCCATTAATCCTCACAAAAGTGCTGTACTGTTGTCATGTCCTGTGCAGGGGGATATACACCACTGGCTTTTTGGGTCAAAACCATTTTACCTTGAAAAAATGGCAACATTTGCCTGTTGTTATTGGCCTTTCGACCTTAACCTATAATTGTACATGTTGAGATTAAGGGAAGACTATAAAATGTGAACTATCTACAGCTGCAGTACATTTCAAAGCAGAAACAGTTCTCCCTCCCTTTGTCCTCTGTTCAGAAAACAGCTACAGGAACTTTTCCTGAACAAAATTCCTCTGTTTGACCCGGGCTTTTAAAATGATGTCACTTAAACGTAAACATTACGCTGCACAACACAAATGTTTAGTTTAACGGCTAAACTAACAAACGTTAGCTTAATATGCTAACAGTTTAGCTCTAATGTAAACAATTTTTGTTTTCCTAAAGATAGAGATCCTTTTCTCTGACTAGTGAGAACTGTTGTTTCTTTATTTCTTAAATCATCCCATGTAACATGATTTTTTTTAGTGGCTAATCTTGTTGGTGAACTTATCTTGAATGATTAACTATTCCCAGAAAACAAGGGACACCCCCAGATGTCCATCAGCCATTCATGACAAGCTGATACCAGAACTTCATAGACATACAGAGCAAATCATTGGATCGGTCTTGGTGCAACGTTACAAAAGAGACATTTTATTCCTTCAAATCTATTTAGTACCTTATTTGGACATTTGATAGACAGGTGTGTGTTTAAGAGTTTTTACCTACATGCATACAATTCATCAGTGTAACTTTTAGTAGTAAAAGTGGAACACAGCTGCCTCTCTTTCCAGTGAGTTTACACCTCAGTGAGTAACAAATTTGACTTTGATGCAGGAAATTAGGGTCCAATCTTTAGTCATGCAATGAAAAGGAAACCCTACGCAGCAACTTGCTTTGAAGGGAACATTCTGCCCACATCATTTTACAAGGAACTACCCTGCAGTCAGAAAGATGGATTTCATCCATCTACCTGGGACATCACGTATAAACATTTAGGACTACTAAAAGGGTTGGGAATAGGCACTAAAGGTCAGCTTAGAGAAGAAATCACAGAACAGGTGAAAACCCACAAAATGAGACCAGTATTGGTCTACAAGACTTCAAACTCAGCTGCTTTGGGTCCCAAACATTAAAGACACCAAGTTCAGAATAAACTGAACAGCAGACACTTAGTTTAGAGATTTTTCCTGATATTTCAGACCACTAAAGAGGTCTAGAATAGTCAACTTTTGCTATTCTAAGAGCTTTTGTGCTGCTGCACACCTATTCTCAGGTGCTCAACTTCACACCTCTCTTCCTGCTGAAGAAACTACTCGGTTATCAGGCCACAGCCTTGCTTTCAAATATTAAGCAGCAGAGGCAGTGTGACGCCAGGGGATGGTTTACTATGGTTGCGCTTTATGTGGCTCAAGCCCCAGGCTCATTTATCCCCACAATTATCTTGTCCTACCCCCAGATGAGATTAAACAGCACCTCTATTCACTGCTCTCTTACATCTTGTAAAGATGTAATTTCAGATGCAGTGCAGACACTGACTTAATCAAAGGCAGGACATAAGGAACGTGCTGTAATGCTGGGAAATCCAATAAAAGGTGGGAGAATCGATTGTCCTGGCTTTTTTGCTGTCAAAATGGTCTAATTATTGTCTTAAAGATCCAGTGGAGGGAAAAATCCAAAGAATGGTCAGCTTATCTTTCATTCCTGGACTTCTGCCCATAAGAAACTTGGGATATTCATGAAGCATAATTGTGCACAGATGTTAATTTTTAAACAGAGACGTATCAGGTGCACCTCCTTTGGCCGGTCCGCTCTTCTTGTCCTAATGAAATCTTTAGCTCGAGAAGAGGGGGAGAGATACAGCACAGCTTTGGGTTCAGAGAAGCTGCACGAGTTGGCTTGCTTGGCTTCCACCCAGCATCTTGGCTAAGTTTCAGGAGTTAAACCAGACCCTTTAAGCTTCATTTACATGCTCAGTACCCTTAGAGTGGAAAAACTGAGTTTTTGTGGCCGAATTGAAGTGCCTCAATTTGGAGATAAAGCGAGCAGTGGTCTTTATCGTGTAAGAGCTACATGAATTTCAAAATAGATCCTTCCAGTTTATACAATATTCTCTTTTTCCTTTAAGCGACTGTCTTGTCAGTGTTTTTTTTTAGCCTGTTCATTTATTTTGTTCAAATTAAGTTACACATGAAACAAGAACGCATGTTAAAAAAATAAAAAAAGGATTTTATGCCAATTATGTGGAATTTTAATCAGAAATGTAAAATGATTGGACTGTACGGCAGAAATGAAGAGTTTTTCCACAGTGGTCACATGCATGATGTGCATAGGAATGCTTGTTTGAAATATTTATTTATAGCGAGCAATAGCCTTGCAGTCTGAGCAGGGAGACACAAGGACATATCCAAACACAAACCAAGGCCTGCCAAGTCATGAGTTGTGAGATTAATTTCAAAGAGTGCGGTGCAGAAGCCAAAGACCCAATTCTGGTAATCAACCTGCCCCCCCAGCCTCTCTGCCCATCCCACCGCCCCTTCCCTCCTCTCCCAAAGACTCCCAGACGATCATGCTGTGTCAGGCTCTTTGAACATCAGTTTCTCGGAGCTCATGCCCTTGTTACATCTCAGTGCTCAGTTCTCCACGGTGGCAGCATACTAACAGGCTTGCTTGCAAAGTTATGGCAGCTTGTTAAGTCATATTTTCCAACCTGTTTTGTGTTTGTGGAATTTGATTTGTCGTGTAGCAGCAGTCGGCCTACAGTCTAGGATTCCTCTCTGGTTCAGTTCACCGAGGCGGGTTTCCTTGTCAGATAAATATAGCCAGGGTCATCCACTGGCACCATCACTACAACCAGTTGGGACCTGGCATAGTCCCCACAACAACTCTGTACTTATGGTGCAGCTAAGCCAAAGGGGGTGGGGGGTGGAGGGCTTCTTTCTGTGGCCTCAAAGAACCTCTGGCTGGGGGTCCAGGCTTAAGAGGCTGAGCCCCAAAGATAGGAAAAGGGGGAGTGGGGGTGCATGACGGGCTGGTTTAGGATAAAGGACTTGAATCTGTAAATATCCCATCAAGCCAGCTTTTCAGATCCCTGAGACTACAGCGCCCCCCTGGGGAGGCTGAAATTACATCTAGGAAATGAAAAAAAAAGTGACACAATTGAGCACAAGCATTTATATCCGTCCAGAGAGCAACTGGATTTTCCTCAGCTTGGCATTTCAATCTGCTTCATGTAGGACATGTTGCTGTGTCGTCACAGCACCCAGGGGCCTCAGTCGTCTCACCGTTTGCAGTACAGATCATATGTGAACATACTTTTCCCGTAGACGTCTAGACAGCCATGCAGCCAATGATGCACTTTTCCCAACTACTGAAGTCTGTCTGCTCCAAAGTGTGTCTCACCCTCAAATAATTACACTTCAGGGAAGGATATCAGCATGTGTTTTGGTGGGGTGAGAAAGGATGACTTTTATCTGTGGTCTTAGCTGTGCTGGTTCCTCACCTCTATAAACCTGTTATTATACACAATAACCCAATTGATCAAATGCAGATTGACAAGAAACATGAATTAACACATCACACTTATAAAGCTAAATGGTTTTATTTGTTTGTTAAATATAACTAATTTTTTTGGTGAATTATGGATGCTATTAGCTGCTTTACATTCCTGTGTTTTTAGTATTGTTTATATTATATTGATTAAATGACATAATTATCCTCTATATACTCGTAAATTCTGGATGTGTGAAGATGCCTCCAGTGACTTACTGCACATGACTGTGAAGCTGTCCCTTGGTAGTGGATTTTTCATAATGGGATATGCATTTACCATGTTTTATTTCATCTTGGTGCAGATCGTGAGTCTCGAGAGCATGAGGACACCATCAGCCCAGACATGACAGGGGAGCTGCAGCCAGCTAAAGTGCCAATTCATCCCAAAGACATTGTGAACAGTAAAAAAGTCATCGCAGTGCGTAAAGAGCAGAAGAGGAAACTTGGTAAGCAGCGCTCCTTGAGCTCCCCACTGGATTACTCACCTCTACCCCTGGACAAGCATGAGCCTGAATTTGTAAGTACTTTTTGGTGTGTCCAAAGCTTCTATTGTAAGAATTTTGAATGTTTCTGACGTGTGTGGCACTTCTTAGTTGTAGAAAAATACAGTTGCATACAAATGGCTTCTTCAAAACATTAGAACCATAAGGGTCAACAAAGCTGCTTTTTCAAATGATGTTAAGTTACTGAACTTCATTGCCTTGAAACTGCCTAAAATGGAAACAATAGATAACCTCTGAAGACTGTGTTGCTTGGTTGTAACCTTGTGCTGCATTTCTCTAAAGGGTCCCTGCAGGAGAAAATTAGATGGGATCATTCAGGGGATGAAGGACACTTCTCGTGTAATGGCTCTATCTCTGTACCTTCCCAACTGTGACAGAAAAGGATTCTTCAAGCGCAAACAGGTGGGTGTTGCCCCCAGAGTCTTTGCACTTTCATGTCAAATGCTGACATTGTGCGTTTAAAGCCTTCCTCACTATTCCAAGCATTTTAAAAAGGCTTGGTCATACCACCTTTTAAAACTGCTGTGTTAAAGTAAACATCTTGCCTTCAAAAGAGACTTGTTTCAGCCTTAGTTTTCTAGGTAAAAACTCCACCTACTACCCCTTGGAGTAGTCTTTAGGCACTTATGGAGCTAATTGTTGTAAGCGCTTACTGATGGAAAATGGGGATTTGGTAGCTCCTCAGACTAACCTTTTTTTGGCTTTTTATTTTTGGTTGCATTCACACTGCAGACAAAAACACAAAGGTGATGGAATTGCCAGCCACTGGAAGAAATCTACATCAGCAAAGATTTCCTTTCTAAAATTTTATTTGTTTGTTTTGGGGGGTTTGTTTCAGAGCTAACTATACTGTTTGTGTTCAGTCAGTCAGCATGTATGTAATCTGGACCAGTCACTTATTCAGTCTGATACTGGGCCTAAAAAAAACATATGAAGTTAAAAAAAAAGCACTTGTCTGTTATTTTATACAAATACAACAAAACAGGATGATACCATATAATATGACATAATGTGATACAATAGAATGCAACATGATGATACAATATGGCATAAAAGGATTATATACAATACAAAAATACAATGTAATGCAAGATATGATACAAGGTGGCACAATTTAATACAACACAATATGACATGATTATAATAACATACAATGTGACACAACATGATTTAATGGATTATTTTGTCTCAAATGGGTATTTATGATTTCTGCTGTGTGACTGATGGTTGTATTTAGATCACAGTAGTTGCTACTGTGTTGTAATAATATTGTCAAAACGAATGGAACAGCACTTGAGTTCAAGCTAAATTTCCCAATGGAGACAATAAAGTGTGTCATATCACATCGTATCGTATCGCGTAGCATCGCACCATGCCACATCGTATTGTATTGCATTGTATCGTTTATGATATGACACGATACAATATAGTATAATACAACACAATATGATACAATATGGAACAATATTATACAATATTACATGATATATGATACAATATGACACAATATGATACAGTACAATGAGAGAAGATGTAGGATACAATATGATGTAATTTTATATAAAATGACATGACGTGATACAATACAATGTGTACATTAGGCTGGGCGATTAATTGATAAAATCGATAAATAAAATTTTCCATTTCTGGCGATTTATTTTTTTGAAAATCGGAATTTTTTTCCTTAGTTAGCAGCAGACTTAGCCCTACCTCCACACCAGAACAGTATTTGTCTGGCAGATTTTCAGTGGAGTGAATCGTCACTCACGCCTGGGATTTAGCTGTAATGCTGCTCTCTACGAGATGCAGAAGTCAACTTCAGCCCACAACTCTCATTAACAAACGACCAACATCAGGGGAATTCTTTCCGCTGTGGATCCTGTATGATAAGGAATCAACATGAAAAGAGATCATCGGTGCAGTTGTGTTGCATATTTCAATGCAAGAAATGAAGTCATTTATATGGTGGAAAACTTATCACATTATTTTCTTTAAGCTGCCATTCATTCATATAATTTATATGAATAAATGCAAGCTAAAATAAAGTATATAATGTCAGTGATCTGGAAAGCAGTACACACAATGCAGTAATTTTTTTAAATTAGTTTATTTATGTTTTTTGAATAAAAAAGGAAAAAATCGATTAAATTCGGAAATCGTATTTGGTTAGAAAAAAATCTGAGATTTTATTTTTAGGCCATATCGCCCAGCTCTAGTGACATGACATGATACATTAAACAATATCATACGATACAATATAACATGATCTGATACCATATTACATGATATAAGTAGAATACAAAGTTACACAATATGATATGTACAAGACATGATATGATACAAAATAACATAGTATGATACAATATTACATATTATATTATACAATATGATATGATATGATACAATATGACACAATATGACACAATATGATACAATATGACACAATATGATACAAAATGATACTGTATGATATGATAAAGTACATGGTATGATACAATATCACTCAATATTATATGATCCAGTGCAACATTCCTCCATAGAGGGATTTTGTTTCATATTGTGCAGTTCATTTTAAGAAAGTGGAGATGCTTCCTCCATTAGTCCAAAGAACTATAGTAAATAGTCTGTGGTTAGAAACCACCAACCATGTCTCCAAACTTGTAGTTAATTACCCAGTGGCATGCAAATGAATTACTGCAAAATGCTGTGGCCCTTTTGATTAAACCTGTTTTCTGTTTTCTCGCCTACAGTGCAAGCCATCACGTGGTCGCAAGCGAGGCATCTGCTGGTGTGTAGATAAGTATGGTGTCCAGCTCCCGGGCACAGACTACAGTGGAGGGGACATTCAGTGTAAAGATCTGGAAAGCAGCAACAATGAGTGAAATGAGGAAAACCACCCTTGACCCTACCAAATCCCCCAATCTTCCAAGCCCCACATCCCCCACCCCGCAACCTCTACATGACCCAAGGCCCATGCCTCTTCTCTGAATCACACCTGTGTACTCCGCCCTCTGTTCACCTCAAGATTTTTTGCTTTCAAAAAATGGACAAAAAGAAGAAAAAAAATCCAGACAAAAAGAGCAGCCTGAAAAAGAGACTAATATCTTTTCTCTTCTGTGTTTTTTTTTTAACCAAGCACTCTTCTCTGAATGGGGTGGGGGGTGAAGATTTACTAGACCTTTGACGATCAATCATGGGATCCCTTTTTATGAGCCTGACTTTGAGAGAATAGGTGCAGAATGTATATATTTTTACAGAAACATGGTATTTCCGTACAATACTTTGTTTAATGCTAAATTAATGTAAAAAAGAAAACAAAAACATTGTGGATTTAAAACAAAATCCGGCATACTGATTAGGAAGAATTCAGTTTTAGGCTTTGCTACATGATGCCACCATGGAACTGATTAATACTATTTTCTCTGTTTTCCAAAAGAAAGAAACACTCAACAAAAAGATGCCCTAACAGTAGTTTCTGTCTGGATATGTGGTTCTGTCAGAGCACTTATGAATAGGGGATCCTGCTTAGATATGAATAACTTCACAAAACGTGTGATTGGTTGTGAGTTTGTGTACAGTGCGAATGTGTGTTATAAATGAGCCTATGTTGGTGTATGATGGAGTGAGCCTATTACAAAAAAGTCTTTTTTTTCTTTCTCTTTTGTTTGATTTTCATCACAATAAATATTGCTAGCGCTTGAGGTAGCCTTGAGGCTGGCCTTGTCTTTAATGTAAAGAATGTCTCTGAAGCAAAAGAGTAAGCAGATCTTCACAGATGATCCTACGTAAATGGCTCTTCGACATTGTAGCTAGCCTGATATGCCAACTGTGCCTCTTTGACCAGACATTGCCATGCAGGGCGACACAAAGCTTAAGAGGGGCGCTGGCTCTACTAGTGGAATAAAGAGTTCAAGCTTCCGTGATGGGGCTCAGTTATAAATCTGATCTTTTAATTACCCAGTTTGGGCCGGTTGCTTCTCTCGATTTGTTTGTGTGAAGTGTAGTTTTGTATGGTTTTGTTTGTGCTGTTTTCTTTGCCTTCAGTGAAGTAAAGATTGCCCACTTTTGAGCCATGTTCCTTTTATCAAGTGGTTTCCCCCTCAGTACTGCTACTACAGTGTAACCATGGTGTATTACGTTACTTTTAATATAGTTATTGAATGTTGTTTTTCTTGTAGAAACAAAGCATGATAATTATGTAAATGTGCTTGGATTTTTTTTTTGTCTGTAAGAATCTTCTTGTTCTTGTGGCCTGTCAGGAGAGTGATCTACTGTCGTTTGACTACGGGGCAGTCGAAGAAGCGACGCCTCTGGAATTCTTCTGATTACACGCCTCTTTACAAAAGGTTATCTGCCTCTATCTCAGTGGAGCATGACCAAAACATAACAGGGTCTTTAATAGAGTCGTTCTCTCTCTGTGTTCAAATCACAGTGCCTTCCTACATGCAAATACATTTTAATACTGACGTAAAAGTGTCACAGATATCACACGGGCAGTTTCCAGACAGCCCCAGCTGGGAGTCGATACTTGACATGAGAAACAAATAGGTCTATGTTCAATGTTAATCATGAGAGGAGCAGTGAATGGTAGGTTCTTTAAATGGTGTAAAGACGACATTGCAAATCCATTTTGTAATCTATGCATGTACCTCGGTTAAATTCTCGACAAGAAAGACATGCGAGGAAGTTTAATTCGAACGAGTTAAACCTCCTTCTTCTCTTTCATTGACTACCAATAAGCTAAGGTTCTTGCTTTTTTTGTGAATGCCAATGTATATGTTTGAGAAAGAATAAGAGAGGGGAAACCAAAAGATGTTGGGATATTGGTTTTCTTCTGCAACATGGGGGAGAAATGATGTGTGCATCCTATATTATTAAGGCTACTTTCCACCCCACCCCAGCCACCCACTACCACTTTAGTAAAAAAAAAAAAAAGCAGCTTGCACTTATTTCATTTAATCACTATTGATTATGATACACAGCAACATCCTACAATGTTGTATCATGAAGTTAGTGGAACAACAACAACAGAAAGCTGAATGTTGTGTTATCTTGTGCTTACCTTTCAAAGATGATCCTTTGAGGTAAAGTTAAATGACAGGGGCTGTAAAAGCCCACGCCTGGTACCTCCAGTACGGCAACATCTTTTAGCGAAAAAGAAAACAGATGGACATAAAACACAGCTAGAGATGCTCTCACAGCCTGTTGCACAGAGATGACAGCTGATAGAAAAAGAGGGGGAAAGGGAGGAGAGAGGGAAGAGGAAGAGCGAGTGCCATGGGCGGTGGTCATTATCAGGGCCTAGCCACTTCCCCGATGTGGGGTCACCAATTACATGACTTTAGATACATTTAGTAAGACAGTTACAAGGAGACGTGGAAATCTGGGGAATGCAATACTGCAACAAGGAGCAGAGAAAATGCAGTCGCTTCCTCCGGTTTCACGTCTCCTGCTTGGTTTGAACTCATATTCATGTTTCATTTTTCAGTAGGACAGTTACTACAGTTCAGCTTTTTTTCTGAATACATAACATTTTTTTGGATGTAATGAGACAGTTCAATTGGTTTTTGTTTTTCATAATTTGGTGTTCACTGGCTTGTGAAAGAGACCCATCGGTGGCAGGAGGATAGCGGGAAATAATGGTCAGTATTTGGAGCTACATAAGACAAATAAGAATAAAAAAGACAAAAAATCTCAAATTATTAAAGTGAATATCACTGTGTAATATTTATTCAACTTGTAATTTATGTACTCTTTTAACCTTTGTCTTTTTTTGTTATGACAAAGCATTTATTTAAATAAAGTTATGTATTCATTTAAGTATTCTGGTGAGGTTTTCATTTCTAGTTCTGCTTTCTTTTTTATTATATTTTAAAGAAGAGTAGCTTCTGAATTGGCTTGAAATGTACAGTTAGAAATGGAATCACCCTGATTGTAAAGCGCTTGCTAATCTCCAAGGCACGAGCTGATAAACCTCTTAGACATTAAGTCTGAGACACCCAGGCTAGCCCACAGGATCTCATGCAGCATGCAGGATGTGACTTTATAAAGCCTCGCCTGAAGGCAAGTCACCTGGTTTTCAACACCATAGTCAGAAAGATTGCACAGGAACAAGGAAGTCATTTAACATAAGTTTGAACTTCAAGAGGTGGAGGAAAGAGGGGGGGGGGGGGGGGGGTGCTTAGTCCAAAAAAACCAACCCAGTCTTCAAATAACTGGGAAGGAGAAATTTGTCGCCTGAAGGGGGTTTCATCATGTTCTGGAAACCTGCCTTTACTCCCCCTT
>JBAMHW010000014.1:28756000-28766966 GCA_037177495.1 Rhadinocentrus ornatus | reverse complement strand
AAGTGCTAAACGTTAGTGCTCCATTTGGGTCAGCACTTACCTACGATAGTGTGCACTACATAGGGTAGTGCTTAGTGTGCACTACGCACTACTTTCCAGTGCACTCACGTAAGTGCGTGGTTTGAGACACACTCTGACTTTGTCTTTGCTTTGGTTTTCATCCGCCGACCAACAGACAGACAGAGATTCAATCAGCACCTGGAGACAGCCCTACGATGCATCACTGTAGCAAATCCCAGCTTGTGGAGCTCTCATCTGCCGGGGGTGGAGTTCTCACATAATTAGCTGGTCAGTTCCGTACCAGACTCTCTCCCTTTGAGGTACTGTCTGGGCTATCAGCCCCCGTTGTTTCCCCACCAGGAGCGGGAGTTGGCGGTCCTATTGGTCCAGCATCACCTCAAGCGCTTTAAGGCCATGTGGGGGAGAACACAGGCGTCACTGTAGGGAACGTCTGAGGACCCGACAGTCGGTGGATAAACACCATTCTCCGGCCCCCCAGTACTCACACGTCAGTCTGGTTATCTTAGAAAAATTTTCCTACCTACCTACCTCAGATCAGTCTGCCCAGACTCCCAGCATAGGATCTTGGACTCAGACTACCAGACTGTTCAATCGTCAGCGCCCTTTCGAGTTCAAACTGTCATTAACCAAATCTGCTTCTGACTTCTGGGTCTTCTTGTGTCTGCTTTAGGGGTCCAGACCACCTTTGCCTGCCAAACCTTAACAATCATAGACAAAGTTATGCATTTAAGTTATTGCTGCTAAAGATGCTTTAACAAGCTGCTGAATCACGAGTTGGGCTTAGTTTGTTTTTTTGGTTTTTCCACATTATTTCTTTATTTTTACTTAGTTTGATTAAACAAAGTTACAGGATTATAATCTATCATGTGGTCTTGTAGTTTTTTAAGTTTAGGACATGGTAGAGAACCAGATGGTTTTATTGTCCAGATAGCTAAAACCTTAGAATTGAAACAGGGTGTACTTTTTCACATGACTCTGTGTATCAGTCATAACAAATGTATATAAGGACATTTAAGCTGATACCTCATGTTATCTCATGAAAAATTAGCTCTTTGTATAACATGTATTGGGGACAAAAATCTGAATATAGGTCCACTAAGTGTGTATCTTCCTGAGCCTGAGAGTGCCCAGAGGAGGGCACTAATGTACCAGTCCCACAGTGTCACTGATGTGTGTGTGTGTATGTGTGTGTGTGTACTGGCTTTTAATGGCCAGACAGAATACTTCATAGCAGCCAAATGAGCACAACTACAGCCCACACAGAATATGACAGAAGCAGCTGTGAAGAGAAAAAGCTATAGCAGCAAACAATACATTTATCATATATTGATTTTATTTTCTACATCGTTGCTGTTGCAGGCAAGTGAAGCATCAGAGGAGGTCACATTAAAGTCTCATAAGTCTGGTGTGGATGCACAATTCCACAAGAAGGCAATCTGATTAAGATTTTCATTAAAGATATAAACTGAAGTCCCAACCTGTGGCTCTTTCTGAGTCCGAGGATCCTCCAGCTGGTTTGTTTTCATCTTGGTTTTGCCCTCATTCATGTGTTGTTTGATGGCAGACTCCTGCAAAAGCCAGGCATCTATGCTGGGTCTCTTGGTAAGTGGATTTTCAGTCCCAAGCACCTCTGGAGTTAAAAAATAAACAAATAACTTAGCAAACAAGTTAATATACTTTGTGCCAAATTATTATGTTCAGTGATTAGGTTTTATTATATGTAATCTGGATTTTACAGATCATAAAAAGAACTTTTTCAAAGTATTAAACAGGTTGTAAAGAACTGAAAAGTATTTATTTTTATGAGGAGATCATTTTACTACAAACAAATACTTTTATTTTTTATAGGCCCAGCATCAAAATACACTGCTACAAAAGTCCATAAAATAAGGCCGTGAAATTGTGAAATCATTTTCCATAGAAACTTCTTTACGGCATCTGTACCCGATACTTTTTAATCTGTGCATTGCATCTTGGGAACAAGAACTTAAAACTAATATGGAGTCCTGGGATCTGGAGTCATCTGAGATTAGTTTTCTACTCTCAGAGTTCAACAATTAAGCTTTTGTATCCTGATGATATATGCTTTTCCCCAAATTTACAAATACACAGTAGCAAGTGTGCGAAGACTGCAAAGGCTCATGGGAAATGCATGTTGGGATGTTCAGTTCTGTTTGCATGTTAAAGTTGGTACCATGACTGAAGCAGACACCCACCAGCACCAGCACTGATCTACATATTGCACCAGGAGTACAAATGATGCGTGGTATAACCTTAATAACCAATCCTGGATGAACTTCTTTCAATCACTTGTTGCTAACTGAAGTAAATCATTTCATTTGGTTCAACTATTGTCTTTTCAGTGTGCCATCATTCAGTGAGTGAAACAGGGCGGCTATAGTGCAGAATTTCCCATTTTCTTATTAACAGTCTCCAGACACTTAACTTTAAAATGTCCTGGTAAGTTTCAGTCAGGACATCATCTGGTTTTCTAAACGTTTCTTTGAGTTCATATCTGATATCACTGTAACTACTCTCATCCATTGAATTTGGAAGTCCATTGATAGTTTCTATTTGGATCTCATTGAGGAGACCAGAATTTCCTCCCAATGTTGCTGTTCGGAAGTTTTTCTATGACTTGGCCTGTCATCCACGTGAAAACGCAGATTTACGGCATTAAAAACGATGCTTTCAAAAACCTCAGACCCAGGTAAAGATTTGCGAATACTCCCTTCATGCATCTGCATGAAGACATAAATAATCAAAGTTTTAAGTTTGGAAACGCCTGCGAGAAATAATGCTCTGACATTACATGTGACGCCATGTTTCATGTTTTGTGTAAATGAGGCTGAGAGACAGAAGGGTATTGTGATTGGATAGGATGTGGGGATCGCGCCACCGGCTAAAGGTTTGGCATGCGTATGCATGTGCCTAACAATGCACTTATGCGGTTAGGTGTGTGTAGATTTCATTTCTAAAAACGAAGTGGTGTAGACTTTTTTTTCTAGATGGGGGGGGAGGGTATTCCGTTTTACAACGTTTGGCCTTAGATTCTGAAAGAATTTAGCTGAGGTCATTTGGACACCATAAAGGGTCCTATCATCTAAGTCCACATTATTCCAGCCCAAAAGATGACTCTACCACCAACTTGCTCACGTGACAGCCTTGTTGGGACATGGTGGCCATTCACCATCCATCTATACATCCATCTGGACCATCCAGTGTAACACAGCATTCATCAGAGAGTAAAACTGTTTGAAAATGAGTCTTCATGTAGGGAGGCCCAGATACAGATGTATGTACAACTGTGGCATCTGGAGTATCCTGCATGGAGACAAAGCTTCAGATACTTGCTTACATCTCATCAGTGGCTTTTTAACAGCTCATCCACGATGCACTCGCCTGACGGGGACTTTCCTCGACGGACCTTTATCTGAACAAACCTGTCTGCACTCTCATTGTTCTCCCTTGTTTTTGATGCCTTCTCAAGGCATTCAACTATTTCAGGCATTTCATTTGCAGAAAGATTCTTCTTTTTCTTCAGACAGCATAGAAACTGGGACTTTCTAAATTATATGGAACAATTGTCTTCAGTAGTTTTAACTCCTACATGTGCGGTGTCCTGTCCAGGGTGTACCCTGCCTTCACCTGAAACACTGCTGGGATAGGCTCCAGCTCACCCCGCGACCCCTAATGGGAACAAGCGGTACAGACAATGACATGACATGACATGTGCGGTGTCGCAAATTTATGAAAAATCACTTCTTAATTTTACTTTTTTAAATTCATCTAATTTATTTAATTTATTCATTTGCTTTCATTTACTCACATTTTGAATTTATTTTTAAATTATTGGTTATCTTTATTTTTTTAATATTGATTTAGTTAATATTTTATTCTGGCCTTTTTCTTTTTGTTATTATTTTCCAGGTTGCTTCCTTGCATTTCCTTTCTTTTTATACCATTGCAGATAAATTCAGGCATTATGAGGTTATTGAAGCTCACCTTTTCCAAAATTTGTCTGTAATGCTTAAAGTTTGTGGACAGACACCTCAAACAAAACTTTCTCACCATTTGCTTTCTAAAAGACACTTTGGTCTGCTCTTTTTCGTTTTTTTGATCACAAGCTGCTGTAATGAGCAGCCATTTTTCTAATAACAGCCCCATTTTACAGGCACTTTTCTTAATCCTGGAATTAAAAGACAAAGTCTGTATCCTTGAGGCATCCTGTGTGCCTTATACCTAATGTGACTAATGCTATGCTGAACAGTCAAGTACTGAAATGGCTGTAATTACTACGGCGACAGCGAGGACAGACGCTGTGCTTCAACCAGCCCGGTTAGGTTTCTACTGGGCTCATGGTGCGGATTGAGCAACTCCAAGCAGTGAGGTTAGTTTGTCATTTGGTGAAATGGGAGTAAAAAACTACAAGGAGATTCAGAACAGACCGATGACTGAGGGTAAAAACTAACACACACTTTTCTTAGGAATGACAGTCATGAGCTACCCAGTCACGACTGTTAGCGAAGTCCAGACTAGCAGGGATGCACGTGATGAAGGCTCTTCGTGATGACAAAGGTGGTTTTATTTTTTCTTCTTCTTTTTCTAACTTACCTGCCAGAGGCTCATTGGTTGTGTGTAAGTGTGTGTTACTGTGTGAGGCTGTGTGTGTGTGTAATTAGCACTAAAGCAGAACTCCAAGGCTGTAAATCATGCCCGCGAGGGAAAGGCTCCCCTCGTACACATACAAAGGATCGTCCAAATCTTTCTCTGTGTGTTTGCACATGCATGTGCACGTGTGTGCACGCCTGCCACATGGAAAACAGAACCTGCATTATGAAATTAAACAGCTGCAAAATGTCATGTATTGAAATAAGAGTTTGGTTTAAGGCTGTATGTTTTTACATTTTTGAACACCTCTGTCAGAAAACCTCCAGCAGGCTCTAACTTGCAGGTGTGTAGTGAAGCATCTGTATGAGTGACATGATATGATACAGTCACTGACTCAGATATATAAAGTTACAAGGCTCTTAATTATTTTAGAAGTGGCTTTTTATCCACAGTAGCTGCAAGATCACGTTAACAATGACTGGAACCTAAAGTGAGAGAGGGAACTTCTGAAGCTGAGGTTGTCGGTTCAGAGTGAATATGACATGCAGAGAAAAACGTTTGCTACCTGTGCGCTCAGCATTGACATAGCAGTTTTTTTTTTACCCAGTTTCAGGACAGTACACACACATCTACATCCCTGTTCTTTTTTAATCTCACAAACTTTAAGTCAAAGCTTTCACTATACAAATATACCATAGAAACAATATAATATATAAAACTATACAATTATGATTAAGATGCAAGTTTGATTTTGGTTCTGTTTGTTTAGTTTTGACCAAGCACTATTTCTTCTGTCTGTTCTCAGGGTTTTAGTTCTGTTAATAACACACAACACTGTTCCGTTATAGGAAATTATTCATAACTTGTTCCTTCATTTCTGTTTTATTGATTTTCATATTTGGTTTAAGTATTAAAGCGGATCAAATCTATATTCAGGCTATAACAAACTATTGTTTTTGAAAATGATTCTCTCTATTATTCACAAATTATTCAGATAAGAGTTGTTTTTATATTTTTATATATATATTTTATCTATATACTTTTTATACTTTTATCAAAAACCCCAGAAACTTAAAATAAAATGATTTAAAGGTAGAAATAGTTTAATAAATTCACCTCCGGCAACATCTTTGTTTGGACTTATGGTTGTACTTAATGTTAAATGAGAATATTTGTTTAGATTAACGGTTTAAAAGCTGCTATGAGGGGAAGATCAGGAAATAGTACTTGAGTTCTTGAGCTAACGGAGCAGCTCTGGAGACCAGAATTTAAGCGCTACTTGTCCAACACAATAAACGGAAACTTGGAAGATGATAACTGATCAAAGATGAAGAAGTTACTGTAGTGTCCAGGTTCAGAAAACATATTCACAACTAGCAGTAAGTGATTTACATTAAAGTGCTAACGCGAGAGATTAGCTTGTGTTTGAGGACTGGATGCACTGCTTCCTGCGGAGACGCAGACGACACCTGTTCTGGTGAACTAATTTGGTTTTACAATAGACATCCTGTACAGTCTTTACACCTTTTTTGCCTCATTTTCCTGTTTCTTGTATCACTGAAAAAAATCAAGCTACAAACTAAATGCAGCACGTAAGCATGTTACATGATGGAAATAATTATTTAAAACAAAAATACAAAAAAATATTCCTGTAAACTAAATGCTGCCTCAAAGCAAATAATTTGCATGGATAACTTTTTGTATTTGAGGAAATGTTTCTGCCATAACAACAATACATTACGGGTATCAATGAGGCAAAAATCCATTCAGTAGAATTAGGGGCTTGTGTAAGGAGCTAAAATGATGTTTTACACCACTTATTGGGACAATCCGAATCTAAATGCATGTAAATGACTGACAATAAGCATAGCTGAATTAGAAAAAAATATAGACAAACTTAGGGGAAATCAATCTTGATGCTGAAACAAAAGTTCTATGAGAAACAGTAAAAAAAAAAAAAAGGAGCAAGAGCATAGTTTATTAAATAAAAAATAAAAAGCAAAGCATTTTTACAAAAAAAACATTCCTAGGATCACTAGGCGGATCATTAGGGGAAAGTTGGATGTGTTGTGTATTCATAAGACATATTCATAATATGACAGATATTCAGTAAGCAGCAGTTTGTGGACCAGAATGTCTTGTTAAAGGTCAGAGGAGAATGGACAGACTGGTTGAAAATGATGGAAAGGCAACAGAAAGTCCAATCAGCACTGGTTCCAACCAAGGTCTACAGAACAGCATCTCTGAACACACAACACGTCCAACCTTGAAGCAGATGGGCTGCAGCAGCAGGAGACCACTCCGGGTGCCTCCTGTCAGCTAAGAACAGGAAACTGAGGCTACAATTCAAACAGACTCACCAACACTGGACAATAGAAGATGGAGAAACGTTGCTGGTCTGATGAGTCTCCATTTC
The DNA here is from genome assembly GCA_037177495.1 of Rhadinocentrus ornatus. Taxonomy (NCBI): domain Eukaryota; kingdom Metazoa; phylum Chordata; class Actinopteri; order Atheriniformes; family Melanotaeniidae; genus Rhadinocentrus; species Rhadinocentrus ornatus. The sequence continues at coordinate 28,759,918 of JBAMHW010000014.1, read as the reverse complement.
AGCTTCACTGTCAGATGCTAGGCTGAATTTGGTGGAAACGTCATGAAATTATCGATCTACCCTGCCTTGTATCAACACTTCAGGCTGCTGGGGTGTAATGATGTGGGGATATTTTCTTGGCCCACTTTGGGCTCCTTAGTACCAACATGGCCTGGTTTAACCACCACAGCCTACCTGAGTATTGTTGCTGACCATGTCCATCCCTTCATGACCTCGGTGTAGCATCTTCTGATGCTACTTCCAGCAGGATAATGTACCATGTCACAAAGCTCAGATCATCTCCACCTGCTTTCTAGAACATGACGATGAGTTCACTGGACTCAAACGGCCTCCACAGTCACCAGATCTCAGTCCAGTAGAGCAGCTTTAGGATGTGGTGGAACGGGAGATTCTGATCATGGATGCAGTCAACAAACCTGAAGCTACCGTGTGATGCTGTCATGTTGATATGGAGCAAAAATCTCTGAGGAAGGTTTCCACCACCTTGTTGAATCAATCACACCATTAAAGCAGTTCTGATCAAAACAAACACAAACTGCAGCCATAAAGGTGGATTGTTTAGGATATTAGTATAATCAGACCCAAATCCTCTGATGTGATGAAGGTCTTAGCTGAAAAGAAAATGTGCCCATGTGCAGCAAAGAACTATTCATCATTTTTGGCAATCATCAATCTAACATTAATAATATTAAAAATAAAAAAATAAAAAACTGAATAAATAATATTATAGTAGAAAGAGTAACTGAAATAAAATTTCTCGTGATAATAGACAACAAATAAAAATGAAAATCGCAAATAAATTATACCAAGTTAAAGGTTTCTAAATCAGAAGCAAAAACCTCCTAAATTAAGCCTAACTATCTACCTTCTGACTCCCAGACATGGCCGACTGTGTGTGTACGTATATTGTAATTTCCCTCTGGGATAAATAAAGTACTTTTCATTTCATCTTCATTTCACGTATGGAGAAAGACATAAAACAAAACAGATTGAATATACATAATCAGAAAAAGCAACAAGATTTGTAGGTAATGCAGAGTCCAGACAACCAACCAACTCTTCATTACACTGAACGCACTTCCATTAAAAGATTTATTTTATCTCAAAACAACACAATTCATACAGGGTAACTTATCACAAAGTACCAGCCAGTACTTCTACATGGTCTCTCTACAGATAATAAACCCAGACAATTTATAAATGCTTCCGAGTCATCCTGTGTAAGACAGTCATACATATATTATTACATCATCAGCGTCAGTTGTTCGATTTACATGTCGGTCACATGTCTACTGTTCTCTTCCTCCAACCAATCACACGTCACAGTAATGAATGAATGATTATGGCTATCCATAGTAATAAATTAAATATTACACATGAAATTTTTAATTTACATATAAACAAATAAAGAATATGGAGAAGCAGTGCTGCTTACTTTATGAATGAATATGACTGTCGCCACTACCTATTTTCTGATGAGCAAACTGTACAAAAACTAAATCTTTCGCCAATAAATAGTTATATTTTTACATTATCACATTAATGGCTGCAGTAATTATATTTTCAAATTATTGTGTTTAATGTCCAGCCAAAAAAGTACCAACTTATTATATTAATTATTATAAATTCGTTATTATAAATATGAAAACTGGTCCTCCGGCATTGTTTTAACAAAAGACGAATGAAAAAAAGATTTAATGATCAGACACAATAAACCAATAAAGGTTATTTCTCACAAAATCTGTCTCCATTCTTATTTTTTGTCTTTATTTAAAAACAATTGAGGAACTTAAAACTAAGATATTTATAACACACAACATCAAAATGTTGATCAAACCCGCACACACACTATTTACGGCTTTTTTTAGTCATTTATATATTTTTTCTTCTAATTTTTTAGTGTTTATCCTGTTTTTCTCTTAATGTTGGATGTAATGCACTTATGTGCATGTCTTATGTCAGATCTGCCAAAGGAAAAAAAAGTCTATGCAGAGCCTCCAGCAACAATGTTTATAGATAGAACAATAAAAAAACTCTGACATAGAAGAGTGAGAAAGTAATCCCTGCAGAAGTAAGACGTGACGCTGGTGAAGTTGTACCATTTGTGTCTTGGCTTGTTCACACTCATGTTTTCACACCACACAGCCCGAGGCGAGTGTAGCACGCTGATATGCAGATGTAATTACAGACACGTTGACTCTGGCCACGATTCAAAACATGACAACACAGTCCTGCTTTCTGTCACAATTATCAACAGGCTTCACCTGAGCTGCTGGCAAACAAGTCAAAACACATCCAGAAGATCCACTTGCTGATGCCATCTGTCTGACCCTGCAGATCAGAGCAGGTGTGGAAGGATTCACACAGCAGTTGCTTACTTTTTGTCCAAACAAACACGTCTTCAAGGAAAAGCCTGGGGTTATCTAACATCTGACAGTAATCCCTGTAAAGGCCAAAATCAACCAAGTGTTACTTCATCACTCTGCACTTTTGTCTGATTCGCCCTAAACACTTAACCTCTTAAAAACAGCTGTGGACAGTGGGTTTTTTTCCCCTCTCGCTCTCTTTTTGACCAAAAGTCACTCAAACAGAAAGAAAAAAAATGCATCTGCTGGGACTATTTTCTGTAGTGGATTATTATAAAATTTTATACACTGTTTTGTTCTTTTTCCTTTATAAATGCAGATTTTCTTCAACCCAAACAAACAGCTTTCAGCAGGTATTTTCTGGAAAAGTCAACGTTTTCAACATCTATAATTCACTAAATGAAACCGAGACACTGAACGACTTAATCATATGAGATGTCAAACTTTAAAGCTAAGAAAAATGCTCGGACTTACATGTTTATCACTTGACTGTGGTGGAAGTGAACTGAGGAGCACCGGCGAGTTGGCGGGGCTGCACAGCTCTGGAAAGGGGTTAGGTATGGAGGGAACAGAGGATGAAAACGACTCCCTGCCCTTCATCCTGGAACATGTCAATAAAATGAATTAAATTGACTCAGATGTTAAGAAAAAAACAATGTCTCCCAAACAGGGGAGCTCAGAGACTCCACGGTGTACATGAGAAAATAAAATGTCAAACATCTTTCAGATTTAACAGATCTGACTTCAGTTCGTATTGTGAACTGGGTCATTTGAGGTGGTCAGGATTACTACAAACATGTGGAAATTTACATATGTGTGCATTTAAACTTCAAGTTCTTGAAAAGTTATTCTACAATAACCCATTTTTCACTCCCAGATGCCTGATTAAATGTTTTGTGATTTTATAGATCCTTGTGATTTGTAATGAATGTATAAATGAGTCAATTAAAACTTGTAAATACGTAAAGTAAATAAACAAAAATAAGAAAGAAACAGAAAAACAAGAAAAAAGCATTATTTTGATGGATTAGGGTCACATAAAGAAAAGATGTTTTTCACAAGTAATTAGAGAAAAGTCGTTATTACAAGAAAAAAAGTTGTATCATGAAAAAAGGTTGTAATTTAATGTCAGGGAAGTCGTAATTGTTCTATTTCCAGCCATGTCCCCCTCCATAAAAAGTCTGTCTGCTTCTGCAGAAAAGATTCGTTTTCTTACAGATTTTCTGATAATAGCCCCTTTCAGACTGTAGGAACCTTTCGCAGTTCCTATAACCTTTTCAGGAACCAGGCCGTTTGTTCACGCATATATAGGAACTAGGGCTAAAGACCCTCCGTTCCTATAACCATTGTAGCTCCTGCTCCGAGGCAGGGTCTTTTAGTGGTTCCATCGGTACCCTCATGACGTAGGCGTTTGGTCATCTGTTGCTACGCCCCTTACCAGAATTCTGCTTATTTACTTTCGTTTCTTGTAACCCCGGCATTTTTAAAATTCACTGTTGCCGCTGCGGTTTCAGCTACAGACAACAACACGACAACGGACAAAGCCAGCGAC
>JBAMHW010000014.1:28740485-28750485 GCA_037177495.1 Rhadinocentrus ornatus | reverse complement strand
GCTGAGACGGCTGGAGGACATCCCATGATGAACTGAGACCTTCCTTCTGGTTTTGTCTCTGTTCTTTGTTTTCATGTATATATGAAAATATATACTGTCTCTTGGTCTCTCTTTCCCGTCCTGTCCACCCCAACTGGTGGAGACAGACGGCCGTCCTACCTGAGGAGATAGGCTATTACTTTAAATAAATCAGATGAACTAATGTGGATTTGTTTATTTAATTTAATCACAATTAATTAGCTTAAATTGATTGTAAAGTGCCTTGAGATGGCTTTGTTGTGAATTGGCACTATACAAATAAAGCTAAATTGAATTAATAAGTACAATAGCATACTTTTATTGATAGTTTCCCTTGTAAATATCATTTAAAATGTAAATTTTGTGTTCCTTTATATCTCCATTCAATAAAGTAGCGCAAAATAACGGAAATAAAGTGTTTGGATACAGATTGAGGTAACTGTGATCTAAAATTGAGAAAGTATGCAGGTTGTGTCTCTGATATCAAGTGAACTACAGTAAAAATCCAGTATCCATCACGAGGAACCAGTCAGCTCAGTAGCCAGAAAAATTGTTGCCATTTTGCATTTCTTGAAAACAAGATTGTAAATTTCTCAGCCAAAAGAGTTTGGCAAGTCCAGCGGCATGTGGCATCGGCCTAGGCTGCAGCATGTATTAACAAACGTTTACACTGCTGCTAAAAGTTGGCACATTCAGTAAACAATCCTTTTCCATTGCCTGGAGGAGTGTTTCCAGAACTGGTTCAGGAACTGAACCTTCCAGGAGACGAGTCTATATCTACAACAGCATCCAGGGATGGATAACACTTTGTCCAACAGCTGGAACACACTTTCTGATTCTTTTACATAATTAAGCTTATTTATTGTTTTTGTCTGGACTGAGGACATCAGCCCCACGCAGCGGGGCTAAAATTGAGCTTAAACCTGTCTTACACAATAAATAAACTGGAATCTTAACTTTTTCTGTTTGTAAGTTATTGCTGTGAGTTTCAGAGCCACCATGTGATTAGCTGTGCTCACACTTATAGCCCTCAGCCTGATTCCATCAGTGACAAACTGGAGCTGAAACAGAGCCATTTCAAGATAGTTTCCATTTAACCAATTCTTAATTTGGAGTATTTGTAGATTGCATCCATTCTAAATCCAAATAGAGGGCGACTTTTATCCTGGGTGAAGTTTTCTCTTAAAGCTGAGAGGTTTTAATGGTTAGTTTCTTCTGATTGGTCGACCAGTTTGCTTCAGCCCAGTCGATGAATTATTCTCTAGGCCTCCAAGTTTTCCCTCACAAACGCCAAAGTGCTGGCAGCAGTTTCAGTGTAGAATTTCAGTTTTCCAGTCAAGTCAAGTCAAATGGATGCTGAACGAAGAGAATGCAAAGCTCAACAGATCCTGCTTCCATAAATACGTCCACATTGAAATGTTGATTGCTAATACAAATATTATGGTATAATGATGTATCCACGTCACTGACAGACGTTCCACACCTGTCGTAAACTTCAGCTCCTCGGGACAGACGGTGTATTCATTTCCTCTGTCCAGTATTCAAAAGTAGGGAATGTTTGGTTTCATTTGGAGGCTGAAGCTCACACCCATCAAACCTTTCTGGATCTGGGAGGTTCAAGTGGAGGACATTTAAAGTGATGTATCATTTCTAATAAATTCCACTTTTAAGAACTGGAAGGATCCAAAACGTATTAGAACGATAATACTGATGTTCTCATTAACCCATGAAACATGGAAACTTAGATCTCTGAACACCACTTTATGATTATATTGGACATTTCAGGAGACCAATAACCACAACAAGTAGTTAGCTGTAAATAGACACCAAGTCACTAGGAGGTCTGCAGCAAGCAGAAACAGGAGCTAAAACTCCAAAACGCATTTTGATAGTTACAAAGAAGAACCTACTTTTCATAGCTAACTGTTAACTGGTGCATTAAATGTCAAACAACACCGTGAACCAAGAGCGAACTACAGTCTCAAATGATCATTTTTCCCTCATCTGGTTTAAACACCTGTGATGGTAAGTCATGCAGACAACACAGCCCCAATGCGATCAGCATGTTACAGGGACTGGAATTGGCTTTGTTTTTATTCCTGTCTCCAATCCAAACCTCTACATCTGTGGTTACAAGCCAATTTAAAAAAGGAAATAAAATTACTTTGGCTATGTTCTCCAAAAAACACCCCAGTGTAGTGTTTAAGTGTTTACGTATATAATAACAATTTTAAAAAAGACCCATTTGAGTCACACTTGTTGCTGTGGAGATCTTTCCCAACAACAAACTGAGTGCCTGTAGTATGCATAATCTAAAAACTGTTTCTGAAACTGAATCTGGTTTCAGGCCTCTTGTTGTCTAAATGTGTCCTAAATTTACAATTTCAAGTCTAGATCAAAATAAGACATTTCCAATTCAAGAGCTTTGAGGAAATGTGGGATAGAGACATGTTATGGGTTCATCGGTGGGATACTGGTTGTTTGAGATCACAGATGTGGGTTTGCCACTGCCGGCCACAAGCCTTGCATATGTCAACATTCATTTTCAGGAATCAATAGTGACCCTTTGTCCTTACCGACTGTCACAGGGAGAGCGGCGCTTGACATTTTTTGTCCCTGTGGACTTTCTCGGTTATTTGTTTTGGGTAGTTACTGTTACCAAACACTTTTGATGTAGATGGTGGTTTATCTGGTAGAAGAAAAAAAAAGTCATGCATTGGAAATAAAGCACATTTTTAATACAAATTCTAAGAAAAGTCTGTGATTGTGGGTTAATATCATGAACAGTTATGAAAACAAGCTAATGTAGGTGGCTGGGTGGTGTTGGATGAAGGCCAAAAGAGAAAGAACAACACACTCGTGCATACGTCTGCATTGTTTGCTTGCACTGTTAAACAGAGCTACTGGGTAATGTGTTTACAGATTAATACTTTACCAAATACTTTGTCTCTTGGTGGACAACATTAATTAGGACTTTGACACAATAAGGAAATTGTTTTTTTCTTCCAATAAGAACTTAAGCTAAGCCAATAGCAATGAAAGAACAGGTTACCGTTTGGAGTGGATTAGAATCACTTTCTGTAACCCAGCTTTGGCCCTGGAACAGGAGACCGTCTCTCAGTGCTGTTGATCGCTCTCCCAGAACCTGCTTGTCTTTACCCACAGCTTTTCTAAAATTCACAGCACCCCCTCACTGTGAATCATGTAAGCAAATTTTTTTCTCCTGAATACCTGCACACACCTTTAAATGGGCATTACAGGCCTTAAGGAACAACTTTTTATTTGAAAATACAAGCTGACAAAATGCTACCCTTCATATTAAATGCAAAATAAGTAGCATTGACACCTGGCGTTTCAAATCAGAACAGTCAATAGAGAAAAACACGGAGAGCGTTCTCCCGCTCCCCCCCAGGAGAGTTTCGCAGAGGTTGCCTGTGTGGATTTCATCTGTTCCTATGTTGACATGCAGTTTTGTTTGTATATGTAATTTATCACCATCTTCCGCAGTGTTTGCTTAAAGTGGATTTATTTGTGTAGATCCGGGTGGCGATGGGGCTTGTTCATCCGCGCGTGCGCACCAGATCCCCTTTTGTTGCCGAGAGAGTTGCTGCTGTTTGCTGGTGAGACTGAGCTGGTAAGTTAAGTAACGATTGATAAAATATGGTTGTCCACGAATGTGCATGTGTTATGTTACCCGCTATGTGTACATGATGTTAATACTGTTTTGTGGGTTTTGTGTTGTTGCAGTTGTTCAACTAATACAAAATGGTTATGAAGAGGAACTGCTAGTTGCTAATAGCATGTAGCTTCTGTTCACGACAATAAATAAGAGTGATCAAATAACCCTGGCATTTGAGTGAAGCACTGTACCACCAGTTAAACACACCCTTTACGGTGGGAGTTATTGGACTAATGGTAGTTAGCCTGATAAAACCGTACATTGCCGGTTTGTGAGAGGACGGCTCTTATATATACAGTCTATGGAGGACAGAGAACATAGCACCAGCAAACATCATGATGACCGGCGACGGTGATTCACACACTGTAAGTTGCTATGTTTGCAATGCTAGCGCTAATTTCACGCGCTAATTTACGTTAGCATAAAATAGAGTGTAAACAAAAGCTACATTAATCAACAAATGCCACGCAGTGGCTGTTTTCCCTTAGTCTCACTTAATAAATTAATTTGATAGTAATTTCATATTATTTATATGGACAAGCACATTTTTCACTTGGCCAAAACATCATTCCTGCAGGTTCTTTTGCTGACATAAAATACCAAACACTGCACTGTTGTTTAACAACCTTGGGGAGTCTCATATGATTGGTTAAGGAACCAGAAAGCAGGAAAGAGCTACACAGTGCACCGAAGTTATTCTGTCACGTAACTCTTATTTTGATAGGTGAAAAGTTTGACAAAATTCTTAATTATTTAGCCTTTAAAGTCCATCTCCAGTAGTTATTTATAGGGCTGTCCCGATCCCACTTTTTCACTTCCGATACCGATACCACAAGTCGAGTATTGGCCGATGCCCGATATCGATACTAAGCTGTGTTTTGAGCCAAAGATTGTGCATATTGACCCGATAATTGACTTTATTCTTGGTTTATGTTAGGTACGTCAGTTTTGTCAAACCTCACCTCTAAAAGTGTTGTTCTAATAGGTCAATTTTTTAAAAAAGGCCACAACACTAAGTATGAGGAAAAACTGGCCCATTTATTATTTACCAATGGGTGTAATGAATTTTAAACTTACAAACATATTAAATAAAATAATTTAAAATAAATTAAGACCTTGTGTTTAACACACGGCACTTCAACAAACAAGATATTTCAATTAATGCCATTTGGCAGGTTTAAAGAGAGAACATTCATACTCTGTTACGCACTAACTGTGGTAATGATGGACAAAAACAAATCACACAATATTTATTGCCCAACTCTTCAAAGCTAACAAAATATATATATATAAAAAATAACAGCACAAAACAAATTTTTAGTTAAGTGAACTGACTGCTACCTTCCTAATCCTCCATGGTCACTTTCTGCTGCCCATGCATGATGGGGAGATTTCTTTTTGAAAAGATGAGCATTTCAGCATGCTCAGCTGTCAAGACTGCTCCTGTGCGCGTCAATGATTATTGACGCTGTGCTAAAGAGTCTCTCACTCTCGACACTTGTACAGGGAGCACAGAGGAACTCAACAATGACAGCGGACGGTGGTCTGAGCTCCAAATGTCGGTCGTGAAACTAATAGCATTAGCTTTTTCCACCTGTGCAGCAAAACCCTGCTTAACTTCGTTGTGCATCTGAGGAATAACTTTCTCAACTAAGTAATTACGGCTGGTGATAACGTAGCGAGGTTTGAGGTGCTCAATTAAACGCTGAAATCCAAAATTACTAACCACTGACAGTGGCTGGTCATCAAGCACGATAAACTCTGCAATCTTTCGGCTTATCCCTAACGCCCTTTTACCGTCTCGTGGAAGTTTTTCAAGACTTGCAAATGACTCCGACAATGTTGGTTATTTGACTAAGCAAGCGGTCGGTTCTTTCTTCACTTTGGAGGCGTGAAGAAAACACTCGTGTAGCTCTGCATGGTGCATTTTCAAGTGCTTAATGAGGTTTGTCGTGTTATATCTTCTGGCCTCCGTGCCACCACGTGAAACTTGTGCATTACACATTTTGCATTCCGCTGTTGTGTCTTTCTCAGATTTCAAAGAAAAATAATTCCACACGGCTGATATTATCTAAGTTTTTCCGTCCTTGACGCTCACTCTGTTGTGGTCATGTGGGCTATGCACGCAGCGTGGCCCAGACAGGAAGTAGTGCTTGAAAGAAAAGCTTGAATTAATTTCCTGGATCGGCACGCATGGATCGTCAAATTTTGACACACTCCGATCTGGTCCGATACACGTTTTTTTAACTGACATCGGCCAGATATCCGATGCTAGTCTCAGATCGGGACAGCCCTAGTTATTTATCCTCCTAAAACTCATCAATGTTCCTCAAAATTGTATATTTTGAAGTTGTTGCATGGAAATAAATACTAATTGTGTTAAAACTGCTGAGAGCACGACTGTATACTTTTCCTCATTCACTACATTGGAATGGGTTAGATAAAAATCCTTATCTGGGTCTACCTACATTTCCACTTACCAACAGATGACAACGTTGGACATATTTACTCCTACTCTGTTTATGCTATGCACCGATAGGTGCATAATATTGGGGTAAATAAACAAAATGTTTTAATTAAAGAGCGGTTCTCAAAAAGTTGAAGCTTAATTGTTTATCAGAATCCAGTGACAGTTTCAAAGTGATGACATATTCCTTTTGAAATGCTCTGCTTACTGGTTGGCCAGCTCATTATTAGGAATTTTTTAAAGGATTTTTTAATATTGGGAGATAATATTAGGGATAATTTCGCCATTAAAGCAATAAACTGTTTTAACAATGTCAGAATTGTTTCTTACTGTATTGAATGTAGTTACTTGTTACTGTTTTGACACCTGTTGTGAAAGGGGGGAGGACCATAAAGCAAGAAGAATGATGATTATCTTAGACCACAAAGGCCAGGGATCATTGTTCTGAAGAAATGCAGGTAACAGCAATTTAAAATACAGCATTTGCACTTTGGTGTGGACCAAAGAAGTGAATTTTTAGGAGTCTCGGTTCACTTGCAACCAAGTGCAGAAGAAGAACCAAGTAAACTCTGGTGCGGTTCTCTGACAGTGTGAAAGCAAACAGACCATCTAGTGAACTAAAGAGAGAACGTGTCACAACACAACATTTTTGGCAGCTCACTGCTTATTAGGTCGGAGTTCTTTTGATGGTTCACTTAAGTTCCGGTATGCATTTTCTGTTTTCAAACAACAATGGTGTCCAACTTGGTGCAGTGTCTTCATGAGCTTGTGAAAGCAAATGAATAAAATATTTGATCAACTCCTCATCAACTTGATCTATTGAGTGTTGTTTTATAAAAACGGCGGTTACCACGCAAATTCAGGGAGAAGATCCCAAAATCTGGAAATGCATAATCCAAAATCGATCAATCGCAAGGGAGTTCTTCCGCGCAACTATCTGCATAGCAGGGGTGCATGTCAGGTCTGGAAGAGCCTCCGCAGACCTATGAGGCACCTACGGAAGGGACGTTGTAACTGACCTTACGCAGATGCCGTGCGTGTATAAATCCAGCTTAAAGGTCGTATATTATACATTTCTTTAACAATTTCATATGGGTTTCCGAGGTCCAACAACGCTGTTTTCAAAGTGCATTACCCGAAATTCAGCATTTGTGCGGTAAAATGTGAAGCCTATGCGGAAGTGCAAAAAATTGCAGTTCACCCCTCATCCACTAGGGGCTCCAAAACAGTGCAAAGCCCCATACACTCAACTTCACACCAAAAAAAAAAACATGTTTAAAGCCTGACACAAAAAAACATTTTAGGATTAATAGGCCAAGTTTACTTTCATGACAACTCTGACGAGGGTGAATTTTTTTCTAACTCATCCGTTTAGATGTTATTTAATCTTGAAAATTCAACTAAATTAGGGGTGTGTCCTTTTGATTGACAGCTATTCAAAATCCGCGGCAAGAAGGGAGAGTGTAGCACAACCGCGGTTTTTAGCTGGCTAAGAGCGCGCTTTAGCTTTAGCCTGCCTACCTCTGTTAGGTGGTTAGCTCATATCAGATCCCACTTGGCTCTGTTAGCTCTTAGTTACAGGCAGCTTGGAGTTTGATAGACGTCAATTACCCACCCCCACGCTCACAGCCCCCTTCTCAGCTCCGTTACTTTGCCAATTTTTGTATTTTCCGGGAGTGACTGCAGGTGTAACGCGGCCAAGATGGCGATGGTAGGAACTGCCTAACGAGTTTCACTTTTGCTCTTCAGAAACCTTCAGGTGATGCCACATAGGCTCTGTCCATCTTTTAAATACAGTCTATAGTCTGAACCTTCAAATGTTCATGAGTGGTGCCTCTCCACGTCCACTCCACGCCCCTCACTGGGAGACGATCTTGCTTTTGCTTACAAACATATGTTTACTTACAAACCATTCATAATTGATGCAAATTTTTAGAATAACCTCATTAAAGTCTGCATTTCAGACTTAATAAGAATGTGTGGTGTGACTTCAAGACTAGTGTAAACCAGCAGAAGCTATCCAGCTTGAAGAAGATGAAGAAGTTCATTCTGGAGGATTATAATATAAAATCCCAGTGGCTACATGTTTAAAGTTCATAAAGAAATAATCGACATCACCTGCAGCTTCAACATGCTCAGAAGGCCTGTGTCTTTACAGCAAACATGCTTTGTTAATTATCCTAAATCTAGAAGTGAAAAAAAAAGAAAGAAAAAGAAATAAAATTGAAAACTAATCTAAAAATCTACTGTAGCTAAAAGTTTTTCACTTACCATTTGTTGCCTGTTGGTGCACAATATTGACATCCAGGTCCACTTTTTGTCCACATCGTCCAAAACCCTGAATGAGCTCCTGCAAGGGAAATTCAGCATCCAGGCTGGGATAGCACCTCAGACCAGTGAAGCACCTTGGCGTGTAGACCCCACAGAGCTCCCCCTCCACCCTGGCACACACCGGACAGCAGCCGCAGCCCGGCTCCCTCACTATCTCTCTACATGCTGCAATGTCTTCAGGACAAGCAGCCATATGCTCTGCTGTGCAACTTGGGCAACGGAAAGCTAAATCCCCCAGTAAAAGTCCAGGTAGGGCAACGAATGCAAAGAGTATCCCAAATGTAAAAGATATAATCATTTTGCTATTACTGCGGTTTATTAGTGACAACTGGAGGTAAAATTGACCCTTGGCTGATTACAGCATGGACTTCAGGACTTCTAAGAGTCAGCTGTTTTGGGTAAGCATTGTGGTGCAACTGACAGGGTCCTATCTGCTCTCATATTACTGACTGACACAGACAGGGGGAAAACTATCATCTAAGCATGAAAATAAAGAATTCCTCTCATTTTTGTAAAAGTGCATGTTAAAAGTGCACTGAAAGACATTTTCTGCAGTGCATTCCTCATAACCCTCAGTGTTTGCAGGTTTTCTCATGTGTGCATAATAAGATTATAATTAAATTATGAAAATGCTAATTAACTGCAAATAAAACAGCAAAAAGGAGGGTGGTTATTTTAACTGTAAATCTTAGTCCCTGAATTGAAAAATGCAGCTAATTTCTGTTGCTTTCCTGCACTGTTTATGAAAAAATGTTCAGCTTTCACAGAAGATGCAATCTTCCACAGAAAATGTTGACGTCGTTGTTGATTTTCTATTATGTTAATGGCTTAATATGTTGCACTGCAGTAAGCACTTAGGTTAAAGGTACTTCTGGGAATCCGAAGCTGCCATCCAAAGCTGAAAACAGCTAAGCACTAATGAGTGGATAATGTGTGTCCCATCGGGCCCCCAATATCTGATTGTTGACTTATCCCCTGTGGAGACAAGACAGTTGGGCTGACCTAATTATCGTGTTTTTCTGGTTTACTTTGGTGTTCTTTGACTTTTATTCCTCATTTGAAGAATAAATAGTGAAGTCTAAAGATCAAACACACTAAAAGCTGAAACATTTTAAAGTAAACCTGAAAGATATAAAAACATTAAGAATTTAGAAAAAGGTGTGAATGCAACCTCAATTTCTCTCATTAATGCAAGTGATTGTGTAATCAGAGATTTTTCTGCTAATGTAGAGAAAATCCTTTTTAACCCGTTGATTTTGTAAGTTTTCATTATAGTAAGAGCTGCAGTGTGTTTGATATTGTTAACTCTTTGAGCCCTGTGCCTATTTTATTAGTCCTCTGCTCAAAAATGAGTAGAATTAGTAGAATTGATCACATTTTACTATAACAAATATAAAGAGCTCACAGGAAATGTTCAATACTTAATGTCCTATTCTATTCTATTCTACAGTCATTTGGCAGACGCTTTTATCCAAAGCGACTTACATCTGAGAATAAGAACAACA
>JBAMHW010000014.1:28663366-28695042 GCA_037177495.1 Rhadinocentrus ornatus | reverse complement strand
ATTGGGTCTCTGCTATTTGCAGATGATGTGGTTCTGTTGGCTTCATCAGGCCGTGATCTTCAGCTCTCACTGGAGAGATTCGCAGCCGAGTGTGAAGCGGCTGGGATGAGAATCAGCACCTCCAAATCCGAGAGCATGGTTCTCAGCCGGAAAATGGTGGAGTGCTCTCTCCGGGTCTGCAAAAGGGTCCTGCCCCAAGTGGAGGAGTTCACGGATCTCGACCCGATTTTTCTTCCAGAACTCACCAACGTGTCTCCCCTCCACAAACACAGACTCATTAACAAATGCTCATTAATATTTGGCAACATATTAACTGGGACTAAGACTCTAGTTATGCCCGTTAACTACCTACCTAAATACCTATTTTCAATGATACCCACTAAACCATCCTACAGCTGGTTGAAGTCACTGCACTCACATATATCCAAATTTCTATGGAAAAACAAGCAATCTGGTATCAGTCTAGAAACTTTAAAACAGACTAAAGACAGAGGTGGATTGAACCAACTTTCTGGGATTCTGGGGGTGGACCCCAGGTCTCTAGCCGCTGCAGAGGCATGGTCATATTTGCAGATCATACTCATCTCTGATCACTCTTCATTAAAAACACAGTAAAAACTGTAAGAAATTCTCTGTTGTGTTTCACTGCAGGTGTAGCAATTGATTGTCTGGTGATAGGTTGGATTGAAGATTGTTGCTTCTATCTACTGTATCTTTGTCTCCTTTTTCTTTTTTTTTATTTTCCTTTTTACTTCTGTCCATTACTGTCCTTTTTTCTGTCCCCTCCTGTCAGGTCCAGCAAGATTACATAAATTCCATAAACCCAAATAAATATTTAAATAAATTAAAAGATATATAAAATGAGATTGTCAGGAAGAGCTTCATATCCATAAAGCTCCATAAAGCAGCCAGACCATCATTCTGCTGCTACCATGCTGGACAGGACAAGCTGAACTAAAAATAGGGAAATACCCACACAGAGAAGACCCAGCAAACTGGACACACTGACTTCATTAGGATAGGATAGAGTCTTTCTGTCAAGATGATATAGTCTACTGTGTGAAAAGCTTTAGATAAATCAATAATCCATCCAGTGCTTCTACAATGTAATTTTAAACCTTAAGCAGCCGAATATGTTGCTGTCAGCTGCATTTAATGTTAAATCGGTCAAAAAGATCAAAACTTAGAAAATGAAGGCAAATAGCACCATTTAGGGGTTTTCTTGTTGGTTGGGACTGGCTGTAAAATCTAAATAAAAAGTAAATGTAATGGTTTGCAAATCACATGAACCCATTTTTTATTCCCAACAGACCAAAAACAACATATCAGATAGTGGTACATGGACAATGTGACCTTACTATCAGTTTGATGGACAGAGGTTCATGAATCTGAGACAAACTGGGTCTAAAAATTGTGCAAAAAATTTAGCAAAATTCCTCAAAGTGAAATGTGGTGACATTGAAGATCCATCATCTACAGTGTTTAATATCATTAAAATATTTAGGGAATCAGGAGGAATCTCTGTGTGCATGGGACAAAGCTAAAGGTCGTTTACAGACAGTTAAAAATGCTGAACATCACCCTGGAACTACTTTTTACAGATGTGTTGCTGCCATCAAATTCAGAATGAATTCATTTTATTTTCTATGAACATCTGATATGTTGTTGATGTTTGGGAATAAAATATGGGCTGTTAAATAAATAAAAAAAACAACAACATTGTATTCTGTTTTATTTACACTTTACACAGCATCACAACTCTGAAATCTTTGTTTTAATATTTATTTTTAACTTATAGTAAATTAATTAATCATTTTCAGATTGAGGAGAAGTAAAACAAAACATTTGTTAAGTTGTTTTCATTTATTTACTTTTTACAGTCACCTAATAACTTTGTCACTAATTAGCCTCCTTACATGAAATCAGTGAAAACACCACTAACTCTAATGAAGAAGTCCCAGGGTCTTTGTCCTTCGCTTGCCTCTGCAAACCTTGAAATATAAATACTGGGCTGGAAAGGTCCCTTAATAATGCAACCCACTTTGGATGAAAAAAGGCAGTGCAGGGTTAATGCAAAGCACATTCTGTGACTCATTAACTTGGGAAGCTGCAGAATCAAACACACACTCCAGCAGGTGTATGCTTCACATCAAGGCGGTGCTTCCAGTGGAAGCCTTAAGAGAACAATCAAGGAGAAAAAACATGATTAATTTACAGTTGAACTTCTGCGTCACCTCGCTTGATGAACACGTAATTCTCTTCACTTGACCTTTTGACTCCGTTGCATAACATAAAATCCTGGACCACAAGCTGTAGATTTTTGTTGTTTCTATTGCATGTGTTTGGTCACCCTGGCCGCTTTGTACGCAAGAAAAGTCAACAAACTATGAGGTTGGAAAACCATATTTACAGATCGAAGGTCAGTTTCCCCTGAGACACAATTCCTGCTCGGTACATCCAGTCATGTAGGACAGTCAGAACTCTTTTTTGTGATTAGTTTACATAGATTATAAGAACTGTTGACTCTATAGCGAGATTGGGTGTATTTTACAAGATCCTACAACATTTTTTTCAACTAGACTCTAGTATTTTTGGTGGATGAAGAGTAAATCAAATGAATAAAGCTTTGTAAAAAGCAGCTACCTGTACAAGACGTCTGTGAACACACGTATTGGTATGCTATCTAAGCGAGGCAGAACCACCAAACTGGAGGGTTCAGCCTCCTTTAACTGTTTACTATTTATCACTGTCGACCTCAGCACAACCGGTTCTGTAAAAATCATCAATACCAGGAACTCGTAACTATACCAGTACTCTGAAAATATGTTCTCCTTAGCAGGTAATAAATTTAGAGCCAGACTTGATCCTGCTTTGCCTTAACACCGTTAGTCTGTATGACTTTTAAGCCTTTTAGGCTCTATGTTTGTTTTAGCCCACATGAAAACACAGTTTTTGGACACAGAAAATGACTTCCAGTGTGAAAATATTCAGTGGAACGATTAAAATGTGTAATCACGATTAATCAGAGGATTTTCTGCGAATTATCACGTGGTTCAAAAGAAGTCGCTATTTAATTTTAAATGTATTTAAAAACAGTAAGTTTTGTTACAAACACTTAAAACAAACAAGCTGCTTTTTACCAGCAGGATTCTAGTTGAAATATTTATGATATACGTTTTATATGTGACAACGAAGGATGAAAATTTTAGGATTAAAAGGATAGAAATAAGGTTACAAGTCAGCAGGATGACTTTCAAAGCTGTGTAAAGCTGTTTCCAGAGGGAACAATATTTGATGAGTTGAAGCCCTCAGGTGTGTTTCCCTGCTGGAAAAGACCAGAAGCTGAATTATAATCTCAGGACTTCTTTATTGTGGAGAAAGTATTTTTTAAATGACTCTTTAAAACTTTAAAACTGAAAATAAAACTTTGGGCTTTTCACTTGCTCTGATGTTTTCGGTGAACGCATCTTTCCCCGTGTGGAAGGAGCTGTTAATGGACGGAATTAGAAGGGGAACAGACCTTCACACAACACCCGTTCACGTGAGCATGGCTCACCCCAAATGCTCCTAATAACTGAGATGCACCCAAGGCAGAGCCCCCCCTTCTCCGACCCGTGGTTTTTCTGCATGTGTATTCAGAGCCAATGAACAACAGACTTAGAACAAACTGCTTTAACGTGCGATAAAATAATTGTTGTGTTAATTAATTCGCTAATGCACGGGTAACAATGTTTATGCATGGATGGGATACCCAGCATTACTGGTTTCAGCATCACATTGTGTGTCACAAGATTAACTTTGTTTACATGGTGGAAGCAGCCAACACGG
Source organism: Rhadinocentrus ornatus (assembly GCA_037177495.1). NCBI lineage: Eukaryota > Metazoa > Chordata > Actinopteri > Atheriniformes > Melanotaeniidae > Rhadinocentrus > Rhadinocentrus ornatus. Next base: position 28,691,214 of record JBAMHW010000014.1, on the reverse strand, counting down.
TTCGGGTGCTAATCTTGTTAACAGTACTTTTTACCTGCATATAAACACGCATCAGATGGTGACTATATTGAAGAATGAAGGAGTCACTGTGTCATTGCTTTCAGTCACAAGAAGATTTGGTCTTTCTGTGCTGCAAGTTTTTGGATTACCAGAAAGCGTTTTTTTTCCCAGCCTTCTGATTGGCCAACACGGCTCTGTGGCTTGATCTGAACCTTTTGAGTTGGTAAAGTTTCAGCCGTTTCAGTGCCTTCATGTGGAGAGATTTTTTTGTAAATGGTGCTGTGTGATTTTTGTGTTTGTGTGTGTGTGTGGAGGGATGTCTGTGGGGTCTGAGTTCTCTAAAACAAAATTGTACTCATCCGAAGTTACATCAAAGTGTAAACTTACTCATATCTACTCATGCATTTAAGTAAAAGTATTTTCATACACTCACTGGCTTCATGAGGCTCGTTCAATGGCCTGTTCACTCAAATATCTGATCAGCCAATCACATGGCAGCAACTCAATACATTAGGTCATGTAGACATGATCAAGATTACTTGATGAAGTTCAAGATGAGCATCCAAATAAGGGAGAAAGGGGATTTAAGTGACTTTGAACATGGCATGTTCAGTCTGACACCAGTGATCCTCAATCCTGAGATAACATCAAGCTCTGCACAAGTCTGAATCAGTTGTGTTGCAGCAGGGGAACTTCTAAAACCTGCAGGACGCCGGCCCCCGAGAACCAAGGTTGAGGATACCTGCACTAAACCAGAAGATGGTGCAGAAAAGAGAAAATATCCAGAATGCAGCAGTAGACTGGACCAAGATCTGCAACAACTATGATGCTGTCATGTCTGTATGGAGCAAAACCTCTGAGGAATGTTTAGTCAACACCTTGTTGAATCTATGCCACCAAGAATTAAGGCAGCTCTGAAGGAAAAACGGGTCCAACCGGATACAAGCAAGGTTGTCTGGGAAGTGGAAATCAGAGCTTCAAATCCCAGTTATGACTCACTTCCAGGATTTGTGGTGAGTAGGAGACAGTAAATGAAAGCATGCTGCCTTCGGGTTAACTGAACTAAATTAAGGGAAGCTTTTCATTAAAATTTACTTTATTTAAATGTATGAGTTGATTGTGAACTTTGACTAACTAAGAGGTGGAAAATAAATCTAGTTGTTTTCTGCTCATTGTTAATTCAGGCTCACAGCCCTTGGATAAAATATGACCTTCATACATCCAGCGCATTGACAGCGCCCAGCATTTTCACCACTTGTGGGGTTGTTTTACCAGACAGGTGTGTTATTCTGTTATTCATGACATCCGTGGAAGATGCACAAAGCTGTGGAAGTAACAGAAAAGGTAAAAGAACACATTAATAAAATGAGTCAACCAAAACTATGTTCTTTTTTTTATTTTAGATTCAATTTTATAGCATTTTAAGGTATTTGGAGTCTAAACACCTGTGAGAATCTTGCATGGCATCAAGTCCAAACATCACAAAATAAATAGATACAATGAAGTAGAAAAATAAAGGTCAGGACCAAGGTCACGATAAAAAGACCAGCAGACTGGTGTGAGGGGTATCAAACACCTAACAATGACAGTAACAACCCTTGAAGCGACTTGCACAGTCTTTTAGGGATTTTGGCTTCAAGGTGACGACTAAGTTTAAGGAGGGGTGGAGAGCTGGGGAGCTCGGCTGGCAGCAAACAAAACCTAACTCCAGTCAAAGTGCTACTTTCTAAAAGTCTGTACAGAAAGGAAGTGGATGACGTAACTCCTTGTTTACACATCGTAGCTATTTAAAGCTAATGGCAGTACGGCGGTAAACAGGAACAAGACAGCTAAACTACAGGCAGTGAAATTAACTTTTAATTTAAAGATTGTTTTAGTGTCAATTCATCTGAAAATAATCTGTTTTGATGAGAGGCCATTTCCTGAAAAACAAGAAAGGAAGTTCATCCTTTTCTTTTATGTGTGCTTGGCTTTTTCTGTTTCTTTCCTTTTCCTTTTTTTTAAAATTTTGCCTAAACTCTCCAGCCTGTTGTCCTAGAGGTCACCATTATCATTGCACTTGTGCCCCAAACCTGCGGAGAAGTTAAAGGGATTAAAAAGGATAAATACTTTTCATGTTACAAGTGTTGTTTCACAACATTTGCATTGTCCATGTTAGCAATGCACTATTTTCTGGCCTCTGACAAAATAACATCTTTAGGGAGGTTAACATGACACCACCATCACCGTGCTGGTTCAAAAACATAAAAATAAACAAACTAAATAGTGCTTATCCTGCAATGGTTTCCGTAGGTTTGCAAACACCATTACAGGAGCTCCTCTTGCCCTAGTCACTGCTACCCAGACACACTGAAGGTTTCCAAAGAGGCTTGTGTGCTTTGACAATCTAAGTTCTTATCGCCAGGTTCCGCTCTGGATTTATACTAGCATGTGGATTTCGTTGTACTCATCTCGTCCGTCCTCATCAAAGTTGGGAGAATCCTCGTCGCAGTCCAGCTGAAAGAAGACAGTGTGAAAAGGGCTTTAGTTAACTTAAAGGCTTTTCATTTATGTAATGACAATTGTATAAAACTTAATCTCATAATGAAATGAGTAAATCAGCAACCCTGAGGTCTGTTTACATACCATTAGAGTCATCATAAAGGGAACACATGCGATTTGTTAACGTGTAAATATCAGTTGATGTGTTACTGGTGAAGAATAAATGAAGATGGTACATAGGACAAATGGAAAAAGTTTCAGTCTTGCCTAAAAAGAAACCCAAAACCCTGACCGCTTTCAGGAGGAATATGAATACCTCTGGTATGAAGCCTATGTAGGTATAAACCTCTATTAAATCTTAGTACAATATGAACCAAACCACAACCAAACTTTACATAATCTTAAAGTAGTGCTAAGCCCATCAGAGCAAGGCTAGCATTAATTTCCCTTGAAGGTGAAGGCCCATTTATGCTCTACGGAAAAGACGGATATGGAGCATCTCGTCCGTCATTTACTTTCATATTTTGGTCCATTTTCTGGATCCTTGCAGATCTGTACCACGATGGAGCAAACAGAGTAGTACCACCAAAAACAGTGGGGGCAGCGTTGAGCACTGTATGTTCGGCCCGCGAAAGGAACAAAGAAGAAGAACCTGCAATATATTTAATGGTAGCGTAAACCACCACTGTCACTGTGCTGCTTCTATTTATGTCTCTTTCTGAGATTATTATTATTATATCAAATCCTCCATTGTCACCATGTTCACTATTTACTAAAACTGATGTTGAAATGGCCTAACAGCCAAGCCAACGTAAAGGACGCATGGACGTTTGAGAGCAGTGACGTTTGAAAAGAACGTTCATGTTAACTGGGAGCATGGATGAGCCTTACGACAGTTTGCGGATACCACGTAAAGTTTGGTTGTGGACTCAGAGGACTTCCACCCTGGTTAGACAGAGAAATCTGATTGGTTCTTGACCAGGTATAAAAATGAGAGGCAAATGTTTTGTACCTGCAATTAATCTGCACATGTACATTTATTTGTACATGTGCTTATTGTTATAGCTTCAAATATGGAGACATGGGTGACAAAACTTATGTCCCTATCCCAGCCCCACAGCATCTGGTTCCTTCACATGGATCCACAAAAATCATCAAAACCGATCCGTAGAAAAAGTTTCCTGCAAGTTTGTGTTCTTTAGGAAAGATTTCTGTTAGTCACTTTCTCTCACAAACAAACTTGAATCAATAAAATAAAAACTAGCAGGAGAACCAGCTGGTAAATCATTTATAGCATCTTTTCCACTAAGAAAACCTTAAGTGTTGTTCTACAGATGTTCTCATGTCCTGCTCTAACTTGTTCTTCCTCTGGATTTTTGCTTTTAACATCCTGTGTCTGAATAACATTGAAGCCTGGCCAGATAGATTGTTATCTCTCACATTTCCTGACAATACTGCTACATCCCAAGGTAACGTTTCTCCTCTGAAATCATCATATTCAGCAGAAAAAGGACAATGAAATGATGAAAATATATAGAAAGTCTCAGTTGTTACATTTTTTTGTAATTTAGGAGCCTTTGTAAAACACTGAGGTTTCATAAGACCTTTGGATGAGCACAACTCAAACTGTTAAGAAGTTAAGGACAAGACTGTTTATTGAAGTTCTTAGAAAAAGATGACCTTTTGGAAATGATAGACTTTAATCTGATGGTGATGACATAAATGGGGATTACGAGATCTATAGCCAAGAAAACTTGATACTCAGCCCCAGTAAGAGCTTTCTCTCTCTTTCTAGTGAGGACTCAGAGCAAAGAGAAATATTTGGGTAATATTTGAATAAACGTAGAGAAAAAAGCTGTCCATTATAAGAGAGCAGAAAATGATCAAAAATGTGAGGGCTGAAGTTCATCTGCAGCATTTCTCTGAAGGATTTTACAACTAAACACACACACAAAAAAAAACATGTCAGCATCAATGTAATGTTATTTTGCTGTAAAGATAACTATCCTGAGGCCATACGGGACAAGATAATTGTGGCAAAGTTTCATACATTCCTAGAATGCCCTCGTTACCCAAACCTACTGCCTGGAGCTCACGTTCCTCAAAAACCCTGGAGAGGATGAGGCGACGCAGCGGCACCGTCATGATGAGGATGAAGGGGAAGGCCAGGGATGCCACCGAAGACTTCACAACCCACAGCGCCACGATGCATCCCAGCTGGATTATGGTAAACATGTTCATGCGCCATGTCTTCACCTGAAGAAACACACAGGGTTGGTTGGAGAAACGTAAAGTCACATAAATATACAGTAGGATGCATACAGAGACAAACTAAACACACACTTAATCCCATAAGCTGTTCTCCTCCAGAAAGAAAGTCTGACATGACCTGGGCTCCATCTAGTGGAAAGCTCAGAATCTTGTCAAAGAAATAGAAGAAAGGGTGGATATTCGTCCTTATTTTCTAGAAATAACCTTTTAAAGCCTCGGTGGCATCTGGAGAGAAAGGGATGTTAATGTGAAAAGTGGCGTGGTGGCTCAGGTACGGGTGAGACATGATGTACAGGCCAGTCTGGGAGACAAATCTAGACATACGCTGTGGAGGTTTATCACCTACAAGTATGAAAGGCACAATTTTATTTGTTGATTCATTAATTATATAATTAAAGCTACATTTTAAAAAATTATTTTTATTGATATTCTTTATCTTTATTTTTTATATATTTTTATTTTGTTTTTATTATCTTTTAGATTTAACAGTGTTATATTTAAAAAATAATGCATTTTCATGTAGATTTCATTTCTAATCTTATAATTACATTACATTTTTAATATTTATTTGTATTTAAATTATTTATATAAATTTTGTCCTTGTTTTTTCTTATATATTTATTTTTTATTACATCTTACAATTTAAAAGTGTTTTAATTTTTAAATAAATGTATTTATTATAATTTCTCATCATAATTTGATATTTATAACTTTATTTAATCTTTGTTTTGTTTATATTTAGTTTTTTATAATATTATTATGAATGTACTTTTTTATATTTGATTAAGGTATTATTACATTTAGATTTTTAATATTTGGTTTCTATCTATCTTCGATCTATTTCACTTATTCACTTTTTTCTTATATTATTTATATGATGTTTTGTTTTGACTGTGGACGTATGTGGCTCAGGAGGTGGAGCGAATCACCCAGGAATCAGGTTGATGGTTTGATACGTGTGGATGTTGCTCAGGAAAGTTAGTAAACGTAAACATCACAGTTAACAGAATCAATTCTTCTATCGTGCAAAGAATAAAAATACTGAAACTGGTGCAGAGTGGTCAGTGAGAGTAGAAATGTGTATGCAGTATACAGCAGAGGGATGAAAATCTTGGTGACCAAGTAGCCAGAGAGAAAACCGTGTAATTTAGTTACTAATATGTGATAAACAATGGGGTTCCTCTTCCAGCTAAAAACCATGAATCAAACCAGAATACTGGTGCACATGTTTCTAATAGGAGCTTGTCATTACTCAGGTTTCAGTTATGTCTTGGAGCCTGCCTCCCAGCCTCTGATGTTTCTGTTCTGACTGAGTTCACTGAAAAGCTGTCGGGGAACGCAGTTAGGATTCTGGCTTCGGTTATTACCCTGCTGGATTCGGTGATCCCATCTCACCGATGACAGCAGGACCAAAGACGTGAGCAGAGTTGCGTGCGTTACCTTGGTGACGTAGATGTGGTCAGGGTGGTGCTTGGCAGGAGTGACCATGAGCGTTATGCGTTCATACAGCTGGATGCCTGTCAGAGAGGTGACCCCCATGTAGAGGAAGATACCAAAGAGAACGGCCAGAGGGATGAGGCGCAGCACGTCAGTCATCACAATGGACATACCTGACGGGCGGCGAAGGGTAGAAGGGGAGAAAATTCTCTCAACAAAGAAATGTTTTAAAATATAAACACACTCAAACATAAGCTTTATAATCAGGGATGCCCATCAATGTTGTACATCCAAACTCAATCAAACTATTAGCAAAAATGTCCAACACAATAAAAAATGATTGATCTGAAAAACAACCATCATTCTGAGGTGCTGCAGAGGCTGAGTCATACCTGATAATTGTCTAGACATGCATGAGCTGCTGAGGTGCCACTCGACACCCTCCAGTTCATATTTACTGGGTTGGAAATTTCAACAGCGTAATTAATGGCAACAAAAAAATTTCTTTGCATCTCCAAAACTAAACAGAGTAATAGCTCTAGAACTGGCCAGCAGTTCAGATTCGTCTTCTCTGCCTTATGGAGGATGAAAGATATTGATGTGATTCATCTGTCGTGAACTAAAATGTAAAAAACCGCCTTCCATACAGACCTATTTTTTCCTAGGTGTTTTTGTCTCACCTTAGGCATGTAGAGCAGTGGAAACTCATTTAATCACAAACCTGTGACCACTGTCTTGTGCTAAAAGAACTCAGATGAGCTTTGGTGCAGAGTTGATACATGGCATCTTTGTCTAACAATCAGGTTATATTTTCTAATTCAGAAGTTATCTGTTGTGAGTTAAAAACAGTTTTCCAAGATACTCCTGATCTCATGTAGCTCTAAAGGCGGATTTATGCTTGCGGGGCATCTGCATCCGCGTAACCGCCGTAGGCTAGGCGTAGCTCTGCAGAGGCTCGACGCGCACCACTTCCAAACCTGATGTGCACCCCTGCTGCGCAAACGGTTACGCGGAGGTTCTCCCTCGTGATTGGTCAGTTTGAGATCACGTGTTGCCGGATATCTGGATCTTGTGGCTGAATTTGTGTGGTAACCACCGTTTCTAAAAACAAAAACCAGTGGATCAAGTTGATGAGAGGCTGATCGAATTATTTATTCATTTTCTTCCACAAACTAATAAAGACACTTAACCAGTCTGGACGCCATTGCTGTTTTAGAACAGAAAATACCTACCGAACAGAAGTTAATCATCAAACCTGGTGAGTTTACCAGCCGATACCACCCCTGCTGCCACCTTCAGATTAGGAGGAGAAATTGCAACAAGACACCAAAACGACGGGCACCCCCTACGCTCGAGTGCGAAAGCAAACTCACCAGCATCCGCTACGGCGTAGCTGGCAGCACACAGACGCTGCGCAAGAATAAATCTGGCTTAAGTATAAGTGTGGTGGTTTTTCATTAACAGTATTTTACGGCTTGATCTTTACACACTAAGATTTTACCAGATTGGCTGGATATTATGTACTGCCAATCATAAAATGACAAAATGTTTAGCTATATTAAAAAACTGTTTTATTAAGTTTATTTAAATTTAAATTTAAATTTAAAAAAAAATCTTTAAATTTATTAAAGATTTTCTAGCACAGAACAGTGAGAAATAATAATCTTCTCTTGGAAAGACTAACAGCCTGATTTACTAAAGGTTTGCAAGTGCAAAAACATGTTGCAGTTAATTTACTAACTGGGTGCACCGGGAATTGCATCTGTTAAATGGACAAAATAATGTGCGCAATCAATTTAGTGCGTTTGCTCTTGATGCAATATGGGCATCTCAACCAGAAAGGGGAAAATATTGGGAGGAGCAGACGCAAATTGAATTACCGGTATTACTTAACATTAAATCAGTTTAAGAAACAAAAATTAATCAAAAACTATAGCATTAAAAAGGAGCTAATTAGCTTTAGCATTAAAGATAAGTTAATTATAAGTTAGTACCAGAAAATCAAAATTCTGAGGTATTTTTGCCAATAAAGACTAACTTGTTTTTCCAAATAGCAAACTTATAGGTTTCAGGGGACCCCAAGATTCCAATTTTAAAGATGGCTGCATCCAGAAGAATTTTTTTAAATTCTACATATTTTGTGTCTGTTAAGTTTCTTCTGTAAACAGCAAAACAGCAGAGAGTTGTTGTTATCTATAATTATGGTATAACAGCTGGCTCGTTCGGATAAAACTGTGTGGTTTATAATTAATTATTATCAAAATTAGCTGGTATTTTCATGTTTTTTTTTACGATGGATTTGTGATAATTTAATTTTATACGCCATTTGTAGATGTTGATGCTCACAAATTGGCTCTTCTGGAGGCATCCATTTTTTTCAGAGTTGGTGCTGGAATTCCAACTACCTGGTAAAGATGTCACCTACTCTCAACTGCTTGGAATTCCGAGACAACTGGAACACATCATTAGCTCCACCATTAAAGAGGAGCAACTTAGATCTAGCATTAAAGATGAGAAACTAAAGGAGTTTGTTAGCACCACCATACTTAGCTCTAGCATTAAGGAGAAGTTAGCTCTAGCATTACTGAGGAGCTACTTAGCTATAACATTAAAGAATAGTGGGTTAGCTATAGCATTAATGAGTACTTTGTTCTCGCATTAAAGAGGACTTAGTTAGCTCTAGTATTACTAAGGACCTACTTAGCAATAGCATTAAAGAAGGGTTAGTTAGCTATAGCATTAATGAGTACTTTTTACTAGCATTAAAGAGGACTTAGTTAGCTCTAGTATTACTAAGGAGCTACTTAGTAATAACATTAAAGAGGAGTTAGTTAGCTCTAGTATTACTAAGGAGCTACTTAGCAACAACATTAAAGAGGAGTTAGTTAGCTATAGCATTATAGAGAAATAAGTTCGCTTTATCATTAAAGAAGAGCTAGTGTGAGCATTAAAGAGTAGTAAGTTAGCTTGAGCATTAAAAGGGAGCTATTTAGTAAGCTAAAGCATTAAAGAGGAGTGTGAAAAATGATGATGGCTAATCAGTAGCAAATAGCCTATATGAATGTGACTATATGCAAGATAAAACATTTTATAGAAGCAGCTTCCTTGTTTTTGTTTATGGGGAATTATGGTTTATTGGTCAATATTGTTCCAGCAGAATTTAGTAACATGCAAGGTAAAAAAAAGTGTTTTAATAGCATCAGCTATTGCAGTGGTTCCCAACCTGGCGTCCCGGACACCCCAAGGGTTCCCCCAAAGAGCACAGGGGGTCCCTGAGGCTTTAAACATTAGAGCCCTTGTGATTACTGTCCACAACTGTCCCTATTTTAAGAAAAAAAAGAGTAAGGCTGTATATTGTTCATTTAACTTTGGCTTTATCAAAGGACAGGACTCAACCAGAATACATTATAGGCCTGTATGATGAGAATCTCACTTTTTAAAGCCTAAACCAAACATGGTTCCAGCACAGGGTGGAGCAGGGGGTCCATGGCATTTTATATTATGCATTAAAGAGGTCCCCGAGGAAACGTTTGGGAACCACTGAGCTAATTTATGTCAAAAAATAATAAGATCAGATAAAATCAGATTCCACACTCTTTATAGCATTTGTAAAAAAAAATAGAAAAAAAAAAAAGCTACATTTGCTAAGCTAGAAAATACCTTTTTATGATATTCACTGCACACCTTAGTCCGTTTACTCTCTTACCAACAAGCACAGCCACAAGAAGCCCGGTCAGCCTCTGCTCTTTCACCTCCTGGATCATGGGCTTTTCTCCTGGAGCTGTTGCCTTGCTCATGACCGTGAGTGCATTGACATGAGTGACAGAGCGCACAGTGGCTGCAGTGAGCCATGGCAGGCCAAAAAGCGGGCAGACGGCACCGAGGACGACAATAAGTAGGAGATCCAAGTGGAAGCCTGAGCCTTTAATAAGGCGACGTTCCTTTTTACTGCATATCAATCTGAAAAGTTAGCGGAAAAATGTGTTTTTAGAAACAACCTTCAAATATAAATGATACATCTTGCCATTAAACATATACAAACTCTAGTGTAGTGTACATGTAAAAAATTAAAGGGCACACACGAAGTGATTTGAGTTTCCATGAAAATGAGAATGAAGACAAGGAGGGCAGGAACAAAAGATGCCCCCATCATCCAGGTTGGAAATGGTTGCTTGTCACCAAATGGACTGATGAACCAGCCTCTCTTGTCCGGGGATGTGACTGAAAAACCTGACGGGACATTGAGTTTCTGAAAAAAAAAAACAACAGTCATATTCATGGACTAAAAAAGGAATATACAGTGTTTTTTAAAAAGGCACTCTTGTTGCCATGACATAAAATTACTGACGGTGAAATTACCTGCGTGTAAGTGTCAGTAATGCTGTAATCCACCAATACTGAAACTAAGATTGAGATGGGAATGCCAAAGTCCCCAATAATTCTTCTGGCCTAGGAATATTAAGAAACAAAATGTAAATTAAAATAAAAATACAAGCCTCAGCACAAAAAAGTTGACTTTACCACAAGCTCTAAATAAACCAGAGAAACATTCTTTATTGGGTGAATGAATATTTTTTAGAAACCTTTGTTAATCCCAGTTTGGATTGCAAAAGATTTAAAAAAAAATCTTACAAAGAAGTGAGATATAAGAAGTGTTAAAATCTGGATTCTGTTAAATTTTGCTAGTAAAATGATCCACAGAGGGCCTTTTAATTTCCCAGACACCTTACCTTGCCACCCAAAAAGCGACTGTTTCTGAATTTCCTGAGGAAGAATGCAACAAAGAAAGTGCCCATCATGAGCACCAGAGACAGGAGAGCGGTGTTGGGCTGGTTGAAGATGGGAATGTCATCATTCTGAAAACCATTAGTTGCTGTGGAATCTGTGGGGTATATTGCCATCAGTGGATGTTCCTTAAACACCTGGAAACAAGAGCACATTTATCTATACTGCCTTCTTCGTTGTGATGACTGAATAATTAAAATGGATTTTGTGATGCTAATAAAGATTTTCTTGATATTAAAAGGTGTGGAGGATTAATATTGCTGGTGGCTTACCTTAAAGAGCTTGGAGAAAGTTTCGTAGATGAAGATGAGGGAGATGAGGAAAGCAAAAATCTCTTGGGTAAAAGGTGAAATGTAGCGGACCATGAAGCTGCCCTCTGCTGCCACAATCACCAGGACGATGAAGATGAGCCAGAAACCGATCCACACTCGACCAGTCAGGTACTCAAAGTTGTAAGCCTGACAGAACTAAAGAGAAAAAAGGACATATTAGTTAACTGAACCCCAATTCCAAAAAGGTTGAAGTAGAATGTAATCATTTGCAAATATCATCTACCCATAATTTCTTTCCAACAGAACATAAACAACATATCACATGGTGAAACTGAGACTTTACCAAAGATTTTACCATTTCACGTAAAATACAAGCTCATTTTTGCTGAATCTGATGGCAGCAACACATCTGTAAAATGTTGGAACAGGAGCAACAAAAGGCTAAAATTGTAATTTGTACAAATCAAAAACAACTAGAGCAGCAACTCCAAGAACACTTCCAGAAATCACTGTATATAAACAGTTCACCCTGAAATCCACAAATGCAGGTTAACGCTCTATCATGCAAAAAAAAACATCTGGAGCATCGTGGAAGCAGAAATCCAGCAACCAGGGTCCAGGACTGTAGAGCAGCTAGAATCCCGCATCAGACCAGAATGGGACAACATTCCTCTCCTAAAACTCCAACAACTGGTCTCCTCACTTCCCAGATGTTTCCAGACAGATGTTAAAAGAAGAGGGCTGCACAATGCTAAACATCACCCTGGAACTATTTTTTACAGACGTGTTGCCGCCATCAGACTCACAATTGTATTACTGGGAATAAAATATGAGTTGATGAGATTTAGATTTTACACAGCATCCCAACTTTTTTTGGAAATGGTGTTGTAAAAGATGTACTGTATGTAATGTACATTCTTCTTAAACTAGTACCTTATAATAGGCTTCCTCAAACACCAGTAAGGGTCCTGAAAAACCAATGATGAGAAGGGGCTGACCAGCAAGCAGAGAGAAAATAACTCCAAGAGTTGCTGTTGAAATAATGAGCTCAGTCACCCCCATCATGCCTTCTGTTTTCTCCCCTGTATATATAAAGACAACAAAAAGTTGCAATGACATTGGTTAGGCTGCCGAAATAAGACAAAATTCAGTTTTCCTTGTTAATTTTAGTTTTACCCAACAGGCCTCCGAAGGTAATTGTGGGTGACAGTGCAGCAAAATAGATGAAAATGACAGCAGCAATGCACTGCATGTCCAGAGCATCCTTCAGGTCGCTGACATATTGTGGGTAACGTCGGCGGATGTCATGGATCAGGCCTCCAAAGGGGATTCCTGAGCGCTTTAAGGGGTCCACCTCCTGGTCTCCCTCTTCCTCTTCTTCTGGAATTATGTCTGGCAGGGATTGTTTCAAAACATTTTACAATGAAACTGCACCCAATCATTACAACAAAACACAAAAACCAATCAGACAGCAGGAACTTGTGTTTTTACTTCTGTCTGCACCACCTCTCCACACGAACTACGGTTATAGTCTCTTTTTGTGAACTCTTTGCATTATGGTGAATGAATGGCGACATTGAGCCAGACAATGCAACTGTATTTTTAAACAAGTGGCACTTATCCTAAAAATTACCTTGAATTCTTTAAAAAAAAAAAAAAAAAAAAAAACAGATTCCAACTCAGTAAAGTATCTAATATTTCAACTGGCTGGCTGCTACATTACTTTAATGTTTGTATTTAAGGAATCCCTTCTACACTGTAACAAATAGCTGTAGAAACAACAATTACTGCTTTTTAATAAAATACTGCAATATACCGTGAATAGTGTGGCATTCTGGGATGATGTTCGATTCAATGGCAAGGAGGCCCTATGCAAATACAACACTACTGTATTTTTCAAGGAATCACATCGTCGTGACATGTGGAGGCGAACGCTGGACATTTCTTAACCAGGACTATCCATTTGAATCCCTGATTTTATGACCACATCTTAATGTAAGTTTGAATATTCTTGATTTGTTCAATGATGTTTACGTGCTATTGTGATTTTTAAGCTGACTGAAGCTGTTTGCTGCATTCAGTTGGTTCGCATTATTGCCATGCTGTAATAAGGGAGCTAGCATCATAACGTTATGGGATACATCTTGAAGATAAGTTAGGATCATCATGTAACTAGGTTATATTTAAACAATTATCTGCTAAGTCATCTTGATGAAATGTTACGAGTTGGGTACCAGACAGAAATGTGCGAGCGGAGGTGTTTAAGGATAACAAATGAAAAAACGTTTAAAGTTGACGGTTGCTGAACCTTTTACGTGTATTGTGCAGTCATTACTTGTAGAAAGTGAAGTTCATTAAAGCTGCTGCAAACATTTAACAAGCATTTTCATAACCTTCCACAAAGTTCAAATTAAACCAGCCCAGTCATGATTTGACACAAACTTTGTATTACCTGGTTTTGTTTTATTTGGTTGGATTTTCAAAATGTTCAAAATGTCTCTGTGTCACGTCTGTGCCAGTCTCTGTGCCACTGCATTGGCATAGGTTAGGCACATGAGAATTTATAGGAATATTCCCAACCCAACCTTTAAGTGTCCCTGGACTGACTGCAAAAGGATGTTCCAAAAAATTTGGAGCTTTTAAATCACATGTTTACAGACATCATAGAGAAGGGCATGTCTCTGGTGTGTGGAAAATGTGGTGCATCTGAGCTAACATGTCATGTTGACTTGTGTAGTGTCACTTCTGAGAATTTGACCTTCTCATCACATACGTCTAGAAAACACAGGCACAGTTCTGAGGATGGTCTACTTGGCACTGTTGTGGGGGCTTCATTTGCAAAACCAGGTACATCTCATGGGAGTACTGAAACGGATCAGTTAAATGATATGGACCTTACTGTTCCTATTGATGCGTGTAGTGGTTAACCCTTTGGGATCTGGCAAGAAAAAAACACAAGATACTTGCAGTATACCTCACTCTTGCTGACATTTTGCCACAGAATAGATCTAGCATTGATCATATGCAACTTGTTCTTCTCCGTAAAGAGAAGGATTTCAAATATTTCGGTCAAGATTTAGTCATGGGTCCCCTTGTAAAAAACCTGAAAGATCTTGAAGAAAGTGGCATTAAAATGTCTGATGGAACAGTATGTAAAGGAACCTTGTGTGCCATTGCAGGTGACAACCTTGGTTCACACAACATTGGGGGCCTTGTTGAAAATTTCAGTCGGAGCTTACATTTCTGTAGATACTGTGAAATTGACAGAAAATCATTTGAATCTGATCCTCTGTCCAAGAGTACTAAGTGGACTGAACAGTCGTACAAAAATCATGTTCAGAACAATGATGGAGATTCCACTGCAAGTGGAGGTGTCAAGTTTGACTCTCTGTTCAATGATCTGAATTATTTTCATGTGTGCCGGCCAGGATTACCTCCATGTCTTGGCCATGATCTTTTTGAAGGGATTGTATCATCTGATCTTGCATTGTTCATAAAGCATCTTGTCAGAGTTGATCAACAGTTTAATTACCTTCAGTTAAATCAAATAATAAATCAGTTCCACTATCTTGATAATGATGCCAACAGCAAACCTTGTGAGGTTACTACGGACAGTGAGAAACTTGGTGGCCATGCTGGACAAAACTGGTGTTTGCTACGAATGTTGCAAGTCTTGATTGGGAAAAAAATAGAAAGTCCAGCAAATAATGAAGTTTGGCAACTGGTTTTACGACTCAGAGAGACTGTGGAGTTGACCTGTGCACCTGGTATTTCTACTGGCCAGATAGCAAGTTTACTTATTGATGAATATTTGTATTTCAGACTGCACACATTTCCTGATTAAACCATGAAGCCCACGCATCACTATCTCTGCCACTATCCAGAGCTTATTTTGCATTTTGGGCCACTTATTCGTCTCTGGACATTACGATTTGAGAGTAAACATACATACTTCAAGCAATGTGCAAGAAAGTTGCACAATTTTAAGAACCTTTCCTCAACTCTTGCCGAGAGACATCAGCTTTTTCAGGCTTTTCCGAGTGCTGGGAATTTTTTTCCACCAGCTGTTGTAGTTGAGAAGTGTACAGAATTCATCTTGGAGGACTACAATGATGACATCAGAGAGTAAGTTGCACATCACACTTTTGAATCTGACAACACTCTCATTGCCCATGAAGTGAATGTTAAGGGCACGAAATATAAAAAGAATATGGTCATTGTGATTGATGATTGTGAGGAGGGGTACATTGTTGCAAAAAATAAACTAATACTCATCCATAGAAATGTTGTACATTTTGTTACTGAGAAATTCCTTGCAGAGCGTGTCCCTGAAATGGGTCTTTATTGTCTTTCCCAAAGTCATAAAAGCTACTGCTGTGTTAAACAAAATGACTTGCTTGATTACTATCCTTTGGTTAGTAAACTGTCAGTGACATGGCATTAATAGTTCTTCACCACTCTATCCTTTTATTATAGATCAATGTCTACATTACGTGAGGAAATTCAGAGCATCATCCTCAGGGCTTTGCCAAATCTCTCAGAGGAAACTCAAATGCTTCTTATTTCAAGACTTCAAAGTTCCGGTTTGGAATCAAAAGATGACTTAAAATATGTCCAGCAAGAAGATGTGGCGGATCTTTTGCCTGTTATTCAGCTCCGGAAGCTGCTGAATGCATTTAAATCAGGTAATGCTTGAAATGTTTAGTAGCCATAAGGCTACCGTAAAGGGGTAAATTGAAGTTGTGTGCAGATTTTTTTGCCAGGTGTCTTTCTTTATAATCATTGACACATTTTTCTCTGATTTAGAGATGGAGATGGTAATTCTGGATATCCAGAGTCTTTCATGCCCCACACCACTGTCCAGCCCATCAAACACGACATCAACTTCCTCGTCTGACCTGTCAGTCTGCGGCACTCCAAGCAACAGAAGTTCTCCATTCCTCATATCCAAAACATGGCCAGAAACATTCCAAGTGCAATGGGACAATATGCCACCAGAGGTCTGTTCAGCCATTGCCAATGAAAAGAGGCAAACCCCTGCAGAGCGGCGCCAGATGGTAAAGGTGCTCGTTGATGAAATGAGGAAATGTGAGGCTAACCCCACACGCTCCCAGTGTCTTACGGTTTGTCGAAATATTGTGAGGCAGCTCCCCCCGAGTTTTGCTGATGTCTTTGCAGATGGCTCACTTATGGCCGGAGGTTATACATCACTTGTCATCCAAGTAAAAACACGCATTGAAAATTTAAACCGGGATAGTATCTTTGCACGACATTGTGCTTCAAGGTCTTCTGGGTCCAGGTCTGGCAGCAAGAGGGGGCCCACTGACTCATACGGATGCACCAGATTTCAGCCAGAACTTCCACCGGAAGAAACTGATGACACTATAGAACAAAAACGTCAAAGATTGGAGGAAATTTATGGACAGGAAGGTGCACGTGGCATTGAAAGAGCAGAGGTCAGTAGTCTTATGGAGACCACATTCTGTCTACAGCGTCGCCATATAAACAGAATTCCAGCTCCTGCCATTGAGGATCTCAGACACGACTGGCCTTACCTCTTCGATCAGAGGAGCATTTAGGCTCATTTTCAGCTTCTCACAGACCTTGATATTCTGCGTCTTCTTGAGCTATCCATGGAAGAATCTGGGAGAGCGATCATTGAATACTTCCGGAGCAAACCTACCAACAAAGATGTCCAGGCCACATTCTCCCAGGATGAGGATGCTGAGGTGGCACTTCGTGTTGTCCAGCTACTGATGGCCCACTTCATAGAGCGCACAGATGGTCTCATCCTTTCCATAGATGTTAATTTTGTTTATTTATTGTTGTAATATTTATTCTGATATATTTCACTACATTGTTGCCATTGTTATTATTGCCATAAAAACTAATGTTATCGCTCAAATTTCTTTGTGCCTTTCAGAAATCTGCCACAGTGACTGATGTTGAGAGGACCATAAGCCTGCCTTTGACTCCACGCTTGAAACAGTTAATTTACATAAACTGCAAACTTTCAATGACTGTATTTATTTTTCAGTCCTTGTGTTATAATTGAACCAGAAAATGCAGGTAACAACTCACCAAACCTAAAAGAATTTTCAGAAAAAATGTGTAAAACACCAGGTTCATTCAAGACACGAAAAAAGCTTTTGATTGTTGTGTTTGTTTGTTTTGTTTTTGTTAAGCATATAAAGCACATCTTTTAATAGTTGAGCTCATTGGTAGCAGCTAATAAATAAGGCCAATGTTCAGTCACGTCAGTTCAGTTCACAAAACTGAGCTGAAAGAATCAAGGGAAGTACATCCCAAAACATTTGTCAAAGATTACCAACAAATTTGTATCTAGTTTTCCCAAGAGTTCAAGATGAGTACTAATAGAGATCACTCAGTGTCAGGACAATATTAATTTTGTCTGTAGAAACCCTTATTTTTAAGTTTAAGGTCATAATTCCTGAGTGTCAGTAAAAATCTTATAAAAGAAAGCAAAACCGGAAAATGAGTCAAGATGGCCATAACTTGGCAAAGAAAAGCAAATCTGATTGTGGCTTTTTGCTCAGAACTGTAATAACATGCAGATGAGCGAAGCTTTCATATTATGTGTGCTGCATGTAACCTAATTTCTTATTTCAATGGATGTTTAAGAATTATACAGAAAGTTATTTGTAGAAGTCACAATACTTGTTATTTTTACTAAAAATTAAATTTTTCAGGTGGAAAAGACCATATGACGGCTGGGCGCTGGATGTTAACTCTTGAGAACCGTGTCATACGTGAGGGCATTCAACCAACATTTGTGATGGGCCTTGCTGCACTGTTTTCAGTGTACTACATCTTTAACCTACAATATCAAGAAGCTGCCTGTACACTGGAATTCATTCAGAGGTAAAGTTTGGTTCCCATCCCATTTCCTACCAAACACATCTTAAACCCAGACTTTTTTTTACCATTATATAATGTTCAAACTCTAATCTCAAATTATTTTCAGCTGCTTTATTGGTATCAACCTAGAAAGAGGAACCAAGGCCAGCTGAGGCAAGATTATCTCCAAGAAAACAGGGAAAACTGTTCAAAAGAAGTCAGCCACTGTCAACCCTCATGTCTCCACGCTGCTGAGGAACCTCGTGGACTTTGAGTGGAATTTCAAATAGGTTAGTGAGAACAAACCTCCCCAACGCCCCAAGATATGAACGCAACTTGTCCCTGAATGTTCTTGAAGGATGTGTTTCATTTAAAATTACTGTATGGAAACTGGTGTGTACTCTCTTTTAAATAGGCCTCAGAGCCTCATCTTTACGTGTCTGAAAAACATGTTTATTTGAATTTAGGGGGCCCACTTTTGGTTCTTAAGATCTAATTGTCTAATACTTTAGATTTTGATTGTTTAGGCAGAATGTTGGATTTATCTTGGCAGTGTGTGAAATATTGTGTTGATGCTGGTGCTCTGATTTTGCCCTTAAGAAAACTCGAATAATTTTTAAAAAATTTTTATAAAACAAAAAAGTTGTGCACATGTTTAATATGATTTAGTTTAAAAGTTAAAGATTTTATTGTTCACTTTGCATCATACTGTTGCATAATATTGTTCTTTCCACTAAAAACAGTATTCTGTATTGAAAAGTGTTGAGTTGTACATTGCATTATTTCCAAACATTTTCTATTTAATACTTAATTTCAAGATTTACTCAAAAGGAAGGGTCACAGTTAATGCTTCATTCAGAAAGTCTTTGTGTTAGTTCACAATATTATTTCACAAGGAGTAGATGGCCATTTCTTTCAGAATGTGACTTATTTTAACTTATTATTACCTACTTATTTACCTACATGTTTTACCCTCTACATACTTATCAAAAAAGTTCAGGTTCAAGGGACTTATGTCTTGCTGTCAAAAGCTTCTTTTTTTTTAAGTGGTCCATTAGGTAAAGGACTTTGTATCAGCAAATTTTTGAGTTGGTGCGTTTTTCTTTTTTTTTTCAGATAAATACTGGTTGACATAATGTAAGTAAAATTTCTAAGTGTCTTATGTTGCAACACACTAATTAACAAATCTAGACTACCTATATTGAATATTAAGAATCACAATATACTGTGAATTGAACCCTAATGCGACTGTCAAAAAACTGTAATGTACTGGCAACCCAGCTGCCAGTTGTTTAGTGTAAATTTATTTAAAAAAACAGCAATGTGCTGTAATCAACAGATTTCTTTTACTGCAGCAACACACTGTAAAGTTAATAACAGTAGTAATACTGTATAATTAACAGTAAAATGCTGGCAACCCTACTGCCAGCATTTTACTGTTAATATCTAGGACAACTTGTTACAGTGTAGGCATGTTGTCCTTTTGGGAGGTTCAAATCCCTATGACCCTCAGGGAATCCCTGAAACTGTTTGGTCCAAAATTGCAGGAGGACTAAAGGTTCAATATTCAATTTAACAGTAAATATCAAAAACATACCCTACACCTAGATTGAATCTCACTATACAGTAAAGAAAACCATAAATCAACTTTCTATACCCATTTTATGTTATTAAGGGTTGGATAGAGCAGAGCCTATCACAGCTGCTGTAAACCGTTGTTTATACTCCAGCTTCTCTAACCAAGGCTGCCCTGTCGCTCTGTGTCTAATTAGCTTGTTAAACTGGTTATGAATGGCAAGGTTGGAATACTGCACATAACAAGTACAGCAATTCAACTCAAAGTAAGTTAATTAGCTTGACAATAACATTTTAATTGATAATTGATCATAAAACTTGACTTGAAATGACCAGTATGGGCCAATCAGTGCTGCAAAGTACCTACACTTTCTGCAAATTCTGCATCCAAGATATTGACTTTTAAGGTGGTTTAATATTTTAATGATACTTTTAAGTTCGGGGACCAAAAACTAGGAACTTTTGAGGGTTAAAATGTGGGTATAATGTTCATTTTTTTTTAAAAATGCTGATATTTTCATTTAAATGGTAGCTAGAACAAGTCGATTCCTCTTCTTTCTGTTTTCCATTAAGCTCATGTTTTTCCTTCATATAATTTTTCTAAATATGTACCTAGACCTTCTCTTAGACTAGCGATTCCCTACCTGTGTCCCCGGAGAGCACAGGGTGTCCGCAAGGTTCTTGATTATGAGGAACCTGTGTGATTATTAAAATGAAGGCCATGTCCACACAGAGATACGTTGTTTTTTTTATTATCATTTGGTTGTTTAGTTCACATGGAACCAGATATTTTGGAGTTTGAAGTCACAAACTTTTGAAACCACGTCCAAAAGCAAAAATAAGGGTCATAAAATTCTGCTATATAACAGCACTGTAGTGGAGATGTTAATGCCTGTCCTGGTAACCTTGATTTATCCTGCATTCATTCATTCTCTTTATCCTTTAGTCCATTGCGGGTCACGGGGGAGCTGGAGTCCATCCCAGCATTTTAACAGGTGAGAGGCAGGGTACACCCTGGACAGGTCACAAGTCCATCGCAGGGCCGACAGATATGGGACAAACAACCATTCACACACACACACTCATTCCTAGGGAGAATTTATAGTGACCACACTGTCTTTGACCTTAATCTATTAATCAATTATCCATACAATGATGTTTACTTTTAGATTTATATATTTATGAAGCTCAATTCAAGTAATCAGAAGTTTATTTAAAAGACAAAATAGTAGAACATAATTTTCATAAAGTAACTTCTTTAGGTTTTGACAGAGTACCTTTGTTTTCCTGCTCTGCTCCGTATATGGATTGGTGCTTCTTGCCTTCTCTTTCTTTTCTCTTGCGCAACAACTGCTTCTGGAAGTCAGCAACCGTCTTCAGAAGGTCTTTGCCCTCCACGTCTGAGGGTGGAATAACAATGCTGCAGTCCAAGAACTCATTGATACCATTCAGGAGATCCTGCCTGTCGTCAGCGAAGTAGGCTACCTCATGGAAGTTCTGCAACAAAACAGAAATGGTTGAGTGAGTGAGAGCTGAAATGAGTTTTTCCCATATTTTCATCAATTCTAAACTTCAGTTCATAACATTGGAACAATCTATTATTTCTAATCTTTGTGACTTGATCCCTGAGAGCCATGTGGGCTTCGAAGTACCTTGTCAGACATGAGAGTAGCAAAGGAACGTCCAATCTCATGATAGTCCACGCTGGACTGACTGGGGCCAAGCAGGACGAAAAGAAACCGAACGGGGACAGGGACCTCGAGCACTGACTCCAGGAGGACTGCCTCGCTCAGTCTGACGAAGGCCATGGCTGGCTGTTCCAGAAATTCAACACAACCTTAAAAGACAAGAAAAGAAATATACAGTTCATATTCAGAAATGTGAGAATTCTCAGCACGATCCAAATAGGTAATACCATTAGTGGAGAGGATGACCAGATTGTGCAGGGGATGATTTTTCTCCAAGCAGTTTATTAAAAAAAAAAAGAAAAAGCAAGAATCCCTCTAGCTGATCCCTTTTGTCCCTGGAGCTTACCAACTAAAACAATGACAGCTTCTGCATCTTTGGGAATCTTGGCAAGCAGCTTCATGGATCTGGCTGCAGCTGGATGGCTCTCGGGAGGCAGAGGGTGGAGAGATTTCTTGGAGGAAGAACAATGCAAAGATTACCCACTTTACTGTCCTGACCAACATGATGTTACACCAGAATGTGCATGAGACCAATAATGTGAATTTACTGTGGGAACCGTGGGAGCGAATGTATTAGCAGTCATTTCTTAACGTCCCTGTGCCCTTTGTTTCAACTGCACAACTGGTTCTTAACGTTGTTTTCTTTAAGACTGGTTTAAATTTGCCAACATTTTCAGCCATGGGGAACATTAAGTTTTCACAGCTAACATATCAAGAAGCTTTAACTAGAAGCACCTGCAGGCTGACTAAGAACATAATTCAACACATGTGGCAGAGGGAGGCTCGCTGTCTCCGACTTCAAGAACTACCTACACCACTTCTGACCTCATGGACGGTGTTTCAAAGAACAATGTGAGTGCCACAGGCCTTACATCAGTAGTTCTAAGTAATCATACTTAAATCTATGCTTACTGGTGATTCTTAAGTCTTAAAGCAATCCACAAACTAAAACAAGACAGTTCAGTCTTTTATCTCTGTCCATTTAGATCGCTGAGTTCAATTATCCTGGTTCGCTCTTGTCAAAACTACGTCATAACTTTCTGTTTTGTCACTTCAGAAAATGTGCGGCTTCGCCTGCAGTCCTTCGACTACATCCCAGCTTTTCATCACTCTAATCCCATATTTTAAGGTTTCTGTCAGTCTCTCCAGAGCTAATCTTTAGGGGTGTAACGGTAGATGTATCCATATTTGGATTGTTTGGTACGGAACGTTTGGTTCGGAACAAAGGCATACGGAGTTCCCAACTGCCTTGCACTATAGCTACAGTCTCTGGCTAGCGGACGTTATGGCTAGCAACAGCTTTAAGGACAAGCCACAGCTTAAAGACTCGAAAATAAAGGAATTTCATAAATGAATATTTTCTGACAACTTTTGTTTTTAATGATAACAAATACTGTAAAATAAATAAAACATGTAAATGGTTGAAGGGTTTTACTTTGAATGCAGACTTTATCTGAAAACCTGTGCTCATTTACACAATTGTTTTATTAACCAAACATGTCATACCCTTGCAACTAACCATTTGTTAGTTTATCTTTTACCAAGCACATGCAATTAAAGTTTTACTTTAAAAGTAAACATTGAACTGTAAAATTAATATTTGTACAAGTTTGTGTGAATTATTTTTACTTTTCTATTGAAACATCCCTCCCTTATAATATGTAGGTGCAGATACTGTCCATTAAAATAAAGGGGCATATCTCTAAGTATTCCATATTTTTATTTTATTTAAGAATATTTTATTGGAAATTTTAATAAAAGCAGTTTTTATTGTTTTTTGTTTAGTTTTAAATGTCACTAAACAGCTTTATCTTTTGCATTTGTTCCCTTACTATACCAAAACAGAAATGAACCGTGAATTTGGCGTACCGTTACACCCCTACTAATCTTCCATTTAACAGATTTTTGAAAAGTGTAACCTTACAAAAAGGCTGACAAACACGTCTTGTTTGGGGTCGTACACGCCCCCTTTGTTATCGTGGTGCTCTTCGGGCTCTTCGGCCACCAGTGGCTGGCTGGTGTCCTGGACGTGGTTGTGATTGAAGCTGCCGTGCAGACTGGCGGATGATTGGTGGCGGTGAAAACGATGCTTCAGATCACTCGGATGGCTACGTGAAAATACAACAAAGCACAAGCATAAATAAGTGCACGAAGCCATCCGAGTTTCGGTATGTTATCATGATTATCATGAGAGAAGTAGCATAGATTTCAATATGAACTCGGATGGCAGACCTAGGCTACGTTCACACTGCAGTTTTAAACATTCAATTTAGATTTTTTGCTAAAATCTGATTTTTTTTTGCGCATTTAATCACATTATAATTTAGATATATCCTCCAGTGGACTTCAGTGTGAACAGTTTAAGGATCTGAAGGGACCGACATGCACAAAAGAAGAGGTTACATGCAGCATGCTGTGTTTGCACACCCTGCCTCCTGCAGCATAAAAATATGATATCTGTCTCACTTCAGTGACTCAATAGTCAGATTTATTCTGACATTATAATTCAGATGATTTAAAATAACATCATATATATATTTGACATAGGAAGGTGAAAGGGTTTAAAAAAAAAAAGAATTTGTGCTGATATGGGTAATATATATATATATATATATTATAGAAAAAAAGTCAGATTTGGGTCACTATTGCCTACAGCAGGGCTTTTCAACTCATTCCCACAAGGGCCGCAATCCAGCAGGTTTTCCATGTTTTCCTGCTCCAACACACCTAACTCAAATTAATGAGTCATTGCACAGAACTTCATAGGCTGTTGGATTCATATAATTTGAGTCAGTTGTGTTAGAGCAGAGACATTAAAAACCTGCCGGATTGCGGCCCTGGTCGGACCGAGTTGAATAACCCTGCTCTACAGTGTGAACGTAGCCTTGGATTCAATGGTTCATTTAAATTCAAACTACAGAGAAATATTAACTTTTCCTAATCAATCCAGTTGTAATCAAATCCATCAAAGTTCACTGTTTTTATCAGCAGCTAAAGTTCCCGGTTGGTTTCTACCAGCTAATCAGAATTCTCACAATCCAGATTATAAGGCAACTGAATGGATTTAGTCATGTTTCTTTAAATAGTTTTATTTATCTTTTTTTTTTTTTTCCATGAAAATGCCAAACAACATAATTCACTTTTCCAGCGAAGACCAAAGATTCTGTAAATAACATTATGGGACATTTGAACTGAAGTAAAAAGTGGATTAAAGTTAAAACACCAAAAATGAATAAATACAAAAAATAAAAACATCTTAACTTAGTTTACACGTAAAATGTCTCCATCTGAATCTGATATACTTTAAGTATTCTTTCTTCCATTAAGTACACAAACTAGCCTGTATGATCATAATTTGATTCTTTCCCTCAGCATGCTCAGGGCAGTGAACAACAGGGGTGAAGAAAGAATCCCGTAATATTTAATTGCCATATATTCAGTATATCTCCCAGTAATAATAAAGGAAGTCAATAAGTAGATTGATAAATGTTTTCTTGTTCTTCTTTCACTATTCATGGATTAATGCAAAAGTTGCATACATACTTCCCTGCATTACCAAGGCAACATTTTACTAATTGACTTTTATTTGAACACAATTTCAATACATTATAAAGTGAATTATGACAAGGCTTGACTTTACCTGAAGAGTCTGACTCTATCTTTAAAACTGAATTGCTTTTAAATTAAACTTAAGTGAAAAGAATATTTTCTTGTTTCATAAAGCTCTCAGTAGAATTTTATAATTTATATTTCCATTAAAACATCAATACAATGACAGGGGTACTTAGTGTGGAACAATTTTCTAAGATTTTGTGAATATGACACCCCATCCCCCTGAAAGAGAAGTACTTAGTGTCTCTCACAAGGCAAAATTTTCAGCAGTTTCATTACATCATTGTAAGGTCCAATGATGACATCACCTAGCTTATGAGGTCCACATGTTCCTGTAAGACAGTGCTACAAACTGGAAGTGACAGCGCCCCAAGACAAAAGAAGGAGGCGTGGCACCGAAGTGAATGGTGCTCAAGACATCTCCAAAGAATTAATAAAATGCAGTGAGTAAGAGATGAGCTAAATATTAGCAGCAGCTCTAAGTGTTTCTTTCCACATCGTAAATCTGATCTCAAGCCGGTGATGACGCTAATGACAGTTTTCCCCCCAGTGACATGCTGGGAATTTTAAGGTGGAATGAAAGCACGATGACCAGCTGTCAAGGATGTCCGCTAGTCTCGTTCTTCTACATGCATCTGTTGCATCTCTTTGTGAGAACATCCATCCTCTGCATGCCAGCATTTAAACACAGCAAGCTCTGCCACATGCTTGTAATATATCTCCTATCGCTTTATACTCCAATGACCTGTAACAAAAAGCACCACTGCTTAGACAAGATGATGCTCTTTATCAAATCTTGGAGGAACCATCCTGGCTGAACACCTTTTAAAGTGGAACTGGCTTCATGATTTTCACTATTAATTCTTTATTTTGGACCACTCTAGATTAGCTTTGTTAGCATTATTAAGGTTGCAGCAATCAATGAGCATCAGTTGTTGTTGAATTTTCTTGCCTGATTGTCCTTTCATGTTTAGGTCAAATGCCAGCGGAGGTGGAAAATATCCCACTGCAAAGATCTCAGAATGTAACGTTTACCTATTACCCCTAAAGCTAATATGCTAATTCATTCTGGTTCTACACAATATGTAAAGCGCACGTGGGTTGGTAAGTGGATATTTTCTCTTCAATCCAGTCAATATATGCAGGAGGAAAAAAAAACTACTGTACATAATGGTGGCTCTAGAAGTGTCACAGGAAGCTTTAGTCTGTACGTGTCATTCAGGCATCATGGCAACATATTTTCAGCAGTCTTCCCTCTGGCAGTTTAGCGTGACAGCCAGCATTTAGTTAGCTTCTGTTATTGTTATGTAACTAGAAAAATCTATACCTCTCTCTGTGCTTGTGTTCTTTTCCATTGGCCATGTGTCAGGTCAGTTTAGCTGTCAATGCAAATTTCAATCAATAACTAGAGAGAGCTTCAGCTTTAGTCACATCAACTTGTTTTTGCTTATTTACTTCTTATTTAATTTGAAAAAGAAAAGAAAATCGACCAACTATCCTATGAAGTTATTGCAACTTTTTTTTTTTTGAGAATGGGCAGCAGATCAGAAGCTAGTTTATTTCACCTAATTAAACTTATAACATCTACACTGACCATTCACTTCCTTAGTCAACTGAGCTTAACATCCAATAGTTTCCATCAACTCCGTCGACCTTGAAACCAATGACAGCCGAGTGGGATGTAAAGAACATGCTAACACTCAAAATCTAAACTGACAATTGGCCCAGTTGGCGTAAAAAAACGTATGTTAAATTAACATTTTATCTAAAAAGCAGCATTTTAATTATGGTCCTAATGTATAATGTTTAAGATCTAATGTCCAGAACAGCTCAGATGATTAAAGACTAAAACCTTGATCCCCCTATCTGGGCTTTAAGACAGTTTGAAGTTGAAGGTTGAAGTTTTGTCAACCCAGGGGGAAGTACACCAATTGATGAGTCAAATCTTAATAAATATAACTTCTGGGGAAATTCCCTGTTCAGTTCCCCAAAGTCAACATTTTTTAAACAACCTCCACTGAAGGATAGTGATTTATGAGGAGGAAAGCTTGGATTCCCACCATCTAGGATCAAAATGTAAACACAGCTGCAAACTGGCAGGTCTCTTAAAACACAGAGAAAGAAAACTCCAAACATAAGGTCATAAAGTTCTTATTGGTGATGATTCATGAGGCAGGAATCAAGGGGTGGACAGGTAATCTTGGATCTATTGGCAGTTTTTGTTGTCACAGAAATGGCAGTATGTTGCCAAGGTGAAACCCCAAACCAAACCTTTTTTCCTAGCTTTGAGATAGATTTAAAAAAATAATACAGGAAGCACATATTCAGACTACTGAAGAAGAACAAAACCTTAGCTGAAAATTAAATGAATGATTAGCAAGATGATCAATCAACTGAAAGATTATTTAGCAAAAAACTGATAAAAAAAAATGTTTGTACAGCAAAATGTTTTATAGAAATAATCAATTTTTAAAGAAATGTGTTATTTTATAGATTAGTCTGCACAGTATGAGTAGAATATCTCTGTTTTGTGCAGTATTATAATATTGAGTTTCTGTAGTTAAATTAATAAAGTTAGGTATTCCTATGTTTAGATTATAATCCATAATCCATAATTATAATGTTCCAGCCTTTTAGGACACAAATCCTACAAATTTCCTGAAGTAAAGTAGCTAAATGAGGCTAGCTGTTCTGCCCGAGTGTAGTACTTTATGCAAGTGGAAAAGAAAAAATCTACTTTTTTTTCTCTGATATGTGCTGGCAAATTTAACAGTAATGTGAACGTGATGCTGGGCTGGGGGAGGTTCGAATGTGGGGGTTGGTGGCCTTTCTGTGTGGAGTTTGCATGTTCTCCCCGTGTATGCGTGGG
>JBAMHW010000014.1:28644118-28662561 GCA_037177495.1 Rhadinocentrus ornatus | reverse complement strand
CTGGGATAGGCTCCAGCTCACCCCGCGACCCCTAATGGGAACAAGCGGTACAGAAAATGGATGGATGGATGGATGAAATGATTGGTCAATAACTTGTCAAGTTAGCTGAGCTACAACAGTTTTTAAGAAACAATGTGGTGGAAAGAAGAAGCTTTGCTTTGATAAGCCCAGAACACTTCCTGTATTATAACCACATAGCACGACTGTTCTATCTAAAAGAAATAGAGCAGGTAAGTTATTTCTGACCTGTGTTTGAGAAGTAGAGCACGTAGAACACTGGGTCTGTCCTCTGCTCTGATCTGGTCAGAGATAATCATTGTTTCCACAACCAGATGGGCAATGCCAGGCAGAGAGTTCTGGTCAAGGTCCAAAAGGACGGCACCTAGAAAATAAATGTAAAACAAAACAAGGAGATAAAATAGTTGCTTAGACCGGATAATCTAAAATGACTCTTTTAAAAAAAAACTATTCCAGCATTTGGTTTAGTGGGAAAGCCTATGTTTATTAGAATTTTATTAATTTAGAAAACAAGCTTAATATATGTCTTTGTTTGAGTTTTGACTTCAGCTGGAGAGAAAAACAGAAGCAATTTACCGTGTGTAATGGTGCGACGAAGCTCCAGCAGGCTGCGGAACGAGAGTGAGGCCACATGAGGTTTGCCCCAGCGGTCCGTTTCCTCCTCCACATCCTCCTCAAACTTGATCCAGCGAGCTCGCTCTTTCCATCGCATTTCATGCTCTTTGTCCACAATCAGCTCATTGAGCTCAACAAACAACTAAAGATGGAAAAGGACAAAAAATTTATTTTTTATTTATTTATTTTTGGGCTTGTTACTGGCTTTGATGTTGTTACAGTATTCGAAAAATTATTTAAATATGCCCCAAACAATATTGCATAAGCTAGCTCTTGCTCTTTGCTTCTGCTGCAAACCTCATGGATTTTCTTATCAGCTGCCCTCTTTTTCTTCTTCAAGCTGGATAAAGGTGTGGAGCTGTTGCTGGCCCGTGACATCTGACATCTGGATGACTTTTTTACTAGGTGGCGTCGTACTCCAGGATTGTCCTCAAATCTGTGGCCTGAAAAGTCACAGTTATTTCACGTCAAATGGCTAAAGGTTAATATTGTAATGCATTATAATAAACTTGAAACAAAGTGGGGCGAGGAAAACCTGGAAAGGTTATGAAACAATAATAATACATTTTATTTTAAAGTGCCTTTCAAAACCCCCAAGGACACTTTACAACATAAAAAGAAAACATATAAAAGGCAATCGGGATTAAAAACAATGTACACTAATATACAGAGATGGATGAATGGCAGAGTAAATTTGTAGTTTAGTGGTTACAATGAGTAGGCAGTTTTGAACAGATGAGTTTTGAGTCTGGATTTGAAAATGGCTTCAGAGTTTCTGATGGCTGGTGGCAGAGAATTCCAAAGCTGGGGAGCAGAGCGACTGAAGGCTTGGCTCCCCATGGTGATGAGGCGTGCAGGGGGCACAGTCAGATGTATGGAGGAGGAGGATCTAAGGGAGGGAGATGGGGTGGTGATGTGGATGGTATCGAACAGATAAGGAGGGGTGAGGTTATGGATGGCCTTGAAAGTATAGAGGAGCCGTTTGAACTGGATATGGTGAAATACTGGGAGCCCGTGGAGTTGCTGTAGGATGGGTGTGATATGGTGATGTGAGGGGATTTTAGTGATGAGCCAGGCAGCTGAGTTCTGAACTAGCTGAAGCTTATGGAGGGTCTTTTGAGGAAGGCCAAACAGGAGAGTTGCAGTAATCAATGCGGGATGTAACAAGGATAGCAGAAGAATGGGGAGTGAGGGAGGGGCGGAGTCATTGATGTTTCGTAAATAGAAATATGCAGACCAGGTAACGTTATCGATGTGAGATTGAAATGACAATGTATCGTCGACACCCTGACTCTTAACCAGAGGGGAAGGGGAGACTATGGAGTCGGCAATGGCCACAGAGAAACTGTTAACTTGGGATAACATGGATTTTGTTCCAACTAGGAGAATTTCTGTTTTATTACTGTTTAATTTCAGGAAATTTGAGGTGAAACAAGTTTTTATTTCAGAAACAGTTTAAATTAATGTTAAATTTGCGGAATATGTGGC
This sequence comes from Rhadinocentrus ornatus, assembly GCA_037177495.1. Classification (NCBI taxonomy): domain Eukaryota; kingdom Metazoa; phylum Chordata; class Actinopteri; order Atheriniformes; family Melanotaeniidae; genus Rhadinocentrus; species Rhadinocentrus ornatus. The sequence continues at coordinate 28,660,440 of JBAMHW010000014.1, read as the reverse complement.
CAAGGGGAAGGAGGTACGTGATGAAGAGAAGGGGCCCCAGGACAGACCCTAAGGGCACACCCGTAGTGATTGGGACGGGGTCGGATCTGAATGATTTTAGCTGTTATGAACTAAGTGCGGCCAGAGAGATATGAGTTATATTAGTCAAGGAGAGTATGAGTATAGGGTGAAAGATTGAATCAAAGACCGCACTCAGATCAAGAAAGGTGAAAATGGAGAGTAAACTACAAGTCAGCTGCGATAAGGAGGTCGTTTGTAATTTTTATGAGGGCAGTTTCTGTACTGTGATGGGGGTGAAAACCAAACTGGAATGGATCGTAGAAGTTATTTTGAGACAGGTGTGAGTGGAGTTAAGTGGCAACTACTGTTTCTAGAATGTTGGAGAGGAATGGTAAGTTAGAGATGGGGCGGATGTTATTGAAATTATTTGGATCTGTCATGTTCTCTGTCTTGCCTGGGCTCATCAGTAGATTTAGGTCACCTGGGTTTGTTTAGTGCTACTCTGCCTCTGCCATGGTTCCTGCTCTGACAGGCTAATTAGTGCAATTCAGCCCACCTGGGTTTCCCAAAATTCTACCTGGTTTCTCTGTTGTCTCTGCACTACTTAATCTCCCTTCAGTCTCTCGTTTTCTGCCGGATTATCAGCAACAGCAACCCGCCAAGCTGATATCCAGCCTTAAGGTATTGTCTTCAGATTGCCTACTGTTTTGTCCTTGGATTACCCCTCTTGCCTTGCCCTGATCAGATTCCTCCTGCCTGGTTCTTTTGGATTTCTGGATTTTGACCCATACTGCGCTTCTGGACCCCAAGCCTTGCCTATTGTCTTGGATAAGTACCCCATCGGCCTCAGTATTCTGACCATTGCCTGCCTGCTGACCTTGCCTCTGGATTTGGGACTTTTTCAACTCCTTTTCTTCCCCTTTCAGGACTAGACTGCTTCATTTAAGTTTCACTTGACTTTTGCCCCTTTGATCAATAAATCTGGTTTATTTCGACTCCTGTGTGTAGTTGAATTTCCGGGTCCTTACAGTCAATCATTACAGGATCAGTACCATTTTTTTTCAATAAAGGAGTGACGGCTGTAGTTTTGAACGATGATGGCATAATACCAAAGGTGAGTGATGAGTGAATAATGGCGATTATGAGGAGAAGCAGTGAGAAGAGACAAAATTTGATCTAGGGTGTGGGGATCAAGGTGACAGGTGGTGAGGATTTCAGAAGCACTGGGAAGTTGAAAGCTAGAGAAGGGCTGGCAGTGGAAGGGGAGGTTCAGGAAGAGAGGGAGGTGATGAATTTAAACATAGTTGCTGGTGAATATTGTAAATTTTCTCTGTGAAAAACAGCATTATGGACTTACATGTGGCAGTTGAGAACAGGTGGGGGGTGAGGAGTTGGGTGGCTGGAGAATAGTTACGTAATTCTTTAACTAGACCTGGTGGTCAGTTAATGTTAGCGTTAATATGGTTAATTGGCAACAGGTCAGCATTGTGACAGGGTATAAAAATAATTTCAGGTAAAGACAAGATTAACAATGAGGAAAAGATGATGTGCCAAAATTACCAAGAAAAAATAGACTATGTTAAAAAATTATTGTTTTATTCTCTGGTTTCAAGCTATTTAAAAATAAGTTGAAGTAAAGTGAGCTGCTGTGATATATTATTCATTAGGACTTAGAATGTTAAAGCATTAATAACATGTTAACGCACTAATTTATTACGAGAATGTGTCTTTACATTTATTAGTGCACGAGAGCAAAGTCTAAAATATGGTTACTGCCAAAAACATTCTGCTACTACTGCATGCAGCTAATACAATCAGAGAAATAACAAATAACAAAATTATTATTCATACAATTAAAAGAAAAATGTGAATTTGGCATCATCTCGGGAAGACATGAAGATTTTGGGCATGTAGGTGTCAACTGAATCCACCAAAAACCACTTTATCCTCATTATGTTTCTGGTAGTTTCAATGCCTTACATTTAGAATATTTATCATCAGTTGACCGGAAACAAAGTTATGTTACTACTGTTGCTATTTAAAATATCTGAATAAATATATATATATATGTATATAATGTATGTATGTATGTATGTATGTATGTAAGTTATATCTATAGATATACGTAGATATATATATGTATACAGCCAACTGATTAAGGAATGTCAAGCTGTAACAAGCAAGCCAAAGCAACACACAGTTAAGATGCCGGATGGGACTCATTTAGGTTGTGGTTTGTCAACAATGTCTGACTGCTGCCAACCACGGGCCTCATTTATAAAACTGTGCGTAGCAAAGCAAATTACTGGTGGTGTCTGCAGCCCAAAAAGGAAATGCGGAACTTCAACTTTAAGATTTATCAAAGTATGCGCACACACGTCCTATAACTGTTTCCATTTACTAATCGGAACCAACCCTAAAGCGTGTGCACGTGAGGGAACCCCTTCCCACACCCACATGCTGGCTATAAATGGTCAGGTGGACGCCTGTAATACATATTCATCACATCATTTCCATGACGGCTTGGGAGGGAAAAAGAGGGCAGAAACCGAATTTTTCGAGGTGTGAGACAAAGATCCTGATGGACCACGTTGAAAAATGTAAAAATGTTTAGTTGGTGGGCACGGCGTGGGCATTACTTGTGTCAGAAAGGCAGAATAGTGGCAGCAAGTGGCAGATGATGTCATCGCAGTGTCAGAAGGAAAGACACGCCAAAGGCATCGGAACATGCGACTCGATATTTCAGTCAGTAGAACGTCCGTCTGCCATGTGGGAGATGAAAGTTCAAATCCCACAGGGGTGAACACCTTCCACTTTGGGCCTTAGGCAAGACGCTACAGCCCACAGTAATTCGTTTGGAGAAAAGTGTCTGCTAAGTGACACTAATGATGCCGGTAATGTAATCTTTTGTTTTAATGTATAAAATAAATATGTACAGATACATCTGAGATTGGTAGCAGTTTATTTAGTATTCTTTATAAGTCCTGGTTGTTCCAACTGTGTAGGCGGTGCTGCAGAAGCCGTATCCTCAAAGGAAGTCCTGCAGGTGCAGAGGGACATGATCACCGCTTATTACGATGTGGCCAGGGAGTTGCGGGAAATGGAGGCAACAATTACAAAAGGATTGTGTAAGAATAGATAAATACAGAAAATCCACCTTTTGTGTGTTTCATAAGCGTTGCATCACTTCTAGACGCTCCAGTCTGTCCCACGTCGCTGGATCTCAGAATAAATGACCAAAGCTTACTTTTTACATTTCTTTTACTGACTGTTAAATATTGGCAGCAGACTCTCCATCCATCATTTCCTTGATTTTATTCTGTATCGTTGGTGTCGCAATTTCCCGTTTTCCCATATTTTGGTCAGAGTTTGCGTGGAGGTGGGAACATTCTCCTATCAAGTTTGTTTTTTATAAATCCCAAAAGTTGGCTTTATTTGGCGTACGCCAGTTTTAGTACCTACACCAGCTTTATAAATGAGGACCCAGGGCAGGACTGGGTCAAAAAGTCAGGTCGTTAGTCCTACACTCACCCAGGCCGCCAGAATTCATATACTGCACACACGCGCGCACACACACACACACACAAACACAGGCTAAATAATCACCAAAGCTCAATATTTTACATAGACCGACATTCACACACAACTATAAGCCTAAAGTCCAGAGCTTTTCCCTCTCCTACTCTCATCAAAAGACTCCATTATTCATATCATATTAAGTTGATCTGAAACATGATTGTGTCTATTTGTTAGCAAATAATTTAGATACCAGTTTACCATAAATATAATTTGCAGTAAATTAAGCCAACAATCGCATCATTTACAACCAGATAAACACACTGATGAAGTCAAAATGTTTCCTTGTTAGCTTTTAACCTGGACTAACAAATGTTCCTCATGTATGGGGTGCCAAGTGTAAAAATTCAGTATAAAACTTGTAGGTGACACATTTTGAATATATATCTCACTTTTCTCACATTTAACATAACTGTTAACTACATATATAAGGGTCAAACAGAACATCTAAATCTAAATGTTAAATCTAAAACTAAATGTCAGTCATTATCTGTACCGCTTATTCCATGACGGTCGCAGGGTAAGCTGGAGCCCATCTCAGCAGTGTTTCAGGTGAGAGGCAGGGTACACCCTGGACAGGTCACCAGTCCATCGCAGGGCTAAAACTAAATGTTTAAATCTAAATCTAAATGTTAGATGTTATATCTAACAAGGTGGTGAATTAATGATGCATCTTTAAAGCTAACAAGAAGAAGCAACTCCTGCCAGGAAAAGACGAAATTTCAACTGCTACCGCACAGCAAAACTGTAGTTTGATGGGTGCACCATGCAGCCAATCACAGGCTAGACTTGGATCATACCGTCATGAAAATAACTATAAAGCAAAATTTAAATAAAGTAAGACGTGCTGGTGATCAAAAGTTAGAGTCCTGATTAATACAATGCCATCAATTCAAGATAAGGAACACATTAGGCTGCTACTCTTTCAGGCCGTTAGCATTATATAGCACTTTTTATACCTTTTTAAATCACAATACCCCAAAACAAAAATCTGGTTCTTCTTCAGGTTGTCACCCACAACAAGTGGTCATAAATAAATGATCTGTGCTTTGAAGCACCTTTTAAACTCATTCGGTTTCAACAATGTGCTTCAAATTCACCCAAAGCAGTAGCGATACTGTATTTGTTAAAGTGTGGGACTGAAGTGTCTTTTCCAAGGACAGGTGGACACCCTAATCAAACCGCTAACTTTCCAACTGGAGGGCTATTGACCCTTTGGGGTCGACCGAGGGACATTTAAATTGTGAGTGTGTTGATAAACCAGTGAAACCTGAGTTACGAGGACTTATTTCATCTACATTAATGTCACGTTTGGTGTAGGAAGAAACGGTGAAAACAAGTGATTGTAAGGAAAGTTAGCAAGCAAACAACCAAGACCCCCTTTCCTATCGGTGGAAAGATTAATCACTTCAAGTTATATGACAACGTGACACATTTGGTTCCTGAGGAAGAAGTGAAGTTCTGGGAGGAACCAAAATCCAACAAAGCCAGACTGAACTGTTGCCTCCAGGTGGTCAGGAGGACTAGCACACCCTGGAAGTAACCAGCCTGTGGTGTCCTCTCTGTCTTTTAGTGCACAGGAACTGTTTGTTGGAGTGGAACAAACTATTCGTGTAGCATCTGATTGTTTTGTAAATAGCTGTATTTAAAAAAAAGAAGAAGAAGAAGCTTAAGACATTTTCTGCATTTTGGTATAAATTGCTCTTTAAAATTTTATTGTTTCATAATTATTTTAAGCTTTATAAATTCACTATTGATATTTATATTAAAAGTAAAGAAAATGGTTTGTCAAAAATATTTGTGGTTTTTCACAACAAAAGAATTTACTTTGTCCTACTTGTGTTTTTTGTGTGATTTTAAATCCACTCTGTTAAAAGTGTCAACATGTAAAAAATGAGTAAAATCATACAAGTAAGGTTATACTGAAAAGAATGATACCAAAGAAGGCAAGGCAAATTGTTCTGAATGTGAAATTAAAAGGTAAAAAGTAATAAAAGTAGTCAAAAATGGACAACTTTACCCATGACCCAACAGGGTTAAGCCACAAAGCCTCTGGGTAGAGTAGCGGCTATAAAGGTGCTCCATCTATATATTTCTGATTTTTTTCGCATATTAAAAATAGGTGGACGATTATTTAATGTGAAAGAGATAGAGAAAATAAAGCATGGCTACATGTTGTCAATGAAATGTTTTTACGCTCTAGCTGTCGCTGAGCCCAAAGCCAAATGGGTGCCACAGGATCAATACAAGAGTAAAAAATAGCAGCGTGGAGCCCCAAATCAATTCACTCAATACTGTGGACGGTTCTGTTCGGTGTATGGCCATGAGTGAGTTCTCACAGGTATGAAGTTGTCATCATTCAATAGAAATCAGCGGGATTCCATCTATTATTATTCATGTGATTTTTCTTCCTCGCTGTGCGAACATATCCGAACTACATGATGAAACTGTTCCTACAGTCAAATGTGCATTTATTAAAACGTCTCTGAAAGGACAGAAATAGGCGCTACCCAACAAGAATTTCAAATACACAAGTAAAACAAATAAAAACAGGACTTACGGATCGGTTCGAGTGGTGACCCCAGCTGGGTATGGATCGACTCAAGCAAGTCATAATCATCAAAGTCCAAAACAAACTCTTCAAAGTCCTCAAACCCATCCACATGCGAGAAGGAGCTTTGGCGCTGATGGTGATACAATGAGGTGCCAAGGCCTTTCTGGATGCTGCTGCGGAGGTCCAGTCCATGGTTCTCAGCCACCAACCCATCGGAAGTCCCATGTCCTTGCTTCTCCTGTTCCTCAGTGTCTGTCATCTCCAGAGCTGCTGCCTCCTCCTATCCACCTCTCTCCAAGTGGACACCCTGTTCATCCAAGGCTTCCAACTCGTGGACACGGTTGCAATCTTTGCGTCAGTGTCCTGTAGAGCTTTGAACTTCTATCTTCTTTGGATTGGTTGCAGCAGCAGCTAATTAACTTCCTTAACTTCTAAGTTGCCATCAACTGAGAGAAAGAAAAGCTATGCGGTCCAGGAATGCTAACTTTAGAGATATTCTCCTCACCAAAATATCAAAAAGATAAATACTAGAAACTGTCAAGATAAATATCCACCTTTAAGTCCAATGAGACCTTGTTGTATGATAAGGACTGTTTCACTCTGTCCAAATAAAACACAAAGTTGGAGAGAGACCCTCAGCGACGCCCGACTGCCGGAACCCCGAACAGAAAAACACATAAATGGTTACGTTCGCACTGGCTGCAACTTTGAAAAGAAGACTTGATGAGGGATGCGGGCTGTTGTGCGAGGTGCTTGTCAGCTGGACGTTGGGTCAACCCTGTTTTAATGATGTCCCCAGTCTATTGATCTTTGCAGCTGTTGGAAAAGGAAGAGTGGAGCGGAACAGGAAGGTTGATGCCCTTTTTTTCCATTGTGCTTCACATCATGTGATGTGTCAGAGGGTAAAGGTCGGGATCCAAAGGCTGGCATATCCTCTGAATTGAATCAAAGATTACACACCACAGAAACAGAAAAACAGAGAGGTATATTCTATAGTTACCAAAATGAACTCCACCTGGTGAAGAGAACAGAACAATGTTGATCTGTTCCTGCTACAGAGATAATTCTCAGCTAAACCTGCACCATCACCGCTCCTGCGTCTCCATGGAAACCATGTATCTCCTTAGTGTTTGTGGTTGGACTGAACAGCTGGTATACCAAAAACATGCCTGCCATGCTTGAATATTGTGTGACTCACTGTTGCTTTTGTATGCATACCTATATACAATGTATGTGTATTTTTTTCCACTTCAACTTTAAAGCTACAAGAATCATTTTAAATTATTCAGCTCAATCTGAGTTCTTTAAAGAAGTTCTTAAGAGAAATATATTATATATTGCATTATAATATATTGCAATTTATATTGCAGGAGGGGGTTATTATATTCAACACTGAAAAGTATCATTGGCTGTTTGATTTGAAATATTTAGCATCTGATGACTCAAGTTGTAATTATCAGCTAATTATTTTCTTACAATCTTAAAATCTAGGCTTTTAAAAAGAAAAGAAAAAAGTGATTGAGTGGGGCACAGACCCACTCCTGCATACAAATCCTTTCTATCGCCTGTCAACCACCTGGTTAGAGAAGGGTCCTGCTTTGATTTGTATTTCAGAACCTGTTCATAATTTACCTTCACCATACTCATGGCTCCTAAAAGGTAAATGAGTGATTTAGAGAAGACATCCCCTTGATACATCTTGCTGTTTCACTCTCACAAGATATCTGAACCTGGTCCATCTGGCTGTGTTATAACCAGCAGATTTCACAGCTGTGGCTCCTGCAAACTTCAACTGATATTGACAATAATATAAAATAAATGCAAACAATAAGCTGTCTTAATTAAAACAGACTCACATTGGTAATTTCCTCCTCCTCAACTCAAAATCTGAATGATAAACAAGAGAGATGGTACCTGCGACAGAAAATCACCAACAGCCGCGTCATGAGGAGCAACAAGAGAGGGATGAGGAGGAAGAGGAAGGGGGAGTCTATCTCAGCTAACCACGTTTCATTTTGATTGCATTGCTTGCTGCGTTACCAACATTATATGCTGATTTAGGCTATGGGTTGGTCAGTATTAATAATGTTTAGTTCATTAGACTAATATTACTTTTTCTGAGTTACAATGATTTTGGGGCAGGTGTGTTTGAGCAGAGAATATCATACTAAGCTTTGGTAACTCCAGATGTTGTCGACCAACTTCTCTGTACCAAAAATCCTGTTGCTTCAGGTTTTCTTTTGATAGGCCTCATGCATTGTGCGTGGACAGGAGGAGCGGGCCAATCAGCTGTCAGCGTGTTTATGTATCAGTGTTGATCCACATTGAGCAGTTGTGAGGTACCAATAAAGCAAATAAAGACGTTTGTTAGAATATTTAGATTTTATGCTTGGAACAGCATCAAGGGGCTGGGTGGAATCTGTGATGCTTGAAGTTCAGTCCGTGGTGCTGCGTCACACATTAGTCTATGTGTGGGAAACCCTGAATAGCTTCACTGTTCAAACATAACCCGGCATTAGGTCCATGGTCGTCAGTTTGCAATAGTCATAGTCCATAGAAGAAACAGCCTTTAATTCCAGACATACGGTCTTATATATTTTCATTATTGTAGTTTTATTTATTCCTTTAAACAAATGGTAGTTATTCTGCTAAAGGACAGCAGGAAGTCAAAGCTAGCTGGATATTTTTCCTGTACTTCTAAACTCTCAACTCAGGTTAAAAAGAAATGTTCAAAACTATTTCTGTAATGTGATTCACAGAAAGAAGCCTCCCACATCCAGGTACAGGTCCTGTAGCCTTCTCCATCTGTTTTCTCTGAGAAAATTTCAGAATTAATATGTAGGATTTAGTTATTACTAGATTAGATTAGATTATTCTAGATTAGATTAGAGTAGATTTAGCTGGAATGAGACTTCTTAGTTACTTTATTTTGTTATATAAGTTAGTTACTTTGGCATGAAAAGATAGAAATAAATTAAACTAATAGACATATAAGGAGTGTTCAGCTGATTTTACACATTATAATGTTGGGGAAGTGATTTACGCATAATAACTGTGATATTCGTAAAATCGTGATTATTTTTTGACAATAATCATTTCAAGAACATCTGTATTCGTGACATCTGTAATCGTGAAACCTCTACCCCACACAACCAAACCACTTTATAAAACCCGTCCCACTGCAATTAAATGTACAACTGAAGGCGGATTTTTTCTGGCCTGAAAAATGTGTTTGAGAACAGAGTGGAACTACCAATAGGAAACAAGAAATCACAGAAGATCACAGATTACACGTATTGCACCGGCGTATTTAATGGCCCTCCCGGAATTACACTGAAAATTTCTTGACCTGACCTGCGAGTCTCGGGCCCACAACTTACTAGAGTTTACAGAGTAAAGTCTGTAACAACACTTTGACTAAGATGTGATACAACTAGAGGGAAGGGCATTAACCTCGTAGACTTTCAGTTCAGTAACATTATCATTTAGATATTTGAATTATTTTCATTGTGAGTACAGAAGGTAATGATGACCATTATGAAACACAAACAGTGCAAACTCAATCTGAAGCACTACTGGCTACAAATCCAATGCCCCGTTTTCTGCTACCAAATGGGTTCTGAGCAGTCAATGATCACTCTGCTCTGCTAAAGCAGGAAAGGCCAGCGGCGGGGTCGCTTGTGAAGGGGAATCGACTGCAGCCTCTGTTAATTAATGCTCTGTAGTGATTTGCGTCCTAAACCTTACAAATGTTTGGGATGAAAATATTAATTTTGATAATTACATAAAATTATGAATTATTAATTACCTCAGGGCACCACCACACAGATAGCTGTAAGATCAATCTAATGGCTGTGTGGACACCATTAGAATACTAAATTAATTAATTCAAGCTAGTCAAATCAAATCAGTTATTTATTTATCAGTCTCAGGACGCTAAAGTTCATGAATTCTAAATTCGAATTGACCCATATCATAATTCAAAAAGGACATTCACAAAACCAGACAAGTTTAGGATTAATATGAAATATTTATTACTAATCTAATCATGCATAAATGTCAGGGGACATCCGCGGCGCCGCATTGGGGGACTGGTGAGACCCCTAGGAGGAGGTTTGTAGAGGGTTGGGTCTGGGCCCTCTTTCCCCTGGCCTTTCTGGGCTGCCCCTGGTGGGGGAGGGGGGAGTTGGCTGGTGGCTGTGTGTGTGTGTGTGTGGGTGGGTGGGAGGGGTAGTGGTGGTTGGCTGGTGGCTGTGTATGTGGGTGGCCCGCACCGCAGCGCCCGGTGCCCGCCAGGCCTGCTCACCGTCGCCCTGGGCTGCTCGGTGCCCCTGGCTTTCGGGGGGGGGTTTGGTCTGGCCGAAAACATGTTTCACTGAGGTCCGGAGTGCAGCCGGACAGCACCAAAAGGGAGAGGTTTGACTGAACGACTTCTCCTCCTTGTTCTCTGAAAAACTCTTCAAATCATCTCATCTCTCATCTCAAATCTCATCTTAATCTGAAAAACCGAACTGAAAACTGAAAAAAAAACAACTTTTCTACTAAAGCTTTGTTCTAAGTTTTTAAAATGTTAGTGTGGCTACACCCAGGGTGTTGACAAAATCCTTTTAGCCAATGGACTTTTAGTAGGTGTGGTGATCAGCTCAGATGACAGGGGCTGTCTTTGTTACACTCTGATCCTTGGTAAAGATATCCAATTAAACATTTGTATGTGAATATGTTTCTAAGTTATTCAAGTTAAATTAAAACCTCATTAACCATAAATGACACATTAAAAAGGAAATAACACAATTGAAATCAAACAAGTGTCATACCTTGAAAAGAGAAACACAGGTTAATAAGTTTCAGATCACAAGTTAATCAAGCTTGTTGATTAAACCTTCCACAAAAATATGATGATTATATGCACATCAAAATAAAACCCACATGTATACATCTATTTACATTCAAATGAATGTAGCTTTAAGATGGTAACAACAGAATCTTTCACTCTTTAAGACAACGTAATTCCTTTCTGGTGGTGAGGCACCGAGTCTGGGAGGATCCGTTTATTACCCTGTGGAATGTGTTATACCAACAGTTCTGGTTAATGTCCAACATGTTTTCCGTGGAGGTTATACCTGAGGGAAAATTAATTATCTTCTAAGACAGTTCAAAGCAGACAACGTTCTTGGGTGATGAATCTGCAATCCATAAGATATTTTAGTTTGTTATGTTAGAATTGTATCTTTTCCAAAGGTTAAAGTTCCAAAAATTCGCAAGGCCTTGAAGATTACTACCCCAGTCTTGGTTGGCAAGCCGACCTTTGTTGACCTGTGGCCAAGTCATAAATTTGAGTGCGGGGTCTTTCCCAGTCAGACCCCCACTCCTCTCTGGAGAGATTCAAGTGTCTGTGAGGAGAACAATTCCTAATGTCTAAATCCAGTCAGGAGATTAAACAAAGGTTCATTAATGCTTTGCCAGGAGTAATCGCCACACTGTACTAGTCTTCATTTTCTTCTGTTTGAATACTTTTTTCATTTTGCAAGTTTGTACCACATAAAGTTTCCATAACCATGTTTGGTATCCTTTCCTTCATCACAACTTTACCTATATGATCTGATCAATATTTTGTCACTTTAACCTGCTTTATTAATATATTGGGCCTCAAAATACAAATAAATCATCAAATCCAATGTGAAAAAGTAATATTTATCACAATTAAACCCACAAATATTGAGTAAAATGCTGAGTATTTAAAATAATTGCAATGCCTGTCCATTTTTATTCTAAAGCTTGTAAACTTTTTTGTACTGTCAAATCTCTGGTTTTCCATCCATCAACGTCAAACCAAAACTGGGAGAGTTTCAGATCTGAACTGTTAAGTGAGGCTGACAGCAGCTCCAGATGGCCTACTGTGGCTTGTTACCGCGTTGGGAAAATGTCACGTGCCGCGTGATACAGACCCTAGAGGATAATGTCTGCCTTCTCCCACATCAACAGTAGAAAATTATTTAAAGGGGAAATATTATGCAATAATCACTTTTGCTTAGAACCAAAACTAATTTAAAAAAAACAATCCTGGGATGCAATTAGGGTCTATCTGACATTGAAATTGAGCTTTTAGAAAAGAAGATGTAAATTCTACCCAGTTATGACGTCCAACCTGGAGCGTAAACTCCCCCAGCATGGTCTTAAACCCCGCCCAGGTTCTTACCTGATTTGCTCAGCTCCGCCCATAAAATATATATCTGTTTACTTAGAAAATCTTTTAAAAGCTGACCAGCAAGTTATAAGTGGAGAAAGTATTATCAATAAGCCTGATGAGCAGGATGCTCCCAACACAGTCCTGTCAGTCTCAGATTTGCCTCCACCCATCCTATATGTTTCAGTTTCAGACATTATCCTTGGATCTGAGATCATGATCGGATGGCGTGACATTTTCACATCACTGTGCTGTCAGCTTCACTGAAAGCTCAGGTCTGAAACTCTCCCATTTTTTGTTTGATGTTGATGAACCATGAAAAAAAGAGATATGAATATGATAAGAAATACTTATCCATAATTATATAACAGTCTAGAGTGTTAATTTGTTGATATTGGAAAATTCTTCAGCGTACCACTAGAAAGATCTAGGGATGGGTGATACCAACATTTTTCCTGTCTACAGGGTACCAGTATGGTAGTTTTTAAGTGATACAGATACTTTATGTCCCTTAAAAGAAAATCACCTGATTTTAAAATGTGCATTAATATAAATACTAATAAAACTCATTAACATAGATACTTTAAAGAAAGTTTTTTTATTTAAAGGAAAATATATCAATGAGTGTACTAAATATATACAAAATGAAAATAAATATTTTTAAAATCCTGAAAAAAAATTGATTTCAGATTAATATATGATTATTCAATTCAATCCAATCTTTATTTCAGACTCAGGGTCCAAGATAAAAAAAAAAAGATAAAACCACAGATAACATAAACACACACACACATATACACTTACACAAAAACATACATACAGTATGTACACACACATATACATAGCTATATCAGTCAGCACCCACAAGAAGACAACTGTACCAGTGCCTCCACAATTGAGGTTGGTATCGTATAGAACTAAACTAAAGTGGTTAATAATAAATTGATTCTCTGAAGAACATAGGCGACAAATAAATTTAAACATTAAGTTTCTTAAAAATGTACAGCAGCCAAGAAAATGCTATTTGCACTGCATCATCCTGGTTTCTGGCATCGTTATAAGCCACTTTAAGTCTCTGTAGACCCACCGTTCTGTAGTTTGACCACAAGTGTGCACTATAGAGCGGAGTACAATGTCCACCTTCACTCCATCTGTACATGCACTAAACTTGCGAATAAGAATGTTGGCTAGCAATTGAAATTGAAATTTCTTGAACTGAATACAATACACATGCAATAAAATATAAAATATAGTAGTAATATGATAAAACATAATACACAATTACCTGCATTAAACCAGCAAAAATTGATCGCAACATCATCACATCATGATGACATCATGACATCTGATAAGCTACTATAAAACACGTGGCACAGAAGGAACAAACCCTGGCTGCGTTTCACACAATTTTATTGCTTAAAACTCTGAGAAGTGGAACAAAAAGTGACATTTTTGTATCAGCTCAGTAGTATCCCATTACTTAAGAAATATAGAATCCAATGTTTTTGACTGGCACATGTTAAGTATTGACCTCAGAGTATCCAAACACCCACCCCTAGAGGGAGCATGAGTACCACCAGTGGTACAGGGACCACAGTACGAGAACTAAATGCCACCAGTAGTTTCAATAATTCCCTACAGGTTGGAAATGCTGCCAGAAAATTGTAGCTGATAGTCATGACTTTAGGATCAGTTAACGCTCTTTCTTCATCTGCAGGTATGTCACCATCTTCTATGCTCTGAGGTACCACAACATCATGACCGTAAGGAGAGCCGGCTGCATCATCGGAGGAATCTGGACTTTCTGCACTGGCTGTGGAATCGTCTTCATCATCTACTCTGAAACCACTCCCGTCATCATCTGCTTGGTCTCCATGTTCTTCGCCATGCTGCTCATCATGGCCTCCCTGTACAGCCACATGTTCATGTTGGCCCGCTCGCATGTCAAACGGATCGCCGCCCTCCCCGGCTACAACTCCATCCACCAGCGTGCCAGCATGAAGGGAGCCATCACCCTCACAATCCTTCTGGGGATCTTCATCGTCTGCTGGGCTCCCTTCTTCCTCCACTTGATCCTGATGATCTCCTGTCCGCGCAACCTCTACTGCGTGTGCTTCATGTCGCACTTCAACATGTACCTCATCCTCATCATGTGCAACGCAGTGATCGATCCTCTGATCTATGCCTTCAGGAGTCAGGAGATGAGGAAGACTTTTAAGGAGATCATCTGTTCATTAAATGTTTCCTAATGTTCTAAGGTACCGTATCCACCACTTACACAAAGAGGCTAGTATGTTAGGTGCATTATGTAAACACCCAGCAACATCTGAAATCACGAGTGTTTTGAAAATGCGTCACAAAATAACTGGCCTGCTTTTCATTCTCCCTGACATTTCTATTTTTTTTTCTTTTCTAAACAATGGGATTATTGTTTTTTATGACTGATGCGGCAGCCAGATGGTTGGAGAAAATATTTTCTTTTTCCAATAATACTACTGAACTATGAAGGTTGAAAGGCTGCTTACATATGTGCTTTTAGTTACACCTCCAGTGTTGCTTCAGAGCACCGGACGTGCACTTCCTTAGTAATTAAGCTTACATGCATGAATGTGTGGCCGGGGCTGTGAGTCAGCAGCAAGTAAAGTTCGGAAGGGAACCTGTCACAGCTCCTCCTCAGCTATGTTTCTGGCTACTGCTGTTTTTCTGCTGTAACCGCAACAGGAACCCCAGCAAATTCAGATCTGTTTTCACTCCATACATGGAAAAGGTCATGTTAAGACTTAGAATGTAAGCAGAAGAAGCTAAAAGGGGACCTGAACACTTCTGGAGGCCATAAAACCTGAATTTTCAAAACCTGAATTTAGAAAAAGGATTTATCCTTTTCAGAGCAAACAAAAAGAAAATGCTCGTTAGGGCATCATTTGTTATATGAAGGTGAATACTTTCATATACAACGTGCCACATGTCCATCCATCCATCCATTTCCTGTAACTTGTAATATTCTATATTTAAGTGGTAAAATGTGGTATTAACTGGTGTAAATTTCAAGATCGTGATACAACACAAAATGGTTTTTAAGGATCGATATGAGACAATATCCTTTACTGATCTAACACAATCCTTTCCATTCATTTCAAATCACAAAATGTAGCTAAAATATAGAAATCGAATGTTATTCCTGAGCTCAGACAATCAAATGAAAAACAATCTTGTTTTTATATATAAGCAGACTGGACCAAAGTCTGTACAGTGAGTTTTAAAATGTTTACATCATGTAATAGAAAACTGAAAGAATAAATGCATATTTCTGGACACTCACCAGCTCCACTGTGCTGGTACCGGGCTGGACCACCTTTTCCTTCAGAACTGCCTTATTTAATTAAGGAGTTGAAAACATTCCTCAGAGGTTTTGCTCCATAGTGACATGACAGCATCACACAGTTGATGCATCCATGATGAGAATCTCCCGCTCCACCACATACCAAAGCTGCTCTACTTGACTGGGATCTGGTGACTGTGGAGACCGTTGGAGTCCAGTGAACTCATCGTCATGTTCTAGAAAGCAGGTGGAGATGATCTGAGCTTTGCGACATGGTGCATTATTCTACTGGAAGTAAATGGGCACACAGTGGACCCCTCAGTACCAACATTGCATGGTTTACCCACCACAGCCTACCTGAATATTGTTGCTGACCATGTCCATACCTTAAACCACAGTGTGTGCACTGTGTGAAAAAAACATCCCCCACACCATTACACCACCACCAGCCAGAACCATTTATAGAAGGCAGGATGGATTAATGTTTTAATGATGTTTCCAGCAGATTCTGAGCCTAGCATCTGAATGTGGAGCTGAAATGGAGACTCATAAAGACTCATCAATTTCTCCATCTTCTATTGTCCAGTGTTGGTGAGTATGTGTGGATTGTATCCTCAGTTTCCTGTTCTTAGCTGACAGGAGGCACCTGGTGTGGTCTTCTGCTGCTGTAGCCCATCTGCTTCAAGGTT
>JBAMHW010000014.1:28630280-28644018 GCA_037177495.1 Rhadinocentrus ornatus | reverse complement strand
AAGTCGACCTTTGTTGACCTGTGGCCAAGTCATAAATTTGAGAATGGGGTTTTTCCAGTCAGACCCCCACTCCTCTCTAGAGAGATTCAAATGTCTATGAGGAGAAAACTTCTTAAATTCTGTCTACACTGGTCATCCTTAGGTTTTAAATATATATTTGTTCTGGAAAATCAACAGCTTTGACTTCTACTACAAATCTAGCACGATGAAGTATGTTAGCTTTAGTCCAGCTAACTGTAGCTGCTATTTCCTGGACTAATTGTACAACTTAAATGAAAACAGAGGATCACTTCTACTTAAAAGTCTTGCACAGGATTTGCCTAGATATGTTTCTCCAATTTGTAGCCAAAAACGTCTTTGGTTTTAGTGTCTTCATGCTAAGATGATACCTAATATTGTAACATACTAGCTACACTGCTAACTTTTGAGTTATTTTTTTCTTGGTTAATCTAAATGGGGTGCGTGGGGGCCATGAACCGTGTGGGCCGGTTTAATGAGACAGAAAATGTGGGAGGCTCCGTGGTAGAGCCAAACCACCAGCAGCAGCCAAAACAGACTTTCCAGGTTGATCTGAAATTTAAATGAGCAAGAGTTGTCTTCATGTTTACTAAAAATGAGCCAGTCTAATCGCACTTATTATTTTCTGATTTACATATTCCAATCAATTATGACTTGATTCACAGATGGGTCTTATTATATGGCAGATGACTTGATTACAAAGGTATTTTAAAATGTCATAAATGGTTATTTAGTTTTTTTAGTTTGTTTTCCCAAAATATACATTATTTCCAGAAAAATATAGTCTTATTTTGTAAAGGAAGATATAACAATGAAATAAGAAAGATATTTTTGACTTTTTTGTAAAGATGAAGGACACAGATCAGGCCAAGAAAGACCCCAGCCCCAAGATTAGCAGCTCAACAGAGTTAGCCACACTAGGATCCAGTTTACCATCATCACTAGATCACAGCAGTCAGTAAACCACATGTCCAGTTCCACCAGCTTGTTAGAAGATTATTATCTGTGATGGTATTTCAAGTATTTTTTACACTGCAGTTTCAACCAGAAATACGACTAGGAGATACAAAGATACTAACAGCCTCTGAGGCGGAAGACAGTGAGGAACAGCTCCTAGGGAGTGAAGCCATTCACTCTGTTACCAGGGGGGAGAGTACTTTTTTATTTCTTGCTGTTATTATTGCCATAACCTTTATCTCTTTCTTACTTCATGCATTTAAAAATGTTCTGGGGGTTCTGCAGCTGCTTCTTTTTTCTGACATGGTGCCTGAGACTGACTCTCAGCTTGATCAAAATCTTCATCACTGCGTGTTTTTCTGATTTTCTGTGGTAACCCATCTTCAGTGTTCCTGTCTTCTCAACATAGAAGTTAATTTTCTGTAGATATTCATGTAGATAATAACGAAGGCTGGGCGTAGAGGACTCCACTTGGCTCTCTCCGAGGGGAGGGGCAAGAGCCTTAAAGAAGAGAGGAAGATGCCCGGCCAAGGCTCCGTCCAGCAGGGACTAAAACACAGCACTGACAGTTGAGAAACAATTCCCAATATGTTAAAAGGAATTTTTAAACAGACAAAGTAGTTTTCAAGACTGCACATTGCTAGCGGATCTATTTTCTGAACAAGAGTGCGGTAGTCACTGGTTCTGAATGAGGGCTGAATGGCCGCCACTGAATCTTTTAGTGGAACACAGTACCGGACCGTAACAGCTTACTTTCACCCCTGCCTTTTACTACATCAAACACCACATGTTGCACCCCAAAAGAACAAACCGGTAGACCCATATTACTTACACTACCTCTGTTAACCTTTACTTCCTATATCTCTCTAATGTAATCACATCACTGCAGTGTATGAGTACAGGTTAGAGAAAGGAACATAATCATTATCTTTCTTAGTATATGACCCCTCTGATAAGGCCTTTTCCACACCTGGCCCCATCGTTTATAAAAGTCTAGCTCTGCCACTGCTGCAGATAGTGTTGTTGTACATTTTACAGCCGATAGAGGGTGCTAAGCCTTCCTAACATATTATAAATCAAGCCTTTGGCTGAAAATGCAGATGAAGACATCATGTCACCAGAGTTGATTTCTGCATTTACTCACATAAACTTCCTGATTAAAATAGTTTGAGCAAAACAAGCCTGAGACATAGATAAACCAGCAAAACACCATCTATGCAGCAGGCTGCATTTAGTCAAGGAAATGTTCTGTTGTCATGTTGGGTAGAATGAGAGCTGAGGATGAGAGGAAGTTATGTCTGAAGCTATAACTGTGGACGTTCATGTGTGAAGTGCAACATTTATGCATGACTACATCTGCTGCTACAGACACATTTATATCCTAGCAACCACATCAGCTGCTATTGAGAATGTCTGATAGAAAGGTAGTGGAGCACAGTTAGCGGATCATAAACACTGTAGTGAAGATTTGCTAAGAAAAAACACCTTGCATACAGCAAATTCCTCCTCTAACAACTTTTTAGTGTTACATGGGTGAAAAGTGAAACTGGGTCATCTAAGAGGATGAAGATGGATGATAAAGATGGAGGGTGTCATCTCTAACTCCCTGGCCCCAAAGCCTTTATTTCCTAATACCAACAAATAGTTTCAAAAGCAGTTTATTAGTGTCTCTGTAAAGGGCTCTGCAGAGCATGATTTCTAGGAAATAATCCTTTTTTTCTGTTTTTATCCACAGCATCCTCTGGAGCCTTGCTGGTGCTGTCTGAATGAGCTGTTTTAGAGCAAACAAAGACCACCACCGACAGCTCCTTTCTGATCTGTGCATATCTTGTTTCAGTGTCGGTTGGTGTTAGTGTCCCTCCTGCAGGCAGGCACCTAGACTGTACTGTGAAGCATCGCATGTCAGTGTCACTGGTTTGCTGACATCACAATAAGACAGAACAGGTGGGTTGTGGGTGGGTCCTAGAAATCTCTGCGGAGCTGTGACATCTGCTGGTGCAGGCATTTTTCTGGTAGCTGGTAGCTGTTTTGGAGGGATCAACTTTGAAAACATGCCCAACAGAGCTGACTTGGTTCAGTTGGAACCTGCACTTCAAAGGGGGTGTCAGTGACGTCTCCGGTCATTAGTCCCAACCTGGTCATTTGGACACTCATGTTTTCATTTCAGCCGTGTTTATGCGTCCTTGAGACTGTAAGTTTGCCTCCTTTATTGCCCAGTTCATTGCTAAAGTGTTGTGTATTATTGTGTTTCTTTTCAAACTAACCTGTTTTGGTACTTGGTTAAACTGTTCAATTTATGGGTTTTCTCTACGTAATATTAATTATTATTCTCATATTTATCACTTTAATGTGTAATTCATGTCAATAGCTTGAGAATGTATAATTTATTGTGGTTGTGTGAACCTCGCTAGCGTTGCATTCATGGACCGTTCGTAATCCAAAAAATCCCTCAACTTATTTACATTCAATAACCATAAGAATTTTTCAGTATTTTGGCGAGAATTAACACAGGATGGCGTATTTCGATTATATTGCACTGTGTTAAGTTCATAGGCAGTGTCATTCTCAATAATTTTTTGCAATATCTTGCCTTCATTTCACTTTGTGTTAAGATAGAGTACATGTTTGTTTATTTGATTACTTATTATCTTTATTTCTGTTCAGTAGAAACCATAAATACAAACCTCATCCTAACTCACTGATCAATAAAGAGTGGAATGAGTGTAACTGACGTCTACAATCTTTTGTTCTGGCCAGACAACATTGGAAGATTGAGGATTTAAATCAGTTACCTATACAGTCCTTTAGAGGTCACAAGTTTGGATAATAAACCAACACCTCCTCTACAGTACGCATGGGGTAGTCTTTTCAGAGTTCAGATCTCCTGGATTTATGTATAGTCTGATCTCATCCATGTCTTTTTTATTAGTACCTACCATAGATGATACCCAATCTGTTGGCTTGGGGAGTGGTGTCGTGGGCACCCATTTTCTGCATCCTTTCCAGTTCTGCTTTGACTTTGTCCTTCATAGCCGAAGGAATGCGACACACTGAACGAACCACTGGTCTGACATCAACTTCCCAAGCTCATGAGAGAAAACATTGCTGTATCCTGTGAGAATGTGCTGTGACAAATGACCTACATCTCGACTGAATGAAAGAAGTCCCATTTGTTTGCATGAACTTAGTCCCAGTAGTGGCTGAACATCTTCATCAACAATAAAGAATGATAATGTGTACAACTGTCCCTGGTGGAAGCACTCCAAGTTGATCACACAGAGTTTGCTGCCACCATAATCAACAAGGTTCACAGAGTGTGAGGACATGCTTTTATTTGTTCGTCAGTTTTTATGCTGTCAAATGCCAGTTTTGAGATCACATTGCACACATTGCATGTCCACCTTCATGTCAGCTCGGTGTCTTTACCTCACACAGTAACAAAAGCATCATCATTGATTTTTATTTGCATATCAGTTGAATGGAGAAATTTTTGGAGTTATGCCGTTAACATAAAACGTCTTAGTGTGGTCCGGCTTTGTTTGATGAACAGTCCTTCTGGATCGCTGTCCACTCTGACTGCCTGGACTTGCAGCACTTCTTAAGATTATTCCACTTTTTGCCTGCATAGCACTGCTGACGATGAGCTGGCCATTAAGTTTTCTTGTTCTTGGCTACATGAGAACCTCCACAGTTGCTGCTGATGGCAAATGATTTTTAGTTTATCATCCCTTTGTTTTTTCTGAATTTAGGCAAGATGGCATCATTTTTTGTTGCAGAATGTTGAGGAGAAGCAAGACTTTTATTGTGCTCTTCAGTCATCTCATAAATTTGGCAGAAATAAACTTTGTTAAAGTCAAGTCTGTGTCTTATTGGTTCTGTAAGAAGCCCGTCGACCATCGTATACTGGCCGCCCAGCACAGCAACTACGACTTTGATGCAATTAAACATGCAACTTGCAGCTATTTGTCATCTATAAGGTGTCAGGTTCACACTAAGTTAACTTGTAGCTTCTGGATCAGTTATCATTCAGACACAAAATAACCAACAATTTATACCTGATATGAAATGATAGGTTTATAGGAAATAAAATAAAAAAAAACAGCAAGCGCATCACATCTTTATGAGGCATCTTCCTTACTTTTCATGTCATCTAGATCAGCACTGGCCAACATCTGGGCCTCAGCCTCATCAGTGGGAACCTGCTGGTAGACGGCAGTCTCTAGAGCCGTCATGCTGCCGATGCAGATTCGGTCCCGCAGGTCATAGTTGCTGCGCTGGACGGTCGGTATACGATGGTGGACGGGCTTCTTACGAAACCAGCCGCGGGTTGTGGTTGTAATTGAGGGATCTGGTCCTGAGAGACGACTATCAAAGAGCAAAGATACACAGAGGAAAAAAAAAACATAAAGTCTATCATTGTTGCCATAATGAGCTTCACACTGTATAACACCAAGTTAAATCCCCTCTTATTGTCACTGCTTTATATAGATTTCTCCACAATTTCATGCCATTATGTTTGAATGACATTTATTTATTTATTAAGAAAACAACTCTGCATTGTCTGTTTTAATGTACTGTAATGTGAAAACAGGCTAAATGCAGCCCCCTGTTGTTAAATACTGTGATTCACTCATTGTGTATTGTCACCACATAACCAACAGAGGGCTTCTGAATACAGCAGGCAGCCTGGATCTCCTCACCAAGCATCTGAGTCATCCTGTTTTACTCAAACACAGCAGCACAATCCTGCACAGGCATGATGCCTGTTTCTGCACTTTTATTCAGCCAGGCACTGGCAGAGACAAATACCTGAATCACCATGGAGCCCCTGACCTCCTGGCAGCAAGCTCTATACATAATTCAAAGCATCACCATAATTAATATTCTATTAGTTTTGCATGTTGGCCACCCAGCTGGGCTTTTTAACATGTAGGATTTGCCTGGAGCCATTAGTAAGTATGAACTGAATTTATGGGTTGTTATTAGTGATTTGTTTTGTGTTTATATTTCTGCTGTATGGAAACATTTAAATTACCTTTATCTAAAAATACAAACTATGTCTTCTAAATAAAACCAAGATCAATCATTTAGCTTGGTTTCTAATGCATGTTATATTTGACAGAAAGCTGATTTCTGACAAGTGGTTGCTACAGCTGAGAAATAAATATAAAAATAAATATAATTAGTCTTTAGAGACCATGAGTGACATTTAGTGCAGGTAACCAAAGCAAAGCGAGTGATGCTTCATCCCTGGTAAAATATCGGTCTATGTCGATGAAATAATAAACTGACAACATATACAATTTAAAGCTGTGTAATGATTATTCTCCCCTTTCTGTAGGTAATAATAAATAAAAGACAATATTTATATAGCTATCTAAATACTCAGAGTTAGCGGCTAGCTGCTGGCTTTGTCTACTTCCTTCATAGTTGGACACAAATAGAAGTACAAAGTTAAAAATAGACCAGTTTATGAAGCTGTACCACTCATTCTTGACCATGCTGACAAAGCAGAGTAACAAAACTTGGAAACGATACTATTTTAAATAATAGGAGCATGGAAGTAGCTTAAAATAGTATGTGAAATAGGCCATCCTTTACAACAAACATTACAGGATGGGAGGCTCAGAAGAACCAAAATGAGCTGTGGCTCTGGCTCATTGAGGGCCTGCAGATCCTCAGTAGAGAAAAGTGGAGCATGCTCACAGGATGAATCCATCCAGTCACATATAAACCATGACAAATAAATATGTAATTTACTCAGTAGTCTCCCTTCAAAGCAGATCCACATCGTATATATATATATATATATAATACACCTTTATTAACTTTAAGGACCTCTATTTTCTATTTTACCTTGTGTACCTTTCAAGGTTAAAAATGGCTCCACAGACAGAAAATGGCCTACAAAAGCAGATTTTCTTTGTTATACCAAACTAAATTTCTCAATTTCAACTTGATGAGGACAATGTCGAAATCTATATATACTGTATATGAAAATATTTAGTCAGTATGTGGTTTCGTTTCATATTGATCACTCATTTCTGAATCAAATCAAATTGTAAACCTTTTGACAGAATTTGTGCCATCACATGATAATCCGTTGAGATAATCAATATAATATTGTATGATGATCAAATTTGTAATTTAGAGTAAACCGAACATTAAATCTGTGAACTAGAAAGCTAAACAGAGGGGTTACCAAATAAGGTGAAACTTCACACACCCACCTGTTGCAAGCTGCTTCTTCTTCCTCCCCTTCATCGTTCTGCCCAATAACAACTATTTCCCCATCATTAGCTGCCTCTTTAATCAAAGTGACTGCAGCTTTCCACGAATGTGGATGCTCTTCATTTTCCGTATGGACGGTGGCAAGTGGTAGGGGTTCCTCCAAGTCCTCTTGGCTCCCAAAACTAAACTAAGAGGAAGAGGAAGATCAGTGAGAGGTGAGGAAAATACCATTCTGTGGTCAGGTCATCCTAAATCACAGCCAGTTATTCTGCGCTATAAGCTCCAGGTACATCAACACAGCTTCACTCTTCACCTTTACAGACTTATTTTACCTGTGGATGGATATCAGGTATCTCTGTGGGTGTGAAGAACACCCCCTGTCCTTCTCCCTCAAACTCCACCTCTTCCTCGTCTACTTCATGTATGGTGGGCGTGACATCAGAGGGAGGCAGCGATGTCTTTTTTTTCTTCCGTTTCTTTTTGCGGCGTCTGTCTGCGCTGTGCACCCTCTTGCGTAAACGCTGGGGCACGGGCAGGTGGGTGGACAAAGGATGGTGGGTATGATGAAACGTGTGTCTGTGATCTGGGTTTTAAAAAAGAAAGAAATTAAAAGTGCGTCACAGACTGAACAGATGCTGTTGCACACTTTGTCAATATGATGTCCTTCATACTATGCAAGGTAGTTAACTAATAGCATTGTGAACAGATTTTACTGTGATTTTGACGTGAAATTAAACTTATGCTGCATTTTAAAAGTCATGGTTTCCACTCAGGATGACAGCATCACGTCATTAATCTTAGTTATTTTGCACATTTCAGCTTGTCTTTTGGACTTATCTGTGATTTTTCCCCAGGGAAATACTGTTTTCAAACATTAACCTATGTAAGCTATGCCATAATAGAGAAGCAGGTTCCCAGAACATTGTGCTTAATCGGAACAAATAATATTCTGTCAGGGTGTTAATTCTATTATGTAAAACATGTAGGAAACAATTGCGCAACTCTCAAGAGAAGACTTTCTCTTTCTAAATCCCTGCTGAACACATGAAAGACAACAGAAACACACAGCTGTAAATCTTAATTAACATTCAATAAATGCAATCAATTTAATGAACATCAAAGGAAAGCAGATTTATCTAATCTAAGCCAGCGTTATCTCCTGATGGAGCATGTGGTATCCATCTGCAAATCTCTCTAACACAAATTGCCCATACTCAGTTAACATGGAATATGGTTCCTTGCTCTGATTCAGATCTCTTAATAAGATTACAATGGAGAATGTCAGGATTAGTTTATAAGAGAGCGTAATTAAACACAGTAACAAACACATTTTTATTTGTTTGAATTGTAATTCGACAGAGCCGCAACTGTCATCACAGCCTTTAGATAAATATTGATGTCAGCACTGAAATTTCCCTTTATAGGATGAATAAAGGCATGAAGTTTCTTGCTGGAGACAAATCTTGTATATTTTCATTCATTACAACCTGAAATGTTCACTTTAATTTTAAGTTTTTTATTGGTCCTACATTATATGGATGCATTGAACAGTGGTCTGCGTATAGGTCAGGGTCTGGTAGGGAGCACCATTTCATTCCACTGATTTTGAAAAATGGGGAGAATGACGCTACCACAACCCTGGTGAGAAAATGTAGACGACTCAGACAGATCAGACAAAAATGGCATTAATTACAGAGTTGACACGGGTAACCCTGAAGAAGCTGAAGAGCTGTACTGCAGAGATTGGTGTTGGTCCATAGGGCTAATCTAAAATATGAAACTGGATTAATATAATTCCTCAAAAAGTGTTTAATTTTTTGTTTTAAGAAAAAATATTGAACACATAAAGTCTTCCACTACAGATATGAATTAAACAGAAAAAGGAAATTTCTTTGGTATGATAAAAAAATATTGTAATGTCTTCCTTTTTGAAAGACGGAGTATTTTGTGTTACTTAGTAATACTCAAGCATAGACAATATGTGGAGTTCCCAAGGCTTAATTTTGGGCCCCCTATTGTTAAGCATCTAAATCCTCCCAGTAGGTTGGATCATAGAAACAAACAAAATATTTGATCACAGTTATGCTGATGACACACAGCTCTATATCATTGTCTCACCAGAAGACTGTAGTCCCATTTAAAGCTTTAGGGAAGGCCTCAGTCAAATCAATACTCGGATATGTTGGAATTTTTTCCATCTAAATAAAGATAAAACTGAAATGATTGTTTTGGAACCAAAAATGAGCTTACAAAGATCAGTGACCAGCTTCAGTCAGCAATATTAAAAACAATGCATAGGTCATTTCACAGCCATGTCAAAGCAGTAACCAAGCCTTTAAGCACCTGAAGAATAATAACAGGACAGATGGCTCAAAATGATTTATAAAAACTTCAATTGTTTTCAGTAGTCTTGACGACTGTGATGGAGGCACAGCTGTTGTGTGATAAAGAGCTCTGGATTGTACATGAAGGACTCGCATTTACACATAAATCCTTATAAAACACATACAGTATATCTAATTGCATTTTCTTTCCTGTGTCTGCATGCAAACACATTTTTTTTATATGGAAACAAACACTTTCTTGTCTATAAACTCAAGTTATGCTGTTGTCATGCAGACAGGGTGAAATGGTTTTGGATTACTAACTCACAAGGTCTTCCACTATCTCCTTGTTTTAATGTTTACAAGAAATTTAAAAAGCAATTTTGTTGACATGGCAACGGGAGATGCAAACATAACAGTCAGTGGAAGTTTTGTTAACCGAAGCTATGTTTTTCATCAACAAAACCATGAAGTGATCATGTAGGCAGCATGACTTGCATACCTTAACATGAAAATAAGCCTGTTTTTGTGATCATCAAAATCTAGTAACTATGAGTCATCAGATAATTGCAATCAGAACTGATGCACTTCTGAAATGCAATATATAAATAACCAAAGTCTATCTTTTTCAGTCCACTATTGGCTGTACTGTGGAATTTGCGTGTAGTGATGCAATACTCATATGTCCTGTTTTTTTAAAACATCTGGTCTTTGGTGAACATGGCCTGTAGCACTGTTTCTCCATAGGGGGCGTTAGCACTCCCCCAGAGGGCATTCAGAGACTGTTGGGGGGCGCTGGGATTTTTAAAAAGGGGTATGTAAGCTGATATACATACATACACACATATATACTCACACACATACACACATACACATACATATAGATAAACAGAGACGTAAAAAAAAAAAAAAACTGAACAAAAATAACTTGTGAATAAGTCCACTGGAAAATTCAGTGATGGTGTCAGCATGCAGAGAATAAGTCAGGATTGTGCAGTGATGAGTGTGATCATGCAAACATGACCATGCCTCCACGGAGGCCAGAGGCAGACTAGGGCAGCCCAGAGACCCGGACAAACAGTAGCACGGGATGCAAGACCAGAGGGAAGCGAACTTCCCTCCAGTGGATGAGCCGGTGGCGGCAGTAGGCACCCCAGTTTTCTGCGAGGACCCCAGGGCCAGACAGGCCAGGAGAAGCTGCCCTCAACTCTTAGTCTGAGTGATCATGTCACATTTCATCCATCTTTATTTTCACTGTTTTGAGACTGAGATCTCCAACTGCACTGGAGGAGGCGCAGCAAAATGTAACAATCATAACCTTGTCAGCTCTGATTACACAACTTCATAATTAATGCAAACAAGCTGACACGTGTAGGCATGTGTAAAAAGGTGATGAACTTTTGTGTTTAGCTTACAATGTGACTGTCTTTTTAACAGAAGAAGCTAAAACGATGAAAGCAATGCAAGTTTTTGCATATACACATGTAAAAAACACTAGTGTTGGGGAGAAATCTAGGCGTGTTAATCAAGTTTTTCATAATCAGATAACTAGTATATCAGATTTTGATGATGACTTGAATAATCGGGTAACTCCATAAATCATATAATTATCAGATGTTTGGTGTGCATGAAAACAGGCTCAGTGTTGTCTACCATCAACTAGAGAGGCTGTATAATTTGACACAGAAACACCCAACAACATTGTTACTTGAAGTTTAAGTCAGTGGAACAACTTTAAGGATCAAATGGTGCAAAGAGATCTCCTATCAGTGCTTTTTTCATTAAATGCTGCTGTGGATGAGTTGTTTTTTTCTAGAACATATAGGGAAAAATCTCTGTGTCCGAGTCACTGCATGCTGTAAGGTTGCGTTGCTTACACTCAAAGTCTTTTTCAGTGTAGTGTCGGCCCATCCTGTCCCCACTGCTGGACGCAGAATCACCAATGATGTCCCCAAAGCGCTCAACAGACAGAGCCTTCTCCCAGTTTTCTTCCTCCTCCTCTTCCTCCTGTTCCTCCGCAGATGCATCCTCATCTTCCTCCTCCACATTCACCTGGTGATGAATAAAATATCACAGATAGAATGAGGAGAAAACGCGATGTTGGTGATGTAACAGTAGAAGTGAAGTTAATTTCTTTACATATGACCCTACTTGTGCTTTATTTATTGAATGATCTGTGTTTGTATCACAAAAGAAACATCACGTACTCTAAAACGATATTGAAGGATTAGTATAGCTACTGTATATACTCCACCACATGCAGGTAAATCAATACAACAAAGTGCTAAGCAGCAAAGAGCTAATGTACCAGACAGCCAGCCCCTGGAGACAGTGAAAGGCTGATGGGAGTGTCCTGACTCAGCCATTCTGTGCCTCTGATTGGTCAAATCACTGGGACATGCTGCGTCCTTGCTGGCACGGTAAGCACTCTGGCCACGACGCAGTGGTTTCAGATTTCTCTGTGCCAGGGCTCCATTACTTCCTAATTACCAGTGAGCTGAGGGGACAGGATGCATTTAATGATCTGTGCTATCTACAGTATACAAGGCTGAGGCAGACACAGCCAGACAAGAAAAAGAAGAGATTTAGAGCAACTAACAGCCTTATTTTTACCAGGGGGGCAGGTCATGAGAAATCAAGCCAATTTTCAGATCGCGAACAGAGCTGTTGCACCACAAGTTAAAATAATATCAAAACACTAATCAATGAATTTGTAATTCAGGACTCTATAAAAACAAAAAACCCAAAAAGAAGCCTGAGACGTAGCATTAAAGGATTTGGTAAAGTGTTTCAGAATAATGGAGAACACTTGGACAGCTTTTATCACACCTGCAGAATGAGTTAAAGCCAGTTACAGAGATTTAAATGGCTGCTGGCATTCACCACTATCATGTGCTTTTTAAAATAGAAACTATGTTTTTCCTACTGGCACATACACTCATTAGTAGCATTACTTAGTACATCTGTTCAGCTGCTAGTTAAAACAAATATCAAATCAGCCAATCACGTGGCAGCAACTACATTTAGTCATGTAGACATGGTGAAGACGACTTGCTGAAGTTAAAACTGAACTTAAGTGACTTTGAACGTGGCATGGTTGTTGGTCTGAGTATTTCACAAACCGCTGATCTACTGGGATTTTCACACACAACCATCTCTAGGGTTTACAAAGAATGGCCCAAAAGACCAAACTGAACAATAGAAGATGGAAAAACATTGCCTGGTCTGACAAGTCTTCATTTCAGCTCCACATTCAGATGGTAGGCTCAGAATTAGGTGAAAACATCATAAAAACATGGATCCATCCTGCACTGTATTAATGCTTCAGGCTGCTGGTGGTGTAATGATGTGGGGGAAATTTTCTTGGCCCGCTTAGTACCAACATATTGTTGCTGACCATGTCTATCCCTTTATAACCACAGTGTAGCTTCTTCTGATTGCTACTTCCAGCAGGATAATGCACCATGTCACAAAGCTCAGATCATCTCCACCTGCTTTCTTGAACATGACGATGAGTTCACTGGAGTCCAACGGCCTCCACAGTCACCAGATCTCAATCTAGTAGAGCAGCTTTGGGATGTGGTGGAACAAGAGATTCTCATCATGGATGCAGCCGACACATCTGCAGCAATTGTGTGATGCTGTCATGTCACTATGGAGCAAAACTATAATGACACAAAGATTTAAAGCAGTTCTGAAGGAAGAAGGGGGGTCTAACCCGGTACTAGCAAGATGGACCTGATAAAGTGTTGTGTGAGTATAACCTGAATTCTTTTGTTCATGTGCTAATAAAACAGATTATACATAGAAAATGGATCATGATAATTGCTATGTAGCTGCTCAAGTGATTGACACTTCCACATTCTACTTATCACGCTGTCCCTTGATTATCTTTTTAATAAGATTCTTTTTTTCCAAGTCTGAAAATTGATCTATGGCAAATTGCTTTGCCTTCAGAAATACAGTTGTGGTTTTAACAAACATTAATGTGAAAATAATTGTTCTAAACATGCAATCTTTGTGTTATCATATCACATGTTGGAAAACACTTCATTACCAGCCAGAACATCAGTTTGAGGCACCAAATAAGTTCAGCTTTTTGACTTTTACCCATCCATCCATCCATCCAGGGAGGCATCCAGGAGGCATCCTGACCAGATGCCTGAGCCACCTCATCTGGCTCCTCTCGATGCGGAGGAGCAGCGACT
>JBAMHW010000014.1:28596318-28611778 GCA_037177495.1 Rhadinocentrus ornatus | reverse complement strand
GACCCAGGACACGCTGGATGGACTACATCTCTCGGCTGGCCTGGGAACGCCTCGGGATCCCTTCGGATGAGCTGGTGCATGTGGCTGCGGAGAGGGAAGTCTGGGTTTCCTTGCTTAGGCAGCTGCCCGTGCGACCCGACTCCGGATAAGCAGAATTGCATTGAACTGATCAACTTTTAAAGTGCATTTAAAATATTAAATCTATCTCTTAATGCTCTCACAGATTAATTTTATCATATGAACCACTAATTCATTAAAGTAATGCCCAATCATGAATATTTACTGGATTGTAATGCTACTGACATCAGACCATAAATCTTTGTAGTTTGATGATAACTTAAAATATTCATGATGAAAAATATCATTTCTTTAATGGTCCGCATTTAATTTCTCTGTAGAACTATTCACCTTGTCTAGGGAAGGAGTTCCTAACTTTTTTACACGGGGTCCCACCTTTTACCTTTTCCAGTATAAAATGGTCCCGGGCCAACTCACATCTAAACAATGTTTTGGTTTAATGATCTCACTATTGGTTTAATTTGTATTCAATAACTAAACCAAATCCACTCGTAGTTTAACAGCTAAAACCTCTAAAAATATGACATGACATGACAAAAAAAAAAAAAATCTAAAAAAAAAGAAAAACACAAAACAACAAGATCATCACAAAGACATTTTTTATCACATGTATGTGAATCTGCACATACAAGACGGCCAATGATGGAACAAAATCAGATGCCTACAAAAACTAATTTAAAAGATATTCACCACCATGTCTTTGTTTTTGTTCGTTTTAACATCTATAGGGAAAACTGGCACTGGTGTTAAATTTCTGTCCATAAGATCAGAAAATGTGGAGTCCAGCAAGGTTTCATTTTGGGTCATCTTTTATTTTATACATTAATGATATCTGTGATGTTTTAAGTCATTACATTTGGTTCTGTTGCAGATGATTAAAAAAAACACTTAAAAATTCCTTGTAGAAAGTTTTACAAATAAAATGATGAAACTTAAAAGATGGGTTGATGATTATAAGCTATCTCTTTATTTGAAATAGACTAAGTCAATAATTTTTACTAACAGAAAACAGGAGTGAAATTTACTTTCTATTGATCGAGTGCATATCAGTCGATAGCATGAATTTAGGTTTCTGGGTGAAACTGGATGAAAATCACACAGCGTACATAAGATCAAAGGTAGCCAAAAATATTTTTACTATGAATGAGTTAAAGTATCTTCTAGATACTAACACAATGAGAATGTTGTATAATGCCCTGGTTTTTACCATAGTAGTAGTATCACCCCCTTGTTTCTGCTACAGAAAAGAGCCCTAAGAATAATTTATGAGACTTTTTATTTTGTCTGGTTTATTGAAAACAAGGGACTTGGTTGAGCTTCAGCCTTGAATTAATATGTATAAAGCAAAGAATAAATATCTACCAGAACATTGACAAAACTTGTTTGAATTAGAAGACGAGGACCGCAGACTTGGACTTTAAACCCAGGTTTTAGGGTGTTAAATGATCTGAAAATGATAACTTGAAGAGCTGTTTAAGTATTCTTCTGTTTAAAAAAGAACAAATAAGTTGTTCTGCACTAGAAAACTAATAGATTAGTGTTGTTTATTTCTATTCTCATATGTATAGGGTATGGTGTAACCTTGCTACCTAATGGAAGGGTATGTGCATAAAGGGACAGGTTTATCTACTTCCTGCTCTATTTAATTTCTGGTGTATGAAAAATAAAACCTTAAACAAATGTAATTAGGTTAATAAAATAAATAAATATATAAAATAAAACATAATTGCTGCAACAATTGAGGGAAAAAATCACCCTGAAGCAACCAAAAACAGACATGAGAGGGGACTCTCTGGAAAAGTACGAGCTATACAAGATGAATGCAGAACATTTTCAGAAAAATAGACAAATTTTATGCTCAATATTTTTGTTGACTTTTTGTGTTTGGGGGTAAAAATGGCTCCCATGTTTACTTAGTCTTGTTATTGTGGCTCTCAACGATAGTGAAGATCTCTGCCACAGTTATCACTGATAAGACAGCGGTGGGCAAACAATGTGAAGGTTCAGACCACTGTTTAAATAAAAGACTGCAGGTAAGACTGAGTGCCATTATCAGGTCAAAATTCATCCTGTACTTTGCTTTATAATCAGGCAAAGTCAACCTAAGATGTTAACAAAACTCATGCTGATTCTTATTTATTTAAAAAAATAACGAAAATGTGTGGTTACCAAGAGTCACTATATGGTTGGATTAGATTAGCTTTGCCTTAATATTACAGTGTACCAACATCCCAGGCAGGAAGGTACATGAATGCAGTGTTACTTGGCAACAAAGGGAAAGAGAGGGGTCCGATTTAAAAGGAGAGTGGGCATTTATGTCCTGTACTATTTCCACACCTGCAGCTCATCTTTTCAGGCTAAGTGTACATCAGTGTTTACATTACACTTTCTTGTTTGTTGTAAAGTAATTCAATCACTTCTGCACTTGGTTCTGTAACATAAGTCCATCCTGAGAGAAGTAGCTGCTCATTTCACCAGCAACTACAGGTAATTAAACCCGGCTGACCACAACACATATAGACGTATATTTGTGTATAGCAGACTGTCTCCAGTCAATCGGACACTGACACAGGACAGAAAAAATAAAAGTTGCCTTTTTAAGAATTTTGACAAAATAATTTTATAAAGAGACATTTAACTTTGCACGCTATCATAGAAACCATTTTACCCACTGGGATGCACCCTAAAATGTGTCGTTTAAGCTGAAAACAACATGGTTTTACTTTATTATGATGAAAACCACCTACACTGTTGTTAAAATTTGTATTTTCTAACATGTTTTTAAAAAAAATTGATTTTGTGGGTCAAAAATGATTCAAAATGTCCCCTACATGGTAAAACCCTTTTTTTTTTTAGCGTCACGATGTAGACTCAGACTTTAATGTAGCTGAACTGCTGACTGTCATTAAACATCTTCTGCCTGTGTGTTCATGACCGGCCCACTCTCCGCCCCCCGATCACCACTACACCTCATGGATTCTGGCTCTTTTTTTTTTTTAGCAGTGGGTGGAGTTGTGCAAAAAGTAGACGGTGTAGTTACACTCTAAGCATCCTGTCTTACCTATAAATCTGCTTCTCATGAACAAAAAAAAAAAGATACTGTTTTGAATGTGTGGAGTTGTGCAGGAAAACCTAAAGTTCACAGCATGTGACTAAAGCTGGGCTTTTCTAATGTATAAATGGACACAAAATCTTCAGCCATTTGCCATTCAATCATTCTTCAATCATTTTCCATTGTGCACCTTTTTAAAAATACAGGATACACTCTGAATACAATTTTCCTAATGTAGGGGTACTCTTAGGATGAAAATATACTTGCTTTTAATTACATGTATGCACAGTTTTTATGGTTTTCTTTCATATTTTGCATTTGTTTTAAGAGCCGTTTGGGCACATCTTCAGAAATGCTACATGTTTACTAGCTGCAATACGTAAGTCACCAGTAGGGACAGCGCAGGACCAAAATGATCGGGGACTTTTTTATCAAGCTTGCGTAGCAGCACAAACCAGCGTACGCCAAATATAGTCAACTTTTGCAATTTATGAAAACCAAACTTGACGGGAAAATGTTTGTACCTTGATGGCAACTCTGACCCTCCCGTATGCACATAATCTAGAGAAACGGGAAACGGTGACACCAAGGGCACAGAATAAAATCAAGGAAATGATGTGAAATATGAGACATTTGTGCCTTTCAAACCACATGTTAGATATTAAAGCTGTTTGCAGAAATGAATAGTGACGCAAATTCCATAGTAATTCTCCTAAGAGCGCACGCTCGGCGGGGAAAAAAAAACGGATATTCAGGAAAAAGGGAGATAATATTAATAAGAACCTTAACCACTAAAATATGTTCTGTCATTGTGAAAAAAAAAACATACGTTATAAAATACATTCAGCTAAATAAGGTGGACAGTCTGCTGCCAGCATGTAGCATCAGTAGAAAAAGTAGCTTTGGTTCATTCCAGCAGACTGGAGGCTGGAGGTCTAGAAGTGATGCAACACTAATGAAACACAAGAAGGGGATTTTTTTATTTATTTATTTATTCTTACACGATGTTTTTTTTTTTTTTATTGTTGTCCCAATTTCTGTCCAGACAGTCTTTATTTTCTGCAACCCCTAATAGCGGTGATTGTGTCCCTCCCGCCGCCCACCCGAACACCAGCAACTAGAAAGAAATATTTAACACTAAATAAAATGCTACCAGTCTCAGTTGTATCTGTACATATTTATTTTATAAATTGACTAAAATACTGGCATCAGTACTGTCAAAGCGATTTCCCCCTGTGGGATTCGTACTTCAGTCTTCTACATGGCAGGCGCATTCTCTACCGACTGAGATATCGAGCTGCACGTTCCGATGCCTCTGGCGTTTTTTTTCCTTCTGACACTGCGATGACAGCATCTGCCACCTGCTGCCACTATTCTGCCTTTCTGACCAGTAATGACCACGTCGTGCCCACCAATTAAACATTTTTACGTTTCTCAATGTGGTCCATCAGGATCTCGGTCTCACACCCCGAAAAATTCTGCTTCTTTCCTCTTTTTTTCCCTCTGTGATGAATATGTATTACAGGCGTTCACCGGACCATTTAGAGCCACCATGTGGGCGTGGGAAGGCGTTCCCTCACGTGCACCCGCTTTAGAGTCTATTCGGATTTATGAATAGAAACAGGTGCAGGACGTGCGTGGGCACAGTTTGATAAATGAGGCCCCAGATGTAAGGTCACAGGGTCGACAGTGTTGGCAAGTCTGCTTGTTATAAGCGACTTTGGGCTAGTTTTTCTGTAAAGAAGCTTCGAAATGTCAACAGTTGCAGGTTTTTGGTCTTGTTTTTTTCTTAACTGTAGTTGCTTATTTCGACTTGTCCTGTTTCCTTTATGAAGCCCTCTTTATTCTCCCCCAGCTGTCCACAATAAGGTAAAAACCCCTTTAAGGTAATAACTCCTTTTTTTTCAGAAAATCGTGTCCACAGCCTCATTTCCTTGGTTACCGCCCTCTCCAAACCCCCTTAGCCAGTACACACACACATGCGCTCAACTTTGCCTGAAAAAGCGACAGTGACATTCTGCTGAGTTTAGTGTGTGAAAAGTGTGAAATATGTGTTTACCATGCAGCATTCTGGCACACACCGGACGAAAACCCTTATCCAAGAGGCTTATTAGTTTCACTGTCTCATAACATGAGGAGACCGTTTTTATTTGTTTTGGGTTTTACTCCAGGTCTCTTACAGATGAGTCATGTATGAGGGGCTAAGTCACTTCTTTTGGGCTTGTTTTTCTTGCAAGATCTGGCAACACTGGTACCCTCTATAATCCAGCTGCTGGTCATTTTTTTGCCATGGTTTCCTATCACACCAGGGTTCACTTGCAAGAGAAGCAAGACCCCCGGAGTTCACTAGGTGTGTTTTCATTACCCCTAGAATTGCGCAAAAGCTAAATATCGCAATGAAAAACAGGTAATGGAAACACCTACATTTAAAAAAAACTCTCAAATATCGCTTAAAAGCTTTTATGCTCTCATGACGTGGTTTTTCAGACTTGTCAATATGGAAGTATATCGCATAAGTGTAATGGACATGGCGTAGCGGGTCCGTCACCAGTTCATTTCAAATAAAGATGGCGCAACGCAGTAGGAGACGGAAATCTTATTGCAAATAATTCAAGAAAAAAATATTATCGACATCCTTGATAGCAAACAATGGCGAAATGCAGAGTTTTACAAAGATTGAGAAATCTCTATTCTTCTCCAAAGTGGAGTCTCGCGGGGCGAGATTTTACTAGTGACGGCTAATGTGCTAAACACCGTTCAATGGAAACACCTGGAAATCGCAATTGCACTTTGAAACATTGCTTTTATTTTGCGAAAAACTGTTGAAAACACAGCTACTGCCTTGGTCTGCACTAGAGTGCGAATGAGCATTCACACTGCCCTACAAGACCTGGACTATCTGTGGAAGAAGACCAGGGTCTGTTAAAAACATGTTAATGCACACTAACTGGGACTTAGACCAGGGGCCATGGATCTTAATATATTTAGTATAAGAGCAAAAAAAAAAGACGTTTTAACATTTAGAAATCTTTATTATCTCAGGTCAGCTAAACATCCTGCCATTCACACAGCTAGTGGGATACTAATACTAATACTTCCACTTCACTCTGAAAGTCCTCATTTACAAACACAGAAACTAAAAGGCGTCAAGTTACTTCATTTTATCTGATCTCTTCTCAACACCAGCAACACAAACCCTCAGTTTTTGTGAATCCTTTTAGACGCCATCGTTTCCTCCTCCTCCTCTCCAGCTGCTGAGTCATACCCACAGTGACCTTACTCCAACCCCTGTTTGAACTCATGCTCATTAAGCTAACATATGACCTATGCAGATCTTGATCTTTTCTGAGCCAGAAGTACACGCGCGTACTGCTGCGACACGCAAAGCGCTGCAGCGCAAAACGACTATTGTCATCCAACAATCGGGAAGCTGCCGCCTGCGGTCCTCCTGCACACAATGAGGGGGCTCAACAGCCCTCAGTCCTGCAGGAATCACCCTGCGCCCATCCATCTCACCCTTCAAATCTTGACTATTACACATGCGTGTCTTTGTTGCACAGCAAAATTCCCAAGCAGCGACTCAGCATTCTGTCTCATGCACGACTGCCCGATCATGTAATCCAATCCTGTATTTTTTTTATTTTTTTGTGCAAGCTTTGCGTTGATGAACGACGCATTCAGCGACCTACCTGCGGTTTGGGAGAGCAGCCCGGCAGCAGGAAAACTAGAAGAAGCGGGAGATGCTGCGACTACACACGGCGACAGCAGAGCTGATCCATTCTGTAATCTGAAGAAGAGACGGAGCGCAGCCCGCTGGATCAGCCGAGGATGCTGCGCGCGACCACGTGACCATGGAGGACGACCTGTCCGTCTCAATCCACCGGCTGTTTACACTACATACTACTACATACTCAAACACTGCTCACATCACTGTCCTTTTATGATGCAACGCACACTGATACAAACTGAACTGCTAAATTTCTAAGAGAATATTACTGACTATTCAGCAGATATTTACAAACATTGGATTTATTCCAAATGGAAAAAATTGTATGTATATTATATGCTTGCTGGTGCTAATATAGCATTAATTGTTTGTGTCATAGATTCATTGTCATATATGTGATATGTTTTGCTCCATATTGACATGACAGCATCATACATGCAGTTTTGTCGGCTGCATCCATGACGAGAATCTCCCGTCCCACCACATCACAAAGCTGCTCTGCTGGACTGAGATCTGGTGACTGTGGAGGCCGTTGGAGTCCAGTGAACTCATCGTCAGGTTCTAGAAAGCAGCTGGAGATGATAAGAGCTTTGTGACATGGTGCCTTATCCTGCTGGAAGTAGCATCAGAAGATGCTACACTGTGTCATAAAGGGTTGGACATGGTCAGCAACAATACTCAGGTAGACTGTGCTGTTTAAACCATGTTAACGTGCTGGAAAGCTGCCCACATCTAGTGTTTATCAGACTTGACCTGGAATTTAACTTAACCCAAAATATTAAAAGTGCAATATAATCCTGTATCGTTTTAACCTCATAATTAACTTAGTATGTATTTAAAGAACGGTTTAAATTCACTCATTAAATTTCCTATATGCATGAAAATGGGTAAGATCATTATTTGAGTCTAAAAGATTATTATTAGGGTTCATCTACAACTAACTTAACATTATTAATTATAGTGACATCTGTGGTTTCATCCGTCAACAATAACTCATATAACTCACATATCATATAGGACAATGGAAAATCCTTACTTTTCATGAAACTAACTTTATTTGACTCAGATTAGCATATAAACATTGGACATTAAATATTTTTTCCTCTCTCTGATGCCCAGTTGGGCTTCACCATGTCTACATGAAAAATGTGCTGAGTTGCAGCCATGTGATTGGCTTGTTAGATATTTGTGTTATAATAATCATGTGCACAGTGTAATCCAATTAAGTGTACATAAATATGTTAAAAAAAAAAAAATTCAGTGAGATTAAGTCCTATAAAGTTACCAGGAGCTGTGTTTTATTTTTGGAGCTGCAGACAAGTGATTGAAACAGATTTTTACATAAAGCTGGGAAGACCCTACAGACCCTGATTGAACTCTAAATATTGGTACCCCTGCGTTTCAGGATAATTTTTACTTAACCTTGCACATAATGTTGCTGGAAGCTGTGTCGCTGATTGGCACCAACCACAGCTTAACAGGGTTTATTACTGTATAGCTGTCTGACAGTAAGGTTTTGAATTTGGGAAGAAAGTTTTTTTCCTTTTCTGCTCTGTAATACGCTGCAAAAGGAGCTAACATTATCCCTTATTTCATTTTGCTGACTTAAACAGACTTGCAGATGACTTTGTGAAATCATGACTGGGTCATTACTGTTTTACGTCCTTGGCACATTATGTTAGTTTAGGATATTTGTTATTTTTTTTATTATTTCATCTGAAACAGATCTCTCTTAAAAATGAGACATTAGGTCTAAGTGAGATTATCTGTATAAATAAAGTTTTAATAATAAATAAATAAGTAAGTTAAATAAATTAGTTTTTAACTGTGTAACGGGGAGGCTGTGGACCCAAATGCAACACAATGAGTAGGGAATAATAAAAAAAAAAAAACAAGCTTTATTGTTTTTTTCCAGGTAAGGTGAATGGCTTGGTCTGCAACTGCTGTGAGTACA
Source organism: Rhadinocentrus ornatus (assembly GCA_037177495.1). Lineage (NCBI taxonomy): Eukaryota > Metazoa > Chordata > Actinopteri > Atheriniformes > Melanotaeniidae > Rhadinocentrus > Rhadinocentrus ornatus. The sequence goes on along the minus strand of JBAMHW010000014.1, from coordinate 28,602,967 downwards.
GGTTGGTATCAAACCCTAGTCGGGCATTAGTCCTGGGATGAACACTGGAGATTCAGACATGGGAGAAAAGACAATCTGGCAACTATGGAGTGAAACAGGACAGGTTATATAGGGACACTGATTGGTAATTGGCAGGTGGCACCAGCAGGTGGAAGTGGTTGAGCAAATAAGGGAATGGCAGAGCCAGAGAGCTGGAAGCCACGGCTGAGTGTGACAGACTTCCCGTAGAGTAGGCCACCAAAAGCGTTGTAGTACAACCTTGAGTTCCTGGATGGCAGAAAATCTTGGAGGAGTGTAATACATCCGACCTTAGAGCTGGGGGAACAAAAAAGCAATTAGGTGGAAAGGAACTGGGATCAGGCTAGTAAGGAGTTCCGTCTTTTACCCGTTCTTCTATGTCTCATGTTAAAAAAGCTACGAGACACTTGGCAGGGAGAATTGGTTCGAGACCGGCAGAAGAGTCGTTGGATGTCTGCAACTGACAGGGCATCTGGTTTCACATTACGGGAACCAGGGCGGTAGAAAAGGGTAAACCTAAAGCAGGCAAAAAACAATGACCATTGGGACTAACAGGAATTCAGGGATCAGCAGCTCCCTCTAACCAGTGACATCACTCCTCAAGAGCCAATTTTACCGCCAAGACTTCTCTATCACTGATGTCGTAGTTGCGCTCAGCGGGCGATAGACGGTTGGAAAAGTAAGCACATGTACACACAGGCACTTCTGATCCGTGCCTGAACGCTGCGATAAAACTGCTCCCTCCCCTACATCTAGAAGCGTTCACCTTCACCATAAACTGTCAGTCAGGATCTGGCATCTGGAGAACGGGGGAGGAGGTGAAGCAATCCTTGAGGGTCTGGAAAACCGCATCAGCCAAGATCGACCATCGGAATGGCACGTTGGGGAAGTTAGGGCAGTAAGTGGGGCTGCCACGGAGCTCTAGTTCTGAATGAACTGCCAATAAGAGTTGGCAAATCCCAGGAATCGCTGGAGTTGCTTGTGGTTCTCAGGGGAAGGCCAGGAGGTAACAGCGGTGACTTTGGCAGGGTCCATCTGAAGACTCCCCTCTGACACAATACTGCCCAAAAAGGATATGGATGGAATGTGAAACTCGCACTTCTCAGCTTTGACAAACAGTAAGTTTTTCAGCAAACGTTGAAGGACTGACTGCACATGATACACGTGTTGTTCATGCAGGAGCATTAGTGAGTCCAAGTGGCTTGACCATATATTCATAGTGTCCGGAGGGAGTGTTGAATGCTGTCTTCCACTCATTGCCTTCTCTTATCCAGACCAAGTGGTAAGCATTCTGTAGATCCAGTTTGGAGAAGATGGTGGCTTCTTTAAGCAGTTCGAACGCTGAGGAGATAAGGGGCAATGGGTAACGATTCTTTATGGTGATGTTGTTAAGTCCACGGTAATTGATGCAGAGTCGTAGGGACTTATCCTTCTTAAGAAAAACTCCGCTCCTGCAGGGGATGATGAAGGCCGGATGATTCCTGAGGCCAAAGACTTATTGATATAGGTTTCCATTCAGGTTCAGAGAGAGAGTACAAGGTCCCTTAGGAGGAGAGGTTCCAGGCAGAAGGTCTGTGACGCAGTCGTAGGGGCGATGCAGAGGTAAAGACGTGGCCTTGGATTTACTGAAAACCTGCCAGAAATCATGATATTCGGGCGGGGGCGCCGGACAGATCGGGAGGAGAGCTGGTACATGCTGACTGCAAGGGAATTGAGACGTGCTGCAAACACCGCTGGTGACAAGTAGAACTCCACCCTAAAACAACCCCCATAGTCCAATCAATATGTGGATTGGAGCCAGTGGTAGCCTAAGATGAGCAGCAAACGGTAGGATCTCAGGATGTAGAACTGAATGGTCTCGTGATGAGTGCTGGACAGCAGCAGATGAACAGGAGTGGTTTGATGTGTAACAGTGCCCAATACATGACCGTCTAACGCCCTGGCGGGAACTGGACCGCACACAGAAATAGGCTCTAAAACTAGCTGAATTGCCAATTCTTTATCAATAATGCTTGCATCGGCCCCAGAGTCAATGAAGATGGCAAGGGTTTGATGGCCGTCAGGAAGAAGGAGGCGGCCCTGGACCAAAGGTCTCTTGCAGTCGCGAGAAGAAAAGCCGGCTAAGCTCACCAGGATCTCCCCTACTGCTGGTGAGGTCTAGCTTTTACTGGGCAGCTGGTGATGTAGTGTCCAGCTCCACCGCAATAAAGACAAAGATTGCATCTCCCTTCTTGGGAAAGGGAAGAGCGGCCCAATTGCATGGCCTCAGGAGGTCCCGTCTGTGGAGCTGATAGAGTCAGGTTGACCGTGGGGATGACCTCACCAGAACGGGATGTATATGGGTGTCGGGACCTCTCTTGGCGCGAGTGTGTGTGTGACAGCCTGACCGACGGAGAATCTGTCCTGAGGCGTTACATCACCTTGGCTGTAGGTCCAGCTGCACTAAAGCGGAGAAGCAGAGGCAGCAGGAAAAATCATTGGGGCCACATTGGGTGTTTCGCTACAAACACGTTACATATTCATTTCATTAATATTTTGCTTTCTGTCATGTTGTTGTGTTTACATCCTTTATTTTAATATTTTGTTTACAGTCTGTATGCTGCACTTAATGAAAGGCACCAGTACTTGCATCGTAGGTTTGCAGATAGATTCTCTAAATAATCATTCTTGTGTGATATTATCAGTCTTTTACACTGTTGTAGCAGGAGTTTTATCCCTCTCGTCTTTACAACGTTGCTGTTTTGGGGTATTCGTATATGCACAGGTTTCTGAAGATCCCACCACAGCATTTTAATCAGGCAGAAGTCTGAACTTTGACTGGTTCTTTCAAAAAGCAGGGCGGACCTGGACACAGGCATGGGACAGCAGACTGAAGACGTAATATACTAAATATACTAAATATACTAAATGTTCTAAGCCACTCGTACAGTAGGCGCTGGAGCGATCTGGGGTCGACTTGAGGAGAACTCCAGCCACCAGGAGATTTGTCAATTGGGAAACAGTGGCAAGGTTTTTTTCCTGCCTACAGTTGTGCGAGATGGGAAGGAACACGGGAAGAACCTGTAGATAAATCAAACTATTCTTTCATTAACACTGAAAAAAACCCACACAAAAAGGTTCTTTAATAATTTTAATCATGAATGTCTGCTAGTTGACGCTTCACACATACTCAGTCTTGTCTCACGTTGTAGTGAAACAGATGTTTAACATCTGCCTTGTGCTGTGTTTTCTGATCTTGCTGTACGTCGGCAGCAGTATGTCTTTATCTGGTATTAACAACATCTGCTGAGCCGTCACAGCTGAGGAAAAATCTGCCAACAGACAATTATTTGCATAAATTGGGAATCTCATTTGTTGGTATGAAGAAACTAAAATAATTTTTAACTTAACTGAATATTAGTTCCACACATTTGCTGTGTTTGAGGCAAAGATTGCTTGTTAAAATAAGAATATGATGACAGTGTGGCAATATTAAACTGTGAAGCTGCTTGCAAACGTTTAAGATGCATAAAGGATGTTTTAGTTATTGTGCATCACCCATGATTAATGAACAATCATATAAACAATCATTGTGCAGGTAAACTAAAACATCAAAAACATGATTTAAGAAAAAAAAAAAATACCAAGAAGTGATAAGCCTTCTCTCCACTAGAGGGAAGCATAACAATAAATATAAGGACTTTTCCTGTCTGTGTGTCGGCAGTATCTTATTGACGTCTAAAAGTTGTTAAAAAAGTTTAAGATTTACAAAGGCCAAATGAAACAGGACATAAACTGAACATTCGCTGCATCATTCTGCTTAATGTGTGGTTGTTGCAAACCTTACACTCTTTCCCCAGATGTAATATTTACTTTAAATGTTTTTAAGTCTGTAAGGCAGATGTGTTGCACCTGAAGCATCATCTGATGGAGTTCAACAGGATCACAGTCGTGATTTCAGCCTTCTTTCACCACATCTAGGTAAAAAAAATGTCTTGGGTTGAACAGAGAGCAGAAGAAGTGATTTAAAGTCAAAGCGAATTAAAAGGAACAGTTGTGGATCTGAACATTTGGCTGTTTGGCCTTAGAGCATGAGCAGGACCAGCGGACACTGGGTGAACTTACAGAGGATGTAATCTCTCTTTTTAAGCTCAAACCAAGGCTCTCAGGATGTTTTGTTTGGCTGTGTTACTACTTTAGACTCGGCATCGTCCAGGGATTACAGGTCTCCTGAAGGGAAATGACACTTCATGAACAGCAGTCATTTATCTGTCATTGACACACAAAATCAGTTCTTTGTAATACTTTTTAACAACCAGAGACGATTATTTATGGCATTTTGTAACTTTCTTTTATGCGAATCCGACCTGATCTGAAATCACATATAAATCTGGGTTGTGGGGATACCTTCGTCTCTCTCCACTCCCCAGAGGCTGGACATTATATTATTCTAAGTCTTTAAACCAATGAGCTAAAACATCTTCCCAACAATAATAACCCTTTTTTGATGGTGAGGTAATGTTGATTTAAACATCTTGGACAAACTCTGGATCTTTGGAAAGATAATCTCTCACTACATGTAGTAGGATTGAAGACATTCCTTCTCTAAACAGGAACTTGTATAAATCTGTTTCCAACTGAACTACCTTCTCCAGACTACCACCAGAGGACTGTATACATCCAGTTTCTATACCACAAACTGCAGCATTAACTTTGTTTGATAGGAGCTAGAGCACCTTTTTTGGGATAAGTAACTCCTTAGGACCACAGAAGAAGACAGTACACATGTACACAATGCTGAAGTAGTTACTTGTACCTGTGCAGTCATCGGTGCACCTGAAGGGACTGGATCCACTCAAGAATTTTGGCCACTGACGGCCACCATCGAATCACAGCTGCGTTTGATATTTAAAGTTATTTCAATGTCATCTTTACCACTAGGTGTCAGTAATTTACCTTTAAGTTTAGTTTTCTAGTGGTTGCTGTTGGGTTGTGTGGAGTCAGAGCCCATTTAACAAAGGGTGGACGGAAGCGAGAGGTGGATCTGAATGAAAACTGCATCACACAAGCAAACCTATAAAACAAGAACCTGTCAGTCACAACATACCAGCCAAACTATCATGCCTCACATTGTCAGGAGGTCAGAAACATGAACACATTATTTTTATTTTATGGATTCTAATACAAACCAATATAAACCCACTGATAGAAAATAAACTCTTTTTGTTTAAGGTTTTTAAATAGACAAGTATTGATTACACAGAAAAGTGAAAGCCAAATAAATGGATAAACTGGGTTAGTAATGAAGGTAGTGAAAGTAAATCTTTAAAATCCAAAGTATGTAAATAGTAAAATGCTCGAGGAGGATTGTCTTCACATGGTTGTGTGATTAAAAAAGCTTGTTTGTTGCTCGTAATTTTCATTTTGTCAGCCCGTTGAACCCCACTCACACTTTCCAGATTCCTTTGGAATTTAATGGAGGCTATTAATATAATTTGAAAAGCAAGTCTCAGCTCGCTCCTCCACATTACCAACTTCCACACTGCATCTTCAAATGTTCCTGCACCTCCTCATGTCAGGAGAGTGTACAGCAAAAATGCTGGTCTTGTATTTATAGTTCATACTGAAACTTAGTTTTATTTATGTTACATGAGTTTGTCTGATACCGCAGGCACTGGGAAAAGTTGGTGCAGTAGGAAGGTTTTTGAGGGGGGACCATTTTTACTGCTGCACCACTAAACATTGATGAAGCATAGCAGATGTTACTGGAGAGGTTGAGCAGGGAAGTTGAACATGATGACACAGTAAGGAGTCGCATCTGTTGTCTGGAGATATTTAGGTTTAAAAAAAAACTTGGGACAAGGACCAAACAACTAGTTAGTAAACATTTTGTTTATTTGGAGGCAGCACCATGAGTTACTTGCTGCACCACCTTACCACATCCTCAGCTAAAACTGAAAAGAGGATACCTTAGTCAGATGTCACTTGTAGATGAGTTTGTTATCTCTCAAAAACTGATTGTAGATGAAAATTACAAAGATTAAATTTGTGGAATGTATTTGAATGTTGTCATACTTGTTGTCATTATAGATTAAACCATCAAATTTTTTAGAAAAGGTTTATTTATGTGTGTTGTTGTTATATTTACAGTGTAAAACCCAAAACACTGCTCCTCAGGTTATTTGTTGTGGTGTTTGTCCCCTAATGACGGCTTTGGTTAATAGTTTGTCCATGTTTGTAGAAACTTAGTATAAGTAATATAGACTATCATACTGAGAGGTTTCTAGGGTAACCATTAGGTTGAGGTGATACCACAGCGCCATCTGCTGGATCACACTGCAAAATACTTCTAACAGTCTGGTGTAGGGATGGCATATCGAAACCTGTAGAGTCGATACTTTGATATCTACCAGGGAATAAATTTAAACGTGAAGACCGAGCCACCTTGTAATCCTCTAATGTCTTCTGTGTCACATAATTCTGGCAGCCTATCAGAAGCCATGATGATGCTGCTAGTTTTAACGTTGAATATGTGTTTTAACATTTTACTGGATTAATGTAGGTTCTTTCACATTATTTTTAATATTCATAATATTACTAATATATAAAACACACACACTAACACACACACATATATATATATATATATATA
>JBAMHW010000014.1:28539563-28556572 GCA_037177495.1 Rhadinocentrus ornatus | reverse complement strand
GCACATGTAGATTGGTTGAGCAAACTCCCATGCCCCCTCAAAGACCCTGAAGAGAGTGTAGAGCTGGTCCACTGTTTAATTTAATTAATTTATTTATTTTTCCTGAACTCTTTTATCTGAATTTTTATTCTTATCAGTTCTCATTGTTTCTAAGTTTGTTTATTCTTGTTTTTACTGTTTAACTCCTGTGTTTTCACACCGGTGGCTCCGCCTGCTCTGTCCGCAGGGCTGTTGCCATGGTGACCACACTTGTTTGGGTGGCTGGAGGTTTTGCACAGCAGGCCTGGGGCTGTGGTGCACTAGGTGAGCCTCACTTATAAATAAAAGTGGGCACTAGCTTTATAGATGTGAGTACAAATAAAAAAAATAAAATAAAAACACCAAATCAACGCTGATCATTAGTCTTCTTCTTTTCTTCTTTTCTGTGGAGTTTCTCACTGAAATACAGATGCCCAGACAATACAATAAGCCAGCTAATTGCCTTTAACCCCTTAAGCCTTGGATTAATTTATAATAAATTACTATTTATTATTTATTTAATGATATAAAAACAAAATATCACATGAAATAAGATAAAAATAAAGATTAGAATAAAATAAAATGTTAATTTAATTTAAAAAATAAAGATAAATATTAAAGATGACTGAATAAAAGCAAAAAGATTTATACAATAAATTAATTAGCTATAACAAAAGAAAACAGACAAAGTATTGTCGATGAGAAGGGGAACCTGCGAAAAATAGTCTGGTAACCGCTGAGCTAATGTAAGAAGAGTTAATTTCTCAGAAAAATAAATAAGAAAATGTTCATTTACTGGAAGTTTTGGTCATGATACTAAACTTTTCACAGCGGCAGGTTTTTTTTTTGTTTGTTTGTTTTTTCGCCTGTAGTATAATTTCATCCATATTATTTTAATGCTGGGTTAATAGCCCAGGAAAGTATCACACTGCAGTGTCGTGCACTTTTGTGTTGTGCAATAGGTGATATATTTATTCCAGTCATGAAATGCTAACAGTAGTTTCTATGTGTTCTCTGAGAAATTCAATATCTACACATTATCTTCTGTTTATTTTTGTACGTAAACAGCAGAACAGGCTTAATGATGAAATAAAAAACAGCTGCAGTTCATCTTCAGTTACCAGTAGGAGGAAATTATGATTGCTGCATGAATGGATCCATGTTGCCATTAAGCATCAGCCTGACCTTCTGATGATCTAATATTGAAGTGATGATGAGGTCCAAGATGAAGAAGACATCTCTGCTTTGGTAGCAGAGGAACCCCTGCCACAAAGCCTGGGAGATCAAGGATGAAGGAGAGGAGGAGGAAGAGTGCAACCCAGTCAGCAGCAACAGATGAAATGAGTCCAACATTTCCTCTGGCTGCACTACCCAGACAGAGGAAGACGATGAGGAGTTAGCACCTTCCTCTGCCTCAGCAAATGAAGAGTCAAGGAACAGAAAAGGGAGGAAAATGAAGAAGATGGGAAAGCAAAAATTTTGGACTTTTAGAAAAGTTTGCTGACATACAACTTCTATTTAGCATTTATCATATTGACAGGAGGCATGGATGTAGGAATTAGCGGTTTAATGAAGATAATAAGAGGCGCTGCGCAGGCAGGATAACTAAATAAGTAAGAAGCAGAATAATAAGAAGGGATGACACTAGAGAAACAACAACAAGGGTCTGGCAAAGAAGACCAGAAACTAAGGGCTATTTACATGCATGTCCTGAGGTAACTAATGACAAGACAAGGAGCAGGTGATGTAACCAGGTGAACTCAAAGTAAACTAAGCTGAAGCAACAGAGGAACAGGCTTTACAAATAAGACAGGAAGACAAATCGAAATGAATCAATTTAGAAAACATGAGGACATGAAGCAATGTAACCAACTACAGACTGAAATCCAAAAACAACTAAAACCAAAAACAGCTTCTTACACCTGAGCCAGAGCCCTGGACTGGGACAGGTGGGAGTGACTGAGACAGGCAGCAGTAACAGATGATAATGACCAGAATGTTAGTGGGAGGGGGCAGGAACACGATTGACAAAAAACAGTCCTTCGCAGGGCTCTTCTTGGAGCTTTCAAACCGCAATCTCCACCGATATGACATTACCTTACCCCCAACAGTAGCACCGAGAATGAAGCCCCATTGTTGGTGCCTCCCAGCGTCCCAGTGCACTGGGAATCCTGGAGCAGGCAAAGACGAGACTGTGCATGTTGATGCAGATAAATAAAAGATTAAAGGCTAAGGATGAAGATCTGGGCTCAATCGTGGAGGAGGAAAAAGGGGGTAGAAGAAGGAGGAACTCAACGTTAAAGTAGGGTTACATTAGGTACTAAATGAAGAGCCATTTGGGAACAGTGAGCTGAGTCTTTGAAAAGAGACACACTTCCCATCACTAATAGAGGGAAGCTGACAAAACACAGGTGAAACACATTAGGGTGGGATGGGTAATCAGACCAGCAGGACAGGTAGACCGATGGGGGTGACCATGACAACGTGACACAGATGTTTTCTGCTATGTAAATATCCTGTTGGCTGTGTTGTACTAATTAAATGGAAGAGAAGATCAAGTGTAATCTGTTGGTTTCCTTAAGTAGACAATTATTTTTCATGAACAGGCTTAATATGAAGAGAGTTGTTGTAAATTGGACTAATATGGCTCATATGTTAGACATGATTTCACTGGATTATAATTGCACAACACTGAATTGTAATAAAAATGATGAGTCTGTAAAATTGCTTTGAAAGGACTTTTGTTGACTGGCGATATGGAAACAAACCTGTATTTAATTGTATTAAATAAGGCAGAAGTATTTTGTATCTGAGAACACCTCTACATGATGGATAATCAATAGAAAATGTTTTGTTTGCTGCAAACATTTGCAAAAAAACACACTTTATTGTAGTAAATCACAGTCGCTGTGTGAAACAGACACTGGTAGCATATAAATGTGTCCGAATCCACTCTTTGAATTCTCGCTATTGACCACGTTCCATCACGACCACCCACAGTGACAGTCGCTTGCTTAGTTTTTGCTTTTATGTTTTTATCTGTTATCTATCCGTTGTGCTGAAGTACAGTCTGACTAAAGATATCATTAATTAAACAAGAGACAAATCAGATGCATCTTCTAGTCTCATTTCTCAGCTCCTGATTCTCTTCATAAGACAACAATAATAAACTCTATTCTTGCATTTAAAGAGCCAGTAAAAGAGGAAGGGATTCTCTTGTCTTGTTTGCAGAACAACACTTTTATGATCTGGCTTAGCAACAACACAAAAAGAAGAAAAAAAAAGAAACCTTAAAACAAGCTCAGTCATTCCTCTTTATCTCGTCCCGGTGTCTTATTCTGAGTCAGAGTTAAATTCTGAAACAGGCAGACCGAGAGAGTCACTGGAAGGTTTGAGATCTCGTGAACATGGGTGTAGTTCTCTCCCGGCCACTAAGCCTGCGAGGGGATGGTTATGGGAGAGGGCTGACAAAAGGGGGAGGAAAATTAGGCTCGCCAGCATTCTTCTCATTTAAAGCTGTAACTACACCAACAAAAAAAAAGGAAAAAAAGGGCACTCACGCAGTCTGGGCTGGGTCTGCTTGCTGCTTACAAGGAGAAGCTCCCCTGTATTCATGGTGCTGCAGTGATAACTTGAAGACCTTTTTTTCTCCTTTTCGTCCCTTTTCCCCTTTACTTTGCACACAACGAAGGCTCATGTCTTTCTTATAGACATGATGAGCTCTGTGCATTTGAGGACTTTCCTTTTTCTGGTGGTATCAGTTGCTCAGATTTTGCTTGTTTCATGTCAAGACGGGACGAGCGGTAAGTGAAGCCCTCAGCTGGCTGTCTGAACATCTAAATGCTGCTGGTTACAAAGTGTGAAGGTGGCTGACCTTCAAACATTAGCTGGGACGTTTTCTTTGAACTTTGACTGGGTTTAGTGGTGCAGAGTCTTCTGTGTCATTACAAAAACTTTTATTAAGGGAGAAGCTACTTAAAAAAAGAGCAACAATGTTAGTTTTTATGTTTAAATTGTTGGATTTAAAGTGAATTCCCTCCATCGTTGGCAGATTTATCACTTCAAACAGCATCTTTGGCATTGATGATGAAGTCAGACGCTTGTTTTCAGAGCCTTTTCAGTTTGGACACGGTTTAGTAGAGATGATAATATCTTTAATGTGGGTTATCTCTAGATGGTGAACAAGCCCTGCATGTAAGGAAAGAGTCTGCTGGAAGTCTGTCAGTGACTGCAAGTGATGTCACTCTGAAGGCACAGAAAAAAGTGCAGAAAGGGAAGTGATCACCTCTGTGGTTTTTGCTGTACTCCTGCACCACTTTGGAACAATCATTAAGAATTCCTGCAGCTATTTGCTTCCCAGTTGGAATACAGCACAGCGTACATCTGCTTAAAGAATCCAGCAGCTCGGCTCACGCGCCGCTGAGGGAACACGGGCTGCATGTTAATTCAGGGCAGATGTGAGGAGACACGAGAGGCAGAGATGCTGTTAGATACTCAGTCACTGAGAGTGGGGCTGTCCGACATCTTCGGCTGGAAAACACCTAGAGCTGGAACACCTGAGCACTCTTGTTTTACTTAAACTGCATTTCCACCTCTTTCTTCTTTTTTTTTTTTTCTTTCTTTCCAGCAGGAGCATGTTTGATCTCTGGTGTCGTCACGGGAACTGTGTTGTTTCTGGAGATGATGTCATGGACACTGAAAGGTTCAAATGACGCACTCCTGATGGGGTGATGAGTTAAAAGCTGCAGACGAAACAAAATGTTTTCTCTCCCTCTGCATAATTGATCTTTTTCTTTCATTAAGTCTCCGTGCTGGTTTTTCTCTTTAACATAAAGCAGAGTGATAGAGTGGTGCTGGACGGAGCTCCACCTTGTGGCGAGTACAACGTCTCATTTAAATGTGGCTATGAAAACTCTTGAGACAGCTCTCATTTCTTTAATTGCTGTCTGGAAAACGAACTTAGGTTATTAAAACATGTAAAAAAAACATAATAAAAGAAACACAGTCTGAACCATCCTAGACAAGCTTTCTTTTTATTTCTTCAAATAACTTCAGGAATAGTTCTCAAGTTTTCTGGAAGAACTTTCCAAAAATCCTTTTTGGATGAATCTGCCTTTTGCTCTGTTCTCTGTCCAGATGATCTCACACTTCTTTAATGATGTTGAGGTCTGGGCTCTGGGGAGGATTCATGACTCCATCAAACCTGTTGCCATGGTTTTCGGTCTTCTTTCATGTGTCACATTTTCTCATGTTTCCCGTCCATATGAACAACTTCTTGGTGCGCTGAGACCATTTCTAAAGGTGACAACACCCTTTTATATATACTGTTCACCCACTGTAGATGGTGTTCTTTAGGCCTGATACACATGCTGAGATATTCCATGTTTTTTGGGAATCAACATACTGCAAAAATACTGTTTTAAGTCTGTTAAACTCTAATATATTTGAGATTTTTTGGCAACAGTTTTTGCAACAGTGCCAATAAGTGAATGCTTCATGGATTCATTTTTGGTGGCTCAACGATGATAAAACACTTCTCTGAAAATGATCTGGTACAAGAACAAGACTGAGATGATTGGAAGAATTTGAAGAACTGCAAGAAAGCAAAATATAACGAAATGAGGGGTAGATTAAGACCTCTGAACAGTACTGCACACTAAGAATTTAAGTCCACACCAATGCTGATACTGCAGTTAAACGAGGAGGGAAAAACAACAGTTAAGCTCAATTTAACAGTTAAATAAGCACAGAAGCACTGTGTCTGTTGGATGGAAAAGCTCTTTGTTAATATAAGTTTGCCTCTTTAACTCCTTTAACTCTCTGTCCATATATGTTCACGTGAAGCAGCTCTGATCATTCAGGGTTCTTTCCATGGAATAATGGTGGATGAGGTGATTGCATTTCAACCAAATAAAAATAGCGGAAAGTTCTGGGTTTTGCAGGCTAAGGGAAAATGTGGTTCACCAGCACTTTGGGAATATGTATTTGTGTGTTTGTAAGACAATTACTATGAATATTCTTTGCCCCTTTCTATGAAATTGTGTACCAATGTCATCCTGAATGATATAAAATGAGACTTTTAGCTAAAGAAACTCACTTACACTGAAACACTGAATTTGCCCTGTGGAATAATCATGTTTTTCCACTTGGCTGGACTTTTTTTTTTTTTTTTTTTTTAAGGAAAATAGCAAATTTAAATTGTGTGTGACGGACTTCTGGTCAAACTACTTAAATAGTAAGCAGACACCTTCTCAGGTTTTCAGAATAAAAAAACTTTTTGTTGAGGACAGAGGTCATGGGAAACAGTTGAGGGTCTAGATTTAAAAAAAAAAAAATGCCTTAAGGTCTGAAAATGTGTTCAAAGCAAATGTTTAAGGTTTCATTCAGTACTGTTATGAAGCTCTATTAGAGTCATATGCCTGCACATGTTTGGAAAGTTGGCTTGCAGAGAAACATAAACTGGCAAATGAGATTAAGGAGCAGACTTTAAGCTCACAACTGCAAGTGGTGACGCCAGCACAGATTACCAGGATAAAAATCTAGCACAAGCAGTGGACAAAACCTGCAACCTCCAATTAAATAAGGAGAAATCTACTCAAAATATTTGGAGAAACAGTTAAAGATGTGATCACGGAAAAGGAGGGAAACAGCAATAAACTTTTTTTGCTCCCAGTAACAAAAAAACAGGCATCTGTGACCACAGTTTGAGCCAGAGACAGAAATCATGCCTTTAAAAGTGTGTGTATGCGTGTGAACACTCCTCCCAGATGCTGACATAGCTGTAAAACATCTTCAAAGATGCCACTTTGCACCTTACATCAAAGAGTCTCAGCACCCAGTCTTGGTAAAAGCTTTGCAGAGTCACATTTGTCACATTACCAGGATTTTATCATTCATCACAGCCAAAACACGACATGGACTGAAAAGCAAAAAAGAAAAAAAAAACTGAATCTGGCTTTTCCAAATGAACAAACCAACATGAGGTCACCCTGTCTCCCAAATTGGTTCCAGTTGTTGCAGCCACATCACTGACATCGCAACAAATGGGCTGTTTTCTACCAAAGCTGAAATGTCCAAACATGCGAATTCAAGCTGGTCCACAGACGGCTCTGATTAGAAACACATGCTGCATTTTTTAGCTATGACTTGATTACACGCCTCTTTTCTTTCAGAGAGAAGGGGTTCGGGCTCATCAGATTACACATTGTCTCCAGCAGCATGTGAGCAGAGGTATTTGTCTGTAGCTGGATGGGAAGTGTTTGGCTGTGAACCTGGGATGTTGTGGGGGATCAAACAGTGGGACTGGTAGGTTTGGAGTGCAGCTTGTGCTTGTGAGGACTGCTCCATGGGAACTACTTATAAACTAAACTGTTGCAGTCAGCAAATGGAGGACTGGGGTGAAGGGATGACTTCCAGATGTTAAAAAAAAAAAAAAAAAAAAAAAAAGTCTGGCAGTTTTTTGGAAACATATATAAAAACAAAAAGTTGCAGAGATTGTTGGGAGAGGGGCAGGTTAAACTGAAGATGTAAAACAGAGTGAGTCATGGCTGCAGCACAGACAGATGTGAAACTTTGACAGTGGTGGGTGGGGGGCTAATCTTCTGTATCTTTACAGGTTCAAGTTAAAATAAGTGTTTGTTCAAAGGCTGTGCAATTATGGCTCCTCCTGACAGGTTTCCTGGTACTTGATTGGCACTTAGTCACACATGTGTCCTGTGATCCTCTCCATCTGTCCATGTGGGACGATGACAGGACAGAGCTTAAACACAGAACAGCTGGCGCTTTCCGAGTCCTGTTACTGTCTTTTTCATTCATTCATTTTCTGTACTGCTTTGTCCAATTAAGGGTTGCTGGGAAGCTGGAGCCTGTCCCAGCAGTTAACAGGCGAGAGGCAGGTACATCCTGGACAGGTCGCCAGTCCATCGCAGGGCCAACATAGAGACAAACAACACTCACACTTACTCCAAGGGAGAATTTATAACCTAACATGCATGCCTTTGGATGGTGGGAGGAAGCCGAAGTACCCGAAGAGAACCCACGTATACACGGGAAGAACATGCAGCCCTTACTGCAGAGCACGCTGCTGTCTTATTTTAGTTTTTAATTAAAAATGCGCCAGCCAGGGCGGTTTTACAGAAACAGCCTGCACATTAAATTTACATATGTCATTGCTCAAATAAATAAATAATTGACCTTTGTGTCTAGTTTATACTTTTCCTTTTTGCATCCAACATTCCTATCTTATCCTAAATAAAGACACATGGGAACAACTTTACCATCCCTTTTTAATGCACAGGGAACTGTTGCATATAATCTGTTCAGTTCTAGCAACACTAAGGGCTGGGATATACTTGCCGTTACCGACTCGTCCGTGTACGTATCGTGGCTGCTACACGTTCATAGCGTTCGTTTGGCACATAGGCCGCTTATGATGACGCGAGCTAACGTGCGTGAGTTGCATATTAATGTGAATGGTAGTTGTGCTGATGCAAGTCACTTGCATCAACATAAACACAACAGGTCTGAGGTAAACAGAGTGGTGGATGTGTTTTTTTCTTTTCTTTAACTTGTCCTGTCCAGCATGGTAGCGGCAGAATGATGGTCTGGCTGCTGTGTTGTGCTGAACAAATTTGCTTTGCCAAGGGGATTATTATTATTGTAAATCTTATTTATTTTGAATCATGGAATTTATGGTGTATACTTGTTATGTGAGCCATATGTAAACGTAGAATTTTAACTTTAAGTCCATTTTAGTTTAATTTAGCTTTACTTGTATGGCGCAAATTCACAACAAAGTCTTGTCAAGGCACTTTACAGACATAATCAATTCAAACCAACTCATCATGACGCAATTAAAAAAAAAATCCACATTAGTCCAGTTTATGATAACTGTGTTCAACGCAGTTGCTAGGAATTCTTGGCCCCCAGAAAGAATATCATTATGGGCTCCTCTACCCCAGCTGCATGGAGGAGCCTTGGGTGCATATGGGCCCTAATGGGCCCTGAGAATTGTCATTACTTTTCACCCCTAAACGACGGCACGGACTGTGTCCATACAAGTCAATTCACAGAAAATAATTGCCTATCTAAGGAAAACCAACAGATTGCATCTAATCTCGTGTTTGATTTAATCCCCATCCTAAGCATGTACCAGTCGGAGGGCAACATTATGGCTCGTATTGCTCTGTTTGTTTGTTTAAAAATGAGGCAGAAATTGCTATGGTGGAAGACCGGTGGGATTAAAAATTATTAAGGGGAGAGAAATCCATAGGATAGCAGTTAATGTGCACACACAGTAGTTTGTTTACACTTGAAATCACAGTTTCTTCTTTTTTTTTTCTTTTTTTGTTTAGCTTTTTCTGCAAAGTCGGGCAATCCTGTGATTGTGAATGATTTATTCTGTTCAAATCTTAGACATCATGATTGAAATAGCTTCGTCGTGGTCCACATGAACAAATGAATAAAGATCCGAACTGTAACCAGACTGTAACAAATTTTTTGTGCATGTAAATATGGCTACACTAGCAGCACTGATATTAAACAGTGAGGAAAATTGGCTTTCACTCCTTGTGTCAAAGAATAAATAAATAACAAAACATGAACTGGGCACGGTATGTAACACGTTGAGAGAATGGGAAAACAAGTCGCAGCATCAAGCTGCTCTGCACAATGTCCCAAGACAGTGACATATCCAGCAGGGAACATTCTGCCACGATCTCCTGGTGTGTTTTTCACAAGTTTTATTAGGCCTTTCAGTCTACGCTGTGTGTTTAAAAACGGCTTCTAAAGAGGTCTAAACCAAGTTTCCACATGTGGACAATTGTGAGCATGTCGTTCGAGGCAGGTCAGCATGAAGCCATGATGGATAGCTGCAATATGTCAGACAAAGCATCATGAGGTCAATGTATAGAAGTGAAGGCAATTTGGAAGAAGAAAATCCAAACCCTCTTATACTAGCATGTGATGCTAGTTTGTTGTTGTGGAGCTAAATTTTTTCATGCAGGCTACATGACTAATGTACACAATCACCAAAGTGAATGCTGTTCATTTAAACCTTAACCAAGGAAAGAAAAAGCGACAGAAGTTGAATACAATGACAGTAGTTCAGACTCATTCTCTAGTCCTTGTATTTGTCTAGATAAATCCATATTTGTAGAACCCCAAGGAAATATTAGAATAATAAATGTTATCTGGAGTCATTTCACCTGATTAGGAACCATCCTGAGCAAAACAACTGTCCCTCCACCTAAAAAAAATCAAATAAATAAATATGACCCGACCCCTGGCTCTTGCTTGACACCAGCTCAGTCATTGAGATCTCAGCCCCCTCTACTTCAGTTCTATCTTTCATTTTCCAGAGCTTTAAGGATGTGCAATAATAAACCACAAAGTACTTCTTTAATTGCTTTTAAAAGTAAAGATTGTTAGTTTTTAAGCAAACATTATCTCGCTCAACAATTAAGGAGCAATATTGTCCATCCTGAAATTCTGGGAAAACAAACATGACAACGAAAATGCTTATGAGCTTTCAGCTGGTGCGTGGTGCTGTTTGCCTGTGTGCTTCATGTTGATACAGCTGCTTGTGGTTTTTCCAGCAGATGGGGAGGGCTTTTACCCTCTGGAGCACATCCTAGGTAGGTTGGCAGGTTTCACTGTAATACAGTACTCCCTGCGAACATGTACTCTGCCTCTCCCCTGATGGCTGTTTCAAAGGCTGCTGTAATTACTTTCAATCATCCCCTTTCAAGAGTTGTTATAACACATCTTGGACCTCAGTTTTTTCTGTGGTGAACAGCTCAGGGCCAGGTCGTGATTCAGCAAAATAGCACTACAGTTTATATTGATTATATTAATATTGTCAAGCAAGTAGAAGTCTGAGTTAAGCTTTAGAGGGAACAAAAAGTACTAAAGGATGTTGTTTAAAATGGAAGAATATTTAAATATCCTGCAGTTCTGGTAACATAGTCCCATAAATTTCTAAAAAATCTGAAGATACGTGCTTACATTGGTAAGCACTACACTTACTCTTGTGTAAACTGCCACAAAATGGTGACAGCCAGCCATAATTGCATGTTGTGGCCCAGCCTAAATTCTACGTTGTGGCTAGTTTGTGTATATTACAACTTCAGAGGGTGAACATGTGGAGCCACATGGGTGTTGGTGGGTGACAGGGGTTAGTAATGTGGCCTGAGATATGTTTAGGCTCTTTAAAAGCTGTTGGACAGCTTGATGAATTACCAGGGACGTGCTTCATGTATGAGCGGCAGCATGCCTGGAGGTACTTTTCAATGCAGGTGGTCCTCGTGCAGCTGACATAGAGGGAACTATGCTGCTGCTGACTAAGTAATAAAATGACATTCATTCCATGTATTACTAGTAATACATGGAATATCATAAATGCTGTATGTGCCTACTTCTACCTGATTGTATATCATGAAGGCCTTGAATGCCGTTTGTTGGTTAAAATGTTTTTAAGTTCCTTTGCTCAGTGTCAAGACTGTTGTCCTTCATAATTACAACGAACCAATAAATACCCTCTTGAAATACAGAGCGGTGGGTCAGTATCTTAAAGAAACCAAGATTCAACTTAATGAGTTAACTATCTCATTAAGTTAACATAACAAGCATCGTTATCTCCAGATAACAGGCTAATTATTGTTAAAGACTATGATAAAATGAGGAGTTCAGGAAAACCTTTGCCATTAAGCAAAAGCAAACAGAATAACACAAACTTTCACTTGCTGTAATAAATGCTACCTTGACATTAAACAATCAGTGGCAGGGCTAGAGTGGTGGCCTGGGGGGTCACAAGCTAGCCTTTCAGGTGCCACCCCAAGAATAGAAAAATTCTAACAAATATGTAGTGTAAGCTGACCTTTAAATGGGTAAAGCTCAAATGCCCAAGTGCAATTGAATGCAGCATGTTTCCTGGTCTGTGCTCCAGTCGGAATTCCCATAAAACTTTTCTCATTGGGAACAATTAAACTTGGAGCTAAAGTACCACAAATTTTCAAGCTCAAAGGAGGAAATTTGACATATTAATATGATATTGTGTGAAAATGAGCTTCGTGATCTCATGATGATAGGCATAGCTACTCTCTTCTTTTTTGGGGGCTACTCTCAACTTCTTTACTGTTGTCAGTTTTAAAAGGACAAAAAAAAAAATTAATGGCATTATAAGACAGTTTTTATATCTTTCTATAAATTTTCTTAAAGCATGGACCAAAAGAGCTCTTTAATCTCTTTATACTGTATGCTGGATCATGGCCTGCTCCATCAGAACAGGTTTCTAAGTGACAGACTTGAAACATGTCTGTTAGGGAAGTGACTTGTTCAGTGGAAAGAAGGGTGCATTCTTTTAACACAATGTGGAGTCTGTGCTGCCTGTTACCCACTGTCCACAATGTCCAGCCAAAGTTTCCGAACAGGGACGTCTCACACTGAGCCAGACCAATGAGATGTGGAAATGTCTGCTTGCAGCTGGTGATTTATGACCACTTAACCTGGATGATTTCACCGAAAAATCCCACTGCAGAGAAGTGACCAAAAACAGAAAGGACTCAACTAATCAAACTAACAGAAGATGCTGGAGGATGTTGCTTCTGTTCCAGCTGTTTAATTCTACCCACCTACACATAGGAAGCATCCATACTGCTCATGTTTTAAGTTGTTTGTGGAAAGATAGTCCATTTCAATCAGAGGAACAGCAAACACAAATGCTAGCACAGTAATTTACAGTCTGCTAGCTTTAAAATTATGTCTAAATGAATAACGTCAAGCACTAACATTTTCCATTTTTGAAAGGATGCTTAAATTTGATCCTTGTGGGTTTGCCTGCAAAATCAAGAGGCTCCAAATAACCTTGTAATTACTGTGGTGTATCAACATTTTTCAGCCATCCTGCATCAGCTCCACACTAACAAAATACCTCAGGTTTACACAACTTGAACTGTGTTGTGCATCATGTCAGTCTTTATTTACTCGGGATAAAGACTGACACGATGCACGATAAAGAAATATAAGTAGAGGCTCTGAGTGCCTCATAGTTCAGCCGGGGGGATGGAAGGATAATCTTTACACATGAGCTAATTCTTATAACTGTATATCTCAAGCATTAAGACGGAGAGAGTATTGATGCAGCTGCACAGAAAGAAAAGGAAAAGGAAAGATTAAGAGAAGACAATAAAGAGTAGAAAGAGATGGATTTTGTAAGAAAAGATAACTCAATTGTAAGAATATGAAATGAGATGTATGAAGTGATAAGGTAATCCAACAGATTGCTTGGGATCTGATTTAAAGGGCAAATATGTCCCTCGTGTGCGTTGCAGTCTACTTGGTCACACTCCAGCTCAGGAAGTTGTGTTGAAAAGGAATTTCCTTCAGAGCAACTCGTGCTTTAGCTCTGATTATTAATAACTACTGCGATTTATAGCTAAAAGACAAAACAATGTTTTTGTTTTGACACTTAAACTGTATGTGAACTATTTTTAGGTATCAATGCAGTCTAAGACCATACAAGCCAAACAGGACATGTTTGATACACGTGTTTAATTCTTAAAAACTGGTAACATGTTAACTCTTTTTCTATTAAAATTAGGTCAGCGATTAGCTCTTTGAGAGATTTCTGTGCCTCACACAGCTGTTGATGACATATTGAATAAAGTATGCAGCTGTTGCTGATATTAAGGTGTAAACAAACTGCTACGGATCTGCCAAAAGTAATCGCTGTTTGGCATCGACGATGCTGCAAAATCCTCTTAGAAGTTAAATGAAAAAGTCTGTTGTCAGTTGATCCAGGTTTCATGTCTTCTTGTAATGCCACAAGGACGTGAGAGGAAAATAGTTCCCAGTGTGTGTGTGCTTGTTTTTAATACATGATGGGGACTTCACTGGCTGCACACCAGTTTATGAGGACTTCTTGTGGCTATGGGGACATCAATTTAGTTCCCATGGGTCAAAATTGAGTCAAGACTTGGTTTAGCTTGGCTGGGGGACAGGATTGGAATTAGTTTATGGTTCTGGCTCTAATTGTGATGGGTAAGAGGATAGGGAATACATTGTGCCAATGGAGAGTTCCCATGATCAATACATTATGTGTGTGTAGAAATAAATGGGTAAAAAAATTGATGGCTGGATGGACACATTTGGACTTGATTTCTTTCTGACAATGAGAGTATGTTAAATATGGCACTTCATCAAAACAGAAATGGTAAAATTACATCAGAATATATTTATAATTCCACTTACATACAGATATGTTGAAGTCTACCTGATTAAGATAAGTAATCCTCCAATCCTGACAAAAAATTCACACTCTTAGACACAACCCATTGCACTACACATGGTCACAGTGTTTTCACACTGGAGCAAACTTTATCCTCAAGGGTTTTCTTTAACATGCCACAAAGTCCTCTTAAAGAAGCAAGAGAGAGGGTGGATGGCGTAATTACACCAACACTCTGAACTTGACCATTAGTTCGACATCGACAAAATGTTTTGATCACTTCTCGATCACACTTTACTAAAGCTGTTGTTTTAGGTACAATCACTAGCAGTTGAATCCTTTTTTTTACTTAGTTATCGTTCATTATTGACTGTGTGAAAACATAATTCATGGCAGGAGGACAGTCTGTATTAAGACAAGGTCTACCTTTAAAACAAATTTACTGTGAGCCAGCAAATTCTACTGAGCTAAAGTGTTTCTACTAGACCTGAGCATCTAAACAGCAGATCTCACAGTTTATATGAACCAATTGATGAACACGATTGTCACCATTTTTCTGGATCAAGGAAAACGACTTGTCACATCAATTAACTTATTGAAACCTGGAATTTCATCTGTTGGCTTTTAGTTCATTTATTTTATTTTGAACACAGCTACACGTGTACAAATTTCACGCTGTATAAACACATTTTCTGAGATCTAATTAGCATGAAGTTTTGAATTTACTGTGATAGATTTAACCATACACCTGTCATGTTTGTTAAATTAAATTTACAAGTTTCTGTATTTGCAGAAGCACCAACCACAGAAAATTACTCTTGTAATAGGCAGGCAAAAATATTCTTTATTTATTTATTCATGCATTTGTTGTAAAATACTTAACTTAGTCTTCCTCATTTTAAAAACTTGTCCACATCATAAAATGTCCTCTTCAACCTTCAAATGTTCTGATTCTCTGACAGAAGTTGCTCAGTAATTTAATTCTGAGCTTCAATAATTCTATTTTTTTTTTTTTATGTTGTTCAAAGAGATCAATGTTATATATTAAGCAGTTTGTATTGCATTGCATAGACAAGTGGTCTATTTTCTGATTTTTATGCAATGAAGGACTCTGGTATCAGTGGATGTTAACTTTAATCAGTAGTTACATTTTCCTATGCTTAACAAATAAAACCTTTGTGGCTTAACCATGTGGCAGCTCCTTTTGCAAGTGACCCCTCTAAAGTGCATCCTGCTTGCTTTGTCTATGTCTGTCTTCAAGCATTTGCATAAAAGAAGGCTGCAGTTAACTTCAAGGGATTCATTCAGCAAAAAGAAAGTGATTTATTGTGGGGGTCCCCCTGGGCTGCAGCATTTCGTGATGTCACCACAGGGAAGGGACCTCTGTGTCTGCCTCCCCTCTTTGTTGGTGGTGTCCACTTCCTAGCCTTATATATATATTTATTTATTTTTATTTATTTTTTTAATTTACATTTTCTTGTTGATCTTTGGCTGCTCCTGGTTGACAATACCATTAATTGAATTGGTCAAAAGTTTGACAGGAGATGTTCATTCATTCAGTCATTTGCTAAACTGCTAGTCCAATTCAGTGTCAAGGGGGAGCTGGAGCCTATCCCAGCAATTAACAGGCAAGAAACAGCCTCAGACAGGTCGCCAGTCCATCACAGGTCCTACATAGAGACAAACCACTCACACTTACTCCTAGGGAGAATTTAGAGTGACCAGTTAACCTAACATGCATGTCTTTGGGCGGTGGGAGAATGCCGGAATACCCAGAGGGAACCCACGCATACACAGTGATAACATGCAAACTCCACATAGAAAGGCCCCTGTTCAAACCTCACCCCAGCCGAGGCCTAAACCAGTGACCTTCTTACTGTGAGGCCATGGTGCGCACCACTGGTAGAAGCAGCATCGTGCTCTTGGATAACTTTTCTCCTAGAAATTTACGTGGTTATGATATTGGAGGGAATTTTGACATTTTCAAATCAGTCTGTGACAGACAAGGCTGGAAGGATGAAGAGTCAGAAGATTTTGCATGAAATGACAGAAATCTTGCTGTTGACTCTGCTGTAAAAAAAAAAAAAAAAGAAAGACAACATCCTATTTTACAAATAAGGAAGCAGCATGGTGAATATCATCATTTGATGGTGGATCTTTTATTTACATCTCTATAATCTAGTATTGTAAATTATGGGAATGCCAGACACGGCTAAAATGATCTGTTCCTCCATGATGGAAGTGTTTGCAGACTGTGCTCTCTACTTTGCTCTCATTGGTCAGTCAATAAGGCACCTCGCTGAATGGTTGTAGTACCATGCGACAGCCACAAAAATTGAACATTTTTCTATTTTCTTGTGTTGCGTTGCAAGCCCCCGTGTGCAGGCCTGCGTAAAGAAGCGCAACATTTCACATGCACAAATGTTTGCTTGTCGCTTTGCTGGAGGACAGCAATTTTTGGGTCTTTGTGCAAGTTCCATAAGAAGGAACAACGTTGCCTCCTGTGTGTCAAGCCCATAATGTTTGACAGCCTTAACAAATGCACACACACACACACACACACATTGTGTGTGCATTGCAAGTTCTCCCACTTAGAAATCTTCGAGGAGTCTGAAATTTCCGTCGTAAGTGCATGTCCACTGTGGGAGACATAATCAAAAAAAAAAAAAAAAAAAAAATCCTGAAATCAAAATGTATGATTTTTTAAAAATTTATTTGTATGATACAGCTGCAAATAAGTATTTGAACACCTGTCTATCAGCTAGAA
>JBAMHW010000014.1:28498156-28539463 GCA_037177495.1 Rhadinocentrus ornatus | reverse complement strand
TCTACAATTTTGTCTCTGGTGTCTTTGGACAGCTCTTTGGTCTTGGCCATGTTAGTAGTTGGAGTCTTACTGATTGTTTGGGGTGGACAGGTGTCTTTATGCAGCTATCCACCTCAAACAGGTGCTTCTGATTTAGCATAATAAGTGGAGTGCAGGTGGACTTTTTAAAGGCTGACTAACAGGTCTTTGAGGGTCACAATTCTAGCTGATAGACAGGTGTTCAAATACTTATTTGCAGCTGTATCGTACAAATAAATGCTTTAAAAAATCATACATTGTGATTTCATGATTTTTTTGATTATGTCTCTCACAGTGGAAATGCGCCTACGATGAAAATATCAGACCCCTCCATGTTTCTAAGTAGGAGAACTTGCAAAATATCAGGGTGTTCAATTACTTATTTTCCTCACTATATTGACTATATAGGACTCGTGGGCGCTGGTAAGTCTTAGGGATGTGAGGTGAAAGTATCTAAGCTGCTATCCTTCTCTTTATTAAGTGACTCTGAAGTATAAGAAGTAAACTCGCTGTTTGCATAGACTTAAGTTAAGGTTTCTGTTTCCAGGATGATACTGGAAGAATGGATAATCAGGCAAATTTTGTAGTACTTTTTGGCCGACTGTTTTCTTCATAAATATATCTGCTACTGGCTTTGTGTTTGATGTCCAGGACCGTCACCCAAAACTACATTTCTGTTAATACAATCATGTCTTGCATCTTTCCAGCTGGGATTCGGATGTGTCCTGATGCAAATATCTACATTTGAAAAACTTTGTGGCATTGACAAATATTCTTCTATCTTCTTCTTAAAAGCTCTTTGACTTTTCATTGAGATTTTTAAACTGTAATGGGTTTGTCATTTACTTCAACATCCTTTGCCTGTTGGGCTTCACGGGGTTGCGCTACAGCCTATAGCAGCTGTTTTATATCTTACAGCTGCTGGAAAGACAAAATGGAGACAGAGTAAAAGGAACAAGGGGGGGCTGTGAGAAGAAAAAGACAGCAGAGGAGAAAATACAACAGGAGTTTGAAGGGAAAATCCATAAAGAAACATTGTGTTTTGATAAGGATAAGCAGAAAGAACGAGAGATTACAGAGCTTGACGGAGATATAAGAAAGTAAACTAATGCGGATGAAAAAGTGGGATTTAAAAAGCAGCCTCCGGCAGCCATTTGAGTTTGAGGAGAGGATGCAGCGTTCTTGGACTGCTGTAGCTCTGATGTCAGACACAATATGGAGGCAATAAATCTCATCTGCCTTTGGGGTTGCTTTTAAACCACAAATACGGGATGTCTCATAAAACGAATCAAAAGTTATTCCCTACGTGAAGAATAATAATGTTGGCGCATATGTATCCCATTATTTTTCCTTTTACAGGTCTCCATTGTTGGAAAGGCTTTATAATGAAGAGCATTTATTAACAAATGTTTACCAGTTTTAGCTTGTAGATTTGTTGGGCAATACTGATGTAGTCACCTAAACCAGTGGTTCCCAACCTCTTTTCTTGGGGACTCCTTCTACACAACTTCCATAAAGATGTGGACCCTGGAAAAAAGATGATAGACATGAACTACTCTACTACCATAGCTACATGGACATATGGTGAATGGATTTACAAGGTGTGACCTACTAAGTAAATTCTATTTTTAACTAAAGATATGTGTTCTGACATATTAGGGACCTAGTTACAAAAATGTGTGTTTTTTTAGGCTCAAAAAATGCCGGTTTGATGTGAACGAAATGTCCAAATTATAGAAATGTTTCTAGGCATGGTCTTTAACACTTTCAAACCAGAAATCTTGATTTTAGGAGCACTAACAACTTATTAAGAGTAGACAAACTCCCTTAAGTGCTTAACACAAATGAATGGAAGGTCGCTCTGCAGCACTGACTGTACAAAGATTCTGATCTCGTGCACACAAATGAACCGAAACGCACAAACTAACTAGAACTTGTAAATAAACTTGTATATTGCACCCAGTGTAGTATGAGCTCCAGGCTTAAAGCTTGAAATGATTTATTTATTTACTATCTGGGGTCCATTTCATGCTTGAAGCTTGAAATATTTATTTTTTTACTTATCTGGGGTCCCAGGTTTCCCTTGCCCGGAAGTGGGTCACGGGGGTCCCCCTCTGGAGCCAGGCCTGGAGGTGGGGCACGGAGGCAAGCGCTTGGTGGCCGGGCCTTTGCCCATGGGGCTTGGTCGGGCTCAGCCCGAAGGGTGACATGGGCCCCCTCTCCCGTGGGCTCTCCACCTGCAGGAGGGGCCATACCTCAAAGGAGGTAAAGTGTGAGCTGGGCGGCTGCCAGAGGCTGGGACCCTGGCGGTCTGATCTTCGGCTGCAGAAGCTAGCTCTAGAGACGTGGAATGTCATCTCTCTGGCGGGGATGGAGCCTGAGCTGGGGACATTGAGTCTGAGTGGGCTGTGTTCCATGCCTCTATTGTTAAGACGACCAGCCACAGCTGTGGCTTCAAGGTTGTCAGTGCCTGTCGTGGCAGTAACCCTCGAACTTGTTGGTGGACACCAGCAGTGAGGGATGCTGTCAAGCTGAAGAAGGAGTCCTATTGGGCTTTTTTGGCCTGTGGGATTCCAGAGGCAGCTGATAGGCATTGGCGGGCTAATTGGAACGCAGCTTCTACAGTCACTGAGGCAAATACTGGGGCATGGGAGGAGGCCATGGAGAACGACTTCCGGAGGCTTCGAGAAGATTCTGGTCCAACATCCGGCATCAACACTGTCTACAGTGGGGATGGGGGGCAGCTGACCTTTCCAATAAAGAAGCAGAGTCTGGGGACCCTGGTGTTGGCTCTCCTATCTCTGGGGGTGAGGTAGCTGAGGTGGTTAAAAAGCTCCTCAGTGGCAGGGCCCCGGGGGTGGATGAGGTCCGCCCAGAGTTCCCTAAGGCTCTGGATGCTGTAGGGCTGTCTTGGCTGATACGCCACTGCAGTGTTGTGTGGACTGCTGGGACAGTTCTCCTGGACTGGCGGACTAGGGTGGTGCTCCCCCTCTTCAAAAAAGGGAGGCTCCAACTACAACTACAGGGTGATCACACTCCTCAGCCTCCCTGGTAAGGTCTATTCAGAGGTGCTAGAGAGGAGGGTCTGTCGGATAGTCAAACCTCAGATTCTCCCTGGGACTCCTATGGGGGTGCTCCAGGAGTATGGCGCGCCAGACCCCCTTGTTCGAACTGTCCGGTCCCTGTACAACCGGTATCAGAGCTTGGTCCGCATTGCCAGCACTAAATCTAAATCATTTCCAGTGAGGGTTGGACTTCGCCAAGGCTGCCCTTTGTCACAGATTCTGTTCATAACTTTAATGGACAGAATTCCTAAGCACAGTCTCAGAACTTAACAAAAGCTGTGTAACACACACAAAAATAAAAAATAAAAAAAAAATGCAAAGAGATAAAGAGTTGGTGATTCTCTATCTGCAGCAGAACATCTTGGTTATGTTTTTTTTTTTTGGAAAAAAATGTGTGTGTGTGTGTGTGTGGGGGGGGGGGGGGTTGTTTTTTTCGTTTTTTTTTTTTTGTTTTTTTGGCATTCTTTCCAACATCAACACAATGGATAAAATTCCCTTAGTGTTGTACACATGTTTTCAAATGCCACTGGAAATAACCAGCAAATAATTACAATAATAACAGTAGCAAAATGGCAATGCTGTATTCTACTCAACACCTTTCTTGTAAAGACCATGCTCACATTTCGTCACTGATCACAGGACTTGTACGTCGGCAACATTCGTGGGTGGCAAAAAGATAAACTATGTAGGCATACTGCCACCCGACTCAGCTGCTACAGCTAGCTTTTTGTGTCAAACAAATAATAATGGTACATCTGTGTTGTGCCTTTGGATGTTCCATTCGACATCCTAAGAGTAAAACAATGTAATGATTGTAATTTAGCTACCAGTTATGATAGTACAAATATAAATAAAATAGTTCTGGTTGCCGTTTAAAACACTGCAACAAAGCTCAGAAATGGAGGACGCGTTAAATAAAAACAAACTTGTATCATGATATCATGATTTGAAAGTGTTTCTCTGTTTCTCATCAGCAAGCATGGCATCATGTTACGGTTCCTCTGTGTACAGACTCCACAGTTTATTCTCTCACATCTGGCTGTGTGCTGAGTTGATGTGAAACACCAGGGTGCTTGAACCCCCTGTTAAAGTTACACATCTGCTTGGGTAAACTGGAACAATCTATGTCACCACTCTCCTTTGCTTTGAATAGCCAAATACGTATTTCATTCTATCATACGATTTGACTGCTTTGATAAAGTTAAAGGAATATTAGCATCTACAAGCACGTAGAGAGTTTTCTGCTTATGTGTTCAGTGGCTCCACCAGGAAGCATCCTTGAGTTTAATGTTTACAGTTGCTTGCTCAGATCTGATGATCAGGTCAACTCCACTGACCCCACTAAACTTAGTTTCATGTTCAATGTGAGAGCACATTATGAGGCATTTTCATTCAGGAGAGCAAAGATTAGCTTGTGGTGCAGCTCATTGTTCACATTTGAGTGTTTTGTTTCGCTTGATCAATGTGCAACTGGAACCATCCTGAGAGAATATGAATACCACATGTTTGACAGTGCAGCAGGACTTTGTGTAAAATGTGATTATACATCAAACAACCAAAGGTTAAAAAGTCAATTTTAAGATGTTGTTGTGCACTGTGGATATTTCTCATCTTTGTGTTCCCTTTGGTTAAATTACTGAGATGATGTTACAGTGGAGGCTAACTTGGCTGCTTCCAGTGTGTTACAGAACATGTTACAGAATAATATTTCACTCAGTTCAAGATGAGGCAGTATTATACGGTATACAGCGTTTACACAAGTTTTAAATAGTGTATAAGTTTTATTTCAGTACCTAGTGTTCTCGTTCAACAATGCAAATTATTCCTAGGAGAAACAACTGTGAATTATTCTCTATTACATTCATGTTTTCATTTATAATGTGGAGTAATTCAAATGAACATTTTGGAACTACCTGTGACCCTGAACTGGATTAATCTGTACCAAAAATTGATGGATGTTTGAACCAGAAAGTGATGCTTAACATGAGTATTTATAAAAGGTCCCACACAAGTATAAGAATCACAGTGGGAATGTTTTTACTTTCTGATTCATTTAACTATACTGCTAATTTAATAGCATTCAATAATATGAGCCAGTAGTATGTTGGTAATGTGCTAATGTTAGCTAATGTACCTAGCATGCTAGCTAAAGCTCAGCCGACATAACCAACACATTACACAGGTTAAGTGTAGCAGGAGACTCTTTTTTTTTTCTTGAAAGCTTTTATGGCTTTGGTGTCATCTATTGAGCCTCTTATTGATATTTATTGACACCTGCTTAGTCTACTGAGATACTCAATGCCATGAAACTCAGATCTTTAGTGCAAAATTTGTGGACAAGAGCAGGACGGTGAGTAAAGGCTGTTAAAAAAATATATTCTTACAAATGTACCCACTTAGTTTAGTAACAAAACGGGTCAACTTTAGGTAAACTTTGTAAAGCAGGTGTCTGAAAAATGAAGACTGCAGACTTTTGGGACTCAGCAGTGTCTTCTAATTTACTTAAATAAACTTTTTCAAAACTTAACCACTTTGTGTAACACGGTTACAAAATCCGATTTTATGCTATTAGTAATGAACAAACCAAGTAGCTTCACCAGCTAGCTTGTGCTAACTTGTCTTCTAGCATCTTCATGCAAATAAGCTGTAAAGCCCCACCTAGATTGGCAGATTAATTCCCCAACTTTTTTTTTTTTAAAGTTGCTATAAACAAATCTGATAACTTTTAGGACAATTTTTTTCTGTCAAGTCTTTGATTTGAATTTTTGTCAAGTGATTGGGAGAGTCATCAATTTTCCTATGCAATGAGACAAGAAGTCTAGCAAGGGAGACATGGCATGTTTTTTTTCTTTGTTATAGCCCCCAGTTTACAAAGCCAAAGCACTACTGGGGACAGATTTCAACCTCTTAGAGAAAATGCAGAAGATACTGTGCCATCTGTTTTTTTTGTTTTGTTTTGTTTTGTTTTTTTGTTGGTTTGTTTTTTTTCATCTGAGTGATCATTGTACATATAGCTAAAATCACTGCATAGCCATGTCTTCAACTTCTCTGGGTAACAATTTTCTTAAATAATGCTTTATTTTAATATAAAAGTTATATTTTTATTAGAGCTAAACATAATTTCAGGTTCATTTTATTTGCTAACAACAACAACAACAACAACAGAAAAATATGTAAATGAGGAGCCTTTAGTGGAAACTATTTGTTTGCAATGTCATACAGTTAAGGTTAAAAAAATTAAATTTATCAGAGGAAGTCTGCAAGTAAGGTGTGCAGTCTAGGATAATAATTAAAACATAAAAACAGATTAAACTTGATGTGATGCAGAAAAAAGAGATACCTAAACATAATTTGATGTAAGGCTACAGAAGCAAACATGTTCTGAGTTGAGTTTGTGTACATTGTTTTCTCTGTGTTTAAAGCTTTTTATATGAAGCTTTTAATGGTCGACCAGAGAAAGATTGCCCCTGCCTTAAACTCTGACCCTGACCTCAGTTACTTGACAGCCTCGGGCAGCAGAGATTCTGCCATTTCCTGGCTCTGGTGATTTAGTGGCTTATAGTTAAAACAGCTTGTTATTCACTAATTAGTCATTTTACAACCTGCCAACCTTCAAAAAGCATATGCATCCTAATGAATACATGCATTAACTGTGAATACAAAGTTGAGGTTCAATAATCCGATTTAATTATATTTCAGGCAAAATTACAACAGATTTAGACAGGCACTGCATGTTTTGATCTAAAATGTTTGATATTAGATGGAGCTGAACTGAATCCAAGAAAGTAGAGAACAGGCAGCCAGAAGAAAAAGGAGGAGAGGAGGGGGTGTATTATAGAGGAAAGGCAAACCTCTCAGGGCTCAACATGGGAAGGGAAAAGCTCATAACTGTGGCTGCTTCTTTAAAAAAGGAAGGCCCAATGGAGACGGGGGCTGTTGATGGAAAAGCCTAGACATGTAATCAGCTAGTACTTATTCATTTCAACTTTCCAGGCCCGAGCTCCCTCCCCCACCCCTGAGATTCACAGCTTTGTTTGTGGAAGCCAAGCCAAAGAGCATGTTCAAACTAGAGTGTTCTCCCAGATCTTAAGCCCATCACACAACATCGCATCAAACCATCCAGACGCTTCTGAATATTAAAAGGGTTGAGAGATACCATGCCCCTAGCATTTCACCCCTTACAACTCCAGGTCTGGACTGTTTGTGGAACAGCTGCTTTTATGTGCAGCTTCATCAGTGGACCAGGTATGGGGGGGCTGAGCTAAAGGTCGTTTACAGAGGGAAGATTTATGTTTGGCCATGACACCAGGGGTTTTAGAGCAGGAAGAGCAGCTGCTGCACCGTGAACAGCTGTAACTCATCTGGACAACTAGCCACGCCAGCTGGGGCAAGAGAGGAACTTCTTCAGAATAACAGCTGAGATTTTATACATTTTTATATCAAGAAGCCACTATATTTTACTAAAAAACAAGACAGGGTGGTTGTGTGTGTTTAGTACTTGTGCTCATCTTTAAGAAAAGACAAGTCTGAAATGACTCACTGGTTCCATCAGGTCATTTTCTAACCCCGACGTCAGTCGGCCAAAGCTTCTCCCCAAACACAAGACATTATGAGTCTTTCCATATTAACCAAGGAAAAATCCATAAACTGTCCACTTTTTCTTTCTGCCTGCTCACATCTGCCAGCTACATCACACTAGTAGTTTGTGGGTTTTTCTAGGCCAGATGAAGTGACTCTAGACAAAGATGTGTGTTGGGTTCTGTGTTATCTAACTAATGTGTCATGAGTTGCTCTAAATAATAGCTGCAGAGCAGACACGAATCATGCTGAAGAACTCCAGACTCCATGTTTTAAATCAAGGAAGGAAATCATGCCCTCTTAGCTGACTAAAGGAAACTCCAACGTAAAAAAAGGAGGGTGTCATAATTAAACTATTAAAAAAACTGTAGGACCTGAAAAAAATCAGCTTAGAGATGGGGGAGAAGTCAACCTACCCCTCTCTCTCCTCTGTTGCAAGGCTTGTGGTCAGCTCCTTTAAAAAAAAAAACACCCACATTTCTCTTCCAGTAAATTTCAAACTCATGTTTTTTCCAATCGCAAACCTCAACAGGGAAAAAATAACTCACTGTCTATGTGGCTTAGCCAGACTGTGGTTGGTGTGACATTTTTATGTGTCAACTCTGAAAAAGAGAAGCTTGAGTTACGCACCACCCACAGAGATGACATTCACCTGAATGAGATTTCATCAGAAGCTTTGAGGCAAATAAATCAATAAAAAGACAGTTTCATAAGAAACTGAAAGCACTCAGTCTTGCCAAGAGAGCTGCTAAGCTAGCTCCTATGAAACACATGCCAGATTAATGATGAAGCAAATTCATACAGTCGTTCCTCTGCTCCCTTGGTTTTTCTATCAGACTGGTCTGATGTGCAGACTGTGGCAGTTTTGCTGGCTGTTAAATATCAGGAAAATTTAATTGCTAAATGACATTGTGTTTTTAGTGTCAAATAGCGTATGGTTGACAGGGCAAGCCTGGTTGAGAAAACATACCTCCAGGATGTATTTAGCAGTTAGACTTGATCTGCTGAGGTAGTCACAGCTGGAGAAGAAGAAGCATGACGACAGAGAGTTAATGGCTGATGGATGCTGAGGGTGTATTTACAGATGTGGGCTTGTGTTTCACTTCTCCGTAGCAGCACGAGTAGATGGCTTTGAATTTAACAATGTACAGAACTTTTACCTCTTTCACCTTTAAAATCTGTTTCTGAAAAATCCTGCATTTCATCATATCAAACCTGATTTATATCTGACATTATTATTTCCTTTTAGCATAATAATCATCTTTTCAAAGCTTTCAAACTAAACAAAGGTATGAAATATTCAAATATTCATTAGGGAAAAAATCTAATTTGTAATATGATATTTCAAACATCAGAAATCTAAATCAAATTGCAGATTTTTTAAGAATGAAAAAAGAATCATTTCCACCAAGGGGTTTGGGTGCAGATGTGGTTTGGAAACTGTAATCTCGTTGCGCGAAGGAGCCAGCTCTGAGAGCCGATGCTTGGTAGTGAATCAGAAGAGCCGGCTCCCATCGAGCGAGAGACAGCTCCCAGGTTTTTTTTCCCCTTTAAACTGCGCGCTTAGCTCCCAGTGCTCAGCCTCAGCTCTGCCCATGGTACTACTTTGTTTGGATTGGCCTTCATGGACAGGCGGCCAATCCCATGTGAGGATATAGGATCGTACCATTATGTGAAAACAGAAAGGGGGGTAGATGGCAGTACATTGTGTGAGACAGTAGGCAGCTGGGAGGAGAGTACGTGAGTGCCTCGTGTCATCAAACCCTTGTCACACAGAGGAGAAATTGAATCAGCCCATCCAAGATGAGGCATCTTATTTTTCTGAATGCCAACCTGCACTAAGGACATTAATGCTGCTTTCTTGAGTTTGGTTCTCGTTCTGTTTTCTGGATTTGTTTGCTGTTTTTTTTTTTTTGTTTGTTTTTTTGTCTATTTGTGCAATATAAGATTTTTGTTGAAATAGTAAACAAAAGACCCATAATAGGAACAAGTGGTAAAGATAATGACATGACATAGTAAACAAAAGTAAGTGGTTTTGTATCAGAATAAATGCTTAAAAGGAGGCAAATATAAGGCTTCTGCTGTTTGCTGAACAAAGACGGCTTTGTAAAACACAATTCATTCATTTTTGCGAAGTTATAAAGTAAATTATGGGGCTTAAAAAGATGCTAAATTAAGAGCCTAATGGGACCCAAAAGAGCCGGCTCCTTTGGGAGCCAAGCCAAAAGAGCCGGCTCTCTGAAAAGAGCCGAACATCCCATCACTATTCCACATCCAACAGATCAGTCGGATAGCGATAGATGCCTCAGCTACGTAACAGCATGTCGCAGCGCCGTCCTAACCGAAACTGTTGGGTGGTGGTCGTCCAGCAGTTTGTGTGCGTCCCGACCTGCACCCGTCGGTGAAAGCGGGGCTATAGACTACATGCAATCAGGTCCTTGGAATGAAGGACTTGGTTCTGGCTCTGTTGAAGGTTTTCCTTCCTGTTAACAGGGAGTTTATTCCTCTCCACTGCTGGCTGTGCAGCTCAGGATGGAGGCTTGAATGAAAGAGAAGATTTCATGAATCTGTTGGTTTCCTTAGCTAGGTCATTTTATAATGAACTGGTTTACACAACCACAGGTGTTGTAA
The DNA here is from genome assembly GCA_037177495.1 of Rhadinocentrus ornatus. Classification (NCBI taxonomy): domain Eukaryota; kingdom Metazoa; phylum Chordata; class Actinopteri; order Atheriniformes; family Melanotaeniidae; genus Rhadinocentrus; species Rhadinocentrus ornatus. The sequence continues at coordinate 28,529,171 of JBAMHW010000014.1, read as the reverse complement.
ACTGGACAGATGTGGAACATATAATGGATTAGTTTTAATTGCATCACAGTTAAACCTTAATGAATCGGATTGAATTGGACCTTCTGTAAAAGTACCTTGAGATGACTTTGTTTTGAATTGGAGCTACATAAGTAAAACTGAAATGAACTGAACTAGATCCTAGCATTCTTAGACTTTTTTTCTTTACTTCTCTTCTGCTGCTGTCACTAACTATAATACAGTATTCCAATACCTAATGACATTAAATAGTAATATTACTTCCATGGATGTTTCTGAGTTTTAGAGATTTCTAGTATGGAAATAAAAATTTTAATTCCATTGTTTAATGGAAGCGTTATAGGTCTGATATAAGTTAAAATCAAACAACTGAGGTGATATTTAATAAGTTTAGTTACTTAATTTACAATAATATTAAACATAAATGGCTTTGTTTCAAAGATGAGACCAAAATTTCAGATTTTATTTTATCAACTATCTAGTGGAATACCACTACATTTTATCCAACACCAGATTATGAAATCATAAACATGGAGACAGTGAAAATTTGATTGTCGTTTTTTGAGTGTCTTTGTGCACATAAAATGTATACCAACTCTCAAATCTGATTGGCTCAGAACGCTGGGGCCTGAAAAGTGGAGTCATGTGACAGAGCCTTCGACAAACTTAGAAATTGACCTAATAAAGTTTAAGCAAAAATACTAAAGTAATAAGACTAATGACTAGAATATAGCTGCACATGTTCCAACAAATAACATGATTTTACTTTAATTTTATATGAAAAAGGAAAAATCAGGGAGCAGAAATCGGGAGAACAGAACAACAGCAATTACATATAAATGGAGTATAAGTCCAATTTATTGCTCTCCACGCCAGTGGGATACATCAGGAACTCAATAGGGTCTGTTTACATGGTGCATGAAGCCCAGACGTTCCCATAATTAATAGAATGTAAAAGTTCCCTTCATGTCCTTCATGTTTAGTCATTTTGAAGCTTCTCAAAAAAGTCTGTCTAGTCTTTAAATTTGCTTCTTTAGGACAAAATCACATCACTTCTGCACAGCCTGAGAATAATCTGACTTACCTGCTGTGTGAAGCTGCCACCTGCTGTTTACACCAGGAACAGGTAAAGGTTTCAGAGCTTCCCCTGCAGCTGCAACAGACATAGAATCTGGTTACAGAACATGTAGTCATTTTAAAACCAAGTACAGCCCACAGCAGGCAGTGACCTCCATCTACATTCACTTCCTTTATTTCCTGAGACTACATCATGAGCAGAAACAGGGACAAAAGTAGGCATTTTGGTGATATGGTGAGTAATCTGTGAAGTATGTGAAGCTAAATTACAAATCAGAAGTGGAAACTTAGACTTCTGGGAGAAGGTGGTTTCATAGGTGGCTGCAGGTTTTCTTTTTTAAGTGTGAGTCATGTTTGTGGGGGAAATGACCTCATGTCTAACCACGGGAGACTTCACTGCAACAACGGATCACGTTTTCCAGACCCCCCCCTCACTTTGGGGAGCACATGGTGGAAACCTGTGTTTCACATTAGGTCCTTGCTGTTTTCCCTGCATGCTTGCTTCTCCGGGGGAGGCCTCTGGACTTCCAGGTTTGGAGCTCTTGCAAAGATAAAAATTTGAGTTTTGAGTCATGCCTGCCTCTTCTGTGGCAGCCGCTCTGATCTTCACATGATGGATTTGTGGTTGGTGCTATTTTCTTGCAGTGGTTGGGCTTTACTTTGAGGAAATAATGCGTAAGAGAAGATAGTTTAGTTTAAATGGTGCAAAAGCTTATAATTATATGCAATCTTCATCTGTTCAAGTAAATGCTCAGGCTAACTTGAACAAAGGGTTAGTTTGTGTTAGTAATTAAGCATTTTCTCCAAATGCTCCTATTTAAAAAGAGATCTTGACTTTGTGTTTAGTGCTGCTTGTGAGCTAAGGAAACCTCTGTGTTGTTCCAGGAGATGACTCGAGCTGCACTGCAGATGGCCAGGTCTACACAAACAGGGACATCTGGAAACCAGAGCCATGCCGGATCTGCGTCTGTGACAACGGTCAGGTGCTCTGCGATGAAATACAGTGTGAGGAGACCAACTGTGAGAAGGTGATGATCCCAGAGGGCGAGTGCTGCCCCATCTGTAAGACTGATTCATCCACCAGCGGCGGGACGGACAACTTTGGTGGTAAACAGCAGCTTTTTGTGTCGGCAGGGAGCAAAATTATTCAAGGAAATCACTTTAATACCATGAACCTAGACCTCAGAGAAGTAATCATAGCTGACTGGAATCTACTCTGTTAAAACCTCAATTTAAAAAGATTTTGGGATAAAAAACTAAATGCAATGATTTAAAAGTCTCATCTACCCATATTTCATTCCCAGCAGAACATAAACGATCTATCAGATGTTGAAACTGAGACATTTTATCATTTCATGGAAAATATGAGCTCATTTTGAATTTCATGGCATAACATCTCAACAAAAAGCAGGAAAAATAATTTGCACAAATCTAAAACAGCCGACCATTTTTTTGCATGTTTGAAAATTGGGAAGACTTCAAAGATACCAGCATCTACAGAGTATAATATCATCAAAAGATCCAAAGAATTAGGAGGAATCTCTGTGCGCACAGGACAAGGCCAAAGATCAAAACTTGATGCTGGTGATCTTGGGGCCGTCAGGCAGCACTGCATTAAAACCAGACATGATTCTCTACTGGAAACCACTGCATGGACTCAGGAAGACTTCCAGAAACCACTGTCCGTGAACACAGTTCACCCTGAAATCCACAAAGGCAAGTTAAAGCTCCAATAATGCAAAGAAGAAGACAAAAATCCCGCCATCTTCTCTGGACCAAAGCTCATTTAAATGGTCTGAGGCAAAGTGGAAAACTGTCCTGTGGTCAGATGGATGGAAACATGAAATTCTTTCTAGAAATAATAGACACCGTGTGCTGCTGACTAAAGAGGAGAGGGAGCATCCAGCTTGTTATCAGTGGACAGGTGAACAGCTGCATCTCTGATGGTATGGGGCTGCATTAGTGCCTATGACGTGGGCAGCTTCCACATCTCTGAAGCTCCATCAATGCTGAAAGGTACCTGGAGGTTTTAGAGCAACATCTGCTCCCATCCAGACGTCTCTTTAAGGGAAGGCCTTGCAGATTTCAGCAAGACAATGCTGAACCACATCCTGCATCCATCACAACAGTAGAGCAGCTAGAATCCTGCATCAGACCAGAATGGGACAACATTCCTCTCCTAAAACTCAGCAACTGGTCTCCTCACTTCCCAGCTGTTTCCAGACAGATGTTAGAAGAAGAGGGGATGCTACACGATGCTGAACATCGCTCTGGAACTTCTTTTTACAGACGTGTTGCTGCCATCAGATGTACAATCAGCTCATATTTTCCATGAAATGGTAAAATGTCTGTTTCATCATCTGATATGTTGTTTATCTTCTACTGGGAATAAAATATGAGTTGATGAGATTAGTTTCTTTGTGTGTGTGTGTGTTGGGGGAGGTTGTACAGTGTTCAGTTTGAACAAATATCTCTAATAACATCATAAGGAGCTTAGCTTTGACAAGCAGTTAGAGAAAATTACAGCTGTTATCCGCCTCCTGCACATCAGTTCACTCTGTTATCAGATTAATTGTGTTAATCGACTCCACTGATCTGCATAATGATGATTATTGAAAACTGTCTCAGCATTCACGCCGTCAGCACGCTGAAATGTCTTGCTTGTGTTTCCCTCCCTGTAGGTGGCAGAGTTTATAAGGTAGGCTCTTTTGTGATGTCAGCTTTATTACATTTACTTTATTGTGTGCTAAGTTTGAAAGCTCTTTTCATTTCTCGGTTTATTCAGGGCCAGAAGGGAGAACCTGGGGATGTTCCACTTGTGAGTTTTTCCCCCCTCCGTATTAAACTAATAAACCTTTAATTAAAGCCTCAAGTTGAGGATCTAAGAGCTGTTTTTGATGCCTTTCCTGCAGATGACAGGTATCAGAGGTCGTCCTGGAGCTATGGTGAGCATTGTTTCTGTTTAGTGTAGTTTTCTGAGCTGTGGGTGGATGTTCATCCACCTCAGCTGACACATGAAGACAGTTGCCTCCTACATATCTTCACCTTAAAAGGACATCTGCACAGCTGGATGAGCTGTCCTCAAGTCATCATGTTTATTTCTGGGATGGGATTTCAATGTCATCTTTTTCTTTTTTACAACAGGGGCCTCCCGGCTCCCCAGGAGACCGAGGACCCCGTGGAAACAAAGGAAGGCCTGTACGTCACATTCACACACTTAAAACACAACCACAGTCTGCAGATTCAGTTTTATTGGCCTCATGTAATGCTACATTGTTGCACCATTCCTGTCATTACGAGTTGTGAAAATATGTGTGTGTACAATGCAGTAATATGATTTACTGGAGTATACACCGAATATATCATGATTTCCACACAAGGCATGTGGGTGCATCATCACCAGGGTCATGAGAACAACTCAAGTCTGTTAAAAAAAGCTGCTTTAAGGTCAAAGAACTCACCATCAAGATTCAGCCTGTGGAGCTGATGTAAGCGGTGCCTAGCGTGCAGACCTGCTGACGCTGATTAATGAACGTGGGCCTGCTGGTGGAGGCGACGGCAACATTTCGCTGCTGATTTATTAGCACGGATTTTCCTGCTGCCCACACTTTACAGCTCGTAGGTTATAAAGGAAGAAAAGTAAACTTTTTTGTTGGTGGTGAACCAAAATGACGGGTTCTAATCAGCTGCTTCAACTCGCTTTTTAGTTTCATGATAAAATGTAAAAATCTGAAACTGCATCACACTAAGTAGATATTAAAGACTTTGTGAAGTGAGAGAATCAGCATCTGTTTTACTTTTAGGGACTGCGGGGCCCTGCGGGATATGATGGAGAGCCTGGTATACCAGGCCAGCCCGGTGAAGCAGGACCTCCCGGCCATCCATCACACCCAGGGGTGAATCAACCGCTAGTGGCCGACACTTTTCCTGACATACTGTTAACAAAGTGAGCTAACCTGACATGTACCTGCAGGGGCTGGGATCCCAGATGGCTCAAGGGTTTGATGGAAAACAAGGGCCCCAGGCCATGCTGAGCGGCTCCAGGGTAAGATGCCAGAGAAATAATACACTCAACTGATCTGCTTTTTTTTCTGAGTTAACATTTTCTCCCTTATTATTATTTTGGCTGTTTTGATGAGCAGACTTGCTTCATGACCGCAGTGTCCAGACCCCAAATTTCTACAATAACTTCACCATAGAAGCACAAATAATGAGTGACAGGATTCACACTACAACCTTGTTCCGTACTTCAACCCTGCGTAGAAATGAGACAAAAAGTGCCGGAAGTGGCACTAAAAAGACATCCTGAGACTAACTTGGTCAGTCGGTCACTGCATATCTGAGTTGTAGGTCAATGGGAAAAGAATGAGTCTAATTCAACTAAAGGATCATCCTATAAGAACCTAAATGATATTAATTTTGCTTCCTGCAAGTGAGAACACGGCAAAAGCTTTTAGAGAAACTTTTAAGGATCGTGTAAATTTGGAAAAACAAAGATATTTCAAGGCAAGGCAAGTTATTTGTATAGCACATTTTAAGTACAAAACAGAACAGCACAGAAACTTAGTACAATGATCCTGTTGATTCAGAAAACATGATTTTTTTTCCACAGAAAAGCAAATAACTAAAAAACTTTGTCTTTTGGTTCATTTATAAGCTGGGAATTATTTTTTCCCAGCTTCCAGCAGCAGCAAGACAAGCTTTGTGTGCAATGTGTTAACTGGTTAAAGACTAAATCAGATGATCTGGCTAGTTTAAATAGAGGTGGACACATGACATCTGTGTGTTTCTGGATCCTTTATGCTGTTATCATGGAAGGTGTGTTTGGTTTGGATGATTTGTGTAGCACCCTCAAGAATATCAAAGTTATTTAATAATATATTTATATCAATCATCAAGTCAACCTTTAAGAGATGTCATGAACCTCAAATCCAGACACTAAGAGGCTGCTGACTTATTACAACCTGTTTAAATATGAAGAACAAAGGAGGCAGTGAGAAAATAACTAATAAGCTGCTGGTCATGCAGCCACGAAGACTTTAGCAGATGGTCCCTTGAGTGACATGTTGGAGACACTGATGCTCCAGATGTGGGGACGACATCTTGAGCTGTCCTGACTCAAATGTCGCTGAGAGCATCTCTCTTTCGCCACTGGTTCCTTGTTTTGTTCAGATTTTACATCCTCCATAACATCAGCACCTCCTTCCTCAGTGGAGGATTTCTCCTCCTCACTCTCACCTTCATCCATGAGCTCTCTGAGGCTTATGAGTCTGGGGCGCCCCGAGAGGAGAATCAGTCCTTCCTTGTGCCACCGAATGTAGGTCTTCACCAACGCTGCCTGGGTGCAGCCCACCGTTTACGCCGTTTTAGAGATGCTCGCACCAAACTTTACCTGGCCCTTCTCGAAGTTGCTCAGCTCTTCATACTCCTCCATCTTTCCTCAGACGTGTGACTTATTACACTATTATAACTATTATTACTACTATTATTATTAGAACTCATGTCCAGGCACCACTGAGACTTTCCTCTTCTTCTGCCGTTTATTGGCGCGTACCATCTCCTGTAAAATACCTGGGATTTCAAACATTGATCTACCGTTTCCTTCCTTTCTGTCTCACATCTGTTGCAGTGAACCATTAGCTACATGTTTAGTACACCAGCCTGTATCGTGTTCACCCTTCATGGTGTATCGTTAAACAAAGCATGTCCCAATGCCAGTCTTAAAATAGCACTATCACATTTCCTGTCCTATAAGCCTCCTTCCTTCTCCCAGTCCTTTTAAATCTGTAAAACCATCATCTTTTCCTTTCTTCTTCCTGTTTTTGCCATCACTCCTTTATTTCATGCATAATGATACTCCGTACTTCATTTTTACCATTAAGTGTCAAACCATCATCCTGTTTCTTTCACCACGCCTTCCCTCCTTTTCATTCTCTCTCATGAGCTGGCACCCAAAGAGAAGCCACTACTGATCCCATCATTTGAATTCTGTGCGTTTGCTGGATTTTAATTAAAACATGTGGTCTGCTTTCTGAGTAACTGTTCGTTATACTGGCTAAGGATGAGCACAAGTCAGGCGCCGTGCTAACACGAACAGAAAAGGCGCCACAATGACTCACTGGAAATAATATATATCGTCAGATTTGGACACTTCTTTCCCTCCTTCAGCTGAGTTTCATGGGAGTAGGATTTCTGTCGCTGCTGTGAAATGAGCAACCTGGAAGTAATCATAGGCGCCTGGCAGGAATCCCGTTTGCACATGCTCCGTCGGCGAATATGGAAGTTAACAGAAGCACAAACTAATTCAGTTTAGCTGCCTCTTTATTCAATATTCATTAAAGTTTCATTCAAAATGTAGCCACTTCTCCACACATCCAAACAATGCAGAATATTTATGAAACAGTTGTAGTTTTGGTCTCACTAAGCTTAAAAATAACTGTGCATGGTTTAGCTTTTTCTGAATAATCACAATAACTTGGTTCCATTTTAAGTGCTGCAACCTAAACTTCTTCTTATTAGCACTTATTATTATACTTCCTAGCAATAATCCTCTTAAGAATAAAAGTAATTAGCTTTTATTGTGGCTACTTAAATCCAGGGGCATTCTGCAAGCTCTTTAACATCCATAAGAATATCAAAGCCTCCCTTCAAAGCTCAGCACTGTAAGATGCTCGCCGGAGCGTGGCTAAAGAAAAGTTTGGATATCTTTACTGCCACACTATCAAACAGCAAAACACTGAATTCTGCAGGAAAAGGTGCAACATTTAAGACTGATGCACATCTCAAACCCAGACAGGAAGGCTGCCGACTTCAGATTGCAATCTCATTTAATCAGAAAAACAAACAATATGTTTCTGGTCCTCCCACCCAGGAAGACTGTAGCAGCTGGTCCTTTGAGTCCTATTAGTTACATGCTGGAGGCGCCGGTGCTCCAGATGTGAGGAAGAGGAGGTCAGTCAGGACATCCTGAACTCTGTGTCCTGATCCAGAGGTCTCTGAGAGCATCACTCTCCCTCCACAGGCTCTTTTTTCACAGTAGGCTCTGCAGATTTGACTTCTTCAGAAACTGCAGCACCTCCTTCCTCTGTGAGGGCTTCCTCCCCCTCCAATTGGTCCATGATTACTTGCGGATCTATGAGTCTGGGTCGACCCGCGCGGAGCCTCTGTCCCTCCTCGTACCACTGACGGTAGGTATTCACCACTGCTGTCCTGGTGCAGCCCACCATCTTGGCCGTTTCGGAGACGCTTTTACCTATCTCTATGGCAATGACAACCTGGCCCTTGTCGAAGTCGCTCAGCTCTTCATACTCCTCCATTTCCCCACATCCAACATGTGACTGGGAGCTCCTGTCCACACCTGCACACCGCGGATAGTGAAAGGCGTCCTTTTAGCAGCTACAACGTCTCTGCCTGAACTGTGCCAGACTTCCTCACTCGTCACGTGACGCACATTCGCCACGACACAAATGTGTAAATTCTTTCCAGCGCAAGAAAACAAAAAAACCTTCACAGACTTTATGGACTGGGTCTTCTTCTACAGCAAAGTTTAATCGCGGCAGGATTCCTACTTACAGACACCAGCCTCTTGTGTGATATTTGAGTCGCCCAGAAGTCATGTGACTTGCCTGGCGGGAATCACTTTTGCGCATGCTCTGTGGGCTGGTCGCTCTAGGCAGGCGCAAATTCGGCTGCCTCGCCTCACATCCATACGTTCACATCACCAAAGTCCTGACAAACAGCCCAAAACCAGCTGCAGGATGTAATACTAAGTATTAAAGTATGTCTAAACCAGCTGTGCACAATTTCTTTTTTTATATTAATCAAGAGACCAAAAACTATTTCTTCTGAAATGTCACAAATATTAAAGCCTGTGTTTAGTGTTGCTATCTAAATACAGTACATGACTAACTAAATAAATACAATACCATCTACCAATTTATAAATTATATACATTATTCTTTTTACACTTATTTGTTTATTTAAATAAATACATTGGTAAATGATATATTATCTTTATTTTAAAAAGAGTGCAATTACATAAAATTGTAAAAAATTGTTTTATCGCTTAATAATTGAACATGATTTTTTAATTCTCACGAAACACTGTAGGTTTTATAGTAATAATGTTAATGCATGATCCCATGTATCAAAAACATTACTTAGAATGATATAAAAGAACATAACAAGACTGATGAGAAAAAGATAAAAAAAATATATATATTTTTTTTTATCTCTCACTCCCTTTCTCTCTCTCTCTCTCTCTCTCTTACATATATATATATATATTCTCTATCTCTCTCAGTCTCTCTGTCTCTTGCTTTTATCATGTGTGTGCATTCATGGCCCTGCTGAGTTGAAATCTCTTAATTTGATATGACATGTTGTTTGTTGTAGGGAGAGGATGGACCAAGAGGACCTCCAGGGCCAAATGGCTCACCTGTACGTGCAAAACATTTTTGTGGTGTTACACGGCATTTTCTAATGTCATTGTTATAATTTTTTGTTTTTCCGTTTTTTGTTTTAATGTTTTAACTGTACTTTGAAGGGTCATCCGGGACCACAGGGACCTCCTGGGGATGTTGGTGATCCTGGATACATGGTATAACATCATTCTATTGTAATTGTCTGTGTTTGGCCATAGTACTTATTCATAAATTGTGGTTCTGCATGTGATTTACTTGATTTTTAATAATTCGTGTCAGCAGGCTGCTGTCTTGATACAGAAAAATTCTTACAGCATGCGCACAGGAAGATTTTCATGAGTAAATTGCATTTTTTTTTTAATGTGACTGTGTTTATCAGGGTCCACCAGGGCAAAGGGGACCAGAGGGTCCGCCAGGGAAACCAGGTGAAGATGTGAGTCAGCAGTTTGTTTTTCTTGTCCAACTTTAGAGTGAAAAAAATACTTTTATTTGAATTTGGAAAAAGAAATCCCTTGAAATTTTTTATTTTTTATTTTTTGACTTGGAAAGTCAGCGCAACCACACCAGACCTAATCTCAAAATACAACAAGGCTGCCCTGAACACAATTTTAAAAAATGTGGTGATATCTGTAGTAATAAACAGTTTGTTAGAATTTCTATCATTTTTTCTTTTCTCCTTCAATCAGTCACGCACATAGTTCTGGACAACCTTCAACAATGAGCATGTTGCTAAGTTGATTGTAGGCAAAACAGTTATAATAGCTAGCTTGATTTAGCAAGATGTGAGTCAGCAATTTCTTTGTCTTTAGATATAGCTTTAGAGTGAGAGACATTTGTACATTTCATTTAAATTTGGAAGTCAACATCCATGTTCTCAGTAAGAAAAATCAACTGGAACGTCTCCTAAAGTTGTATTTCTGAGTTGGAACGTCAGAGCAACCATACCAGACCCTAATATCAAAATTCAACATGGCTTGGACAAAAAAAAAAAAAAAAAAATGTGGTGATATCTGTAGTAATTTGTCAGTTTGTGTCTCATTAAATAACAAATTAAATAGAAAAAAGTGACCAAGGCACTTTTGAGGTAAAGAACTAAGAACCCTCTATCAAAAATGCACCTACGCATTGCAGCACACTGCCTTTATCAGCGTGAGAAATCCAATAATACATCTGGTCACCTTTTTCTTTCTTTGCCACATCATTACCCTTGTACCAAAGAGCTCCTTGAAGGTTTCGTTTCTTTTCTCATCAACCAAAAAGTAGCACTCCCCTTTTTCTACAATAATTTACACAGTTCTGTCCGACTTCTATGAGCATGTTGTTGTTTGTAAAGCAAAATCCTTGTAAAAGCTAGTTTGATTAGCAAGAACAACAATGAGTTAAATCCTAATGGTTTTCTGTCATGCAACTGGAATGTGGTCCTCTCATCTGTGACATTATTTTCCAGGTATAAGTTTGGACTTCTGTTTTATTAAATTTAGCATTTGTGCCACATGGTTCTCCATAATCAGCCAAAACTGTAATCAGTTGGAAAGTTAAATGAGCAGGAGTCTTGAGTAGCTTTTCAGGTGTAGAATCAATAAGCCGTTTTCCCACTTTTGCAACAAAAACTTTGTATGTAGTAACTAAGTAATGTGTAAATGCTTCGTCCTTCCACAGGGTGAATCGGGCAAATCCGGAAATACTGGAGAAGTTGGATTCCCCGGATCCCCAGTAAGCTTCTCCAGCTTCATACCCCACACAGACAGAATTTCCTTTCCTTTATTGTGGATCTCCATGAGTAATAACTAATAATGCTCCTCCATGTCACATATTTTAGGGGTCTAGAGGATTTCCTGGTACACCTGGGCCTCCTGGCCTTAAGGGTCACAGAGTGAGTATGAAACATTAAAGGAAATTATCTAAAATTGGCATCAAGCATTGATAAATCTTTTGATAAAGTGAATTAAACTGATTTGCTCTGGTTTTCTGCTGATCATTGTTCCTCCTCTTCATGCTAACTCAAGAGTGTCTGCACAGTGAAAAAGACAGCTGAGTTTGTTTTCTCCTCTCATGTGAACAGGGTCATGCTGGACCACTTGGCCAAAAAGGTGAAACCGGAACAGTTGGATCCAAGGTACAGACGAAATGTGAAATTATCATGTAGTTATCAGCCTCAGTGGGTCTGGAGGTTTGTTGGATTGGTTGATAAAATAACTTGTAGTAATTCTGTAAACAGATTAGTTTCCTGTGTTTTTTTATAGGGTGCTACAGGGCCCCCAGGTCCACTGGGAGCACCTGGTCCCATGGTAAGTTCATTGTTTTTGCTCACAGACACAGAGTTTCAGGCAGGAGCTTAACATGAACATCGGATCTGAAATTATCTAAAATTCTTAAGCTTAAATGTAGAGCAGCTGTGATTTATCTGTGTCTGTGGTCAACAGGGTCCTGCTGGGATGCCTGGGGAGAGAGGGCGCCCTGGACCTGGCGGTATAGCAGTAAGCACGTAATTTTTGTCTAACTATTGACTAATATGTGGAAATAACAGTTGGATTTTACATATATGATTATTTTAATTCCAGAAATTCAGTAATTTGTAAAAGTACGTACGAACATTTGTCTGGTTGCTATCTAGTGATTGGTTTTTGTCTCTTAGGGTAAGCGTGGTCCACCTGGTAATCTCGGGAAACCTGGTCCAATGGTAAGCCAACATTCATAACATTTTTTTTTTAAATGGTTGGCCCTTTAATATAAAACAATACATATATTTTACATGGAGAGGAAATTAATAATAAAAACAAACAGAAAAATAATTAAGATAAAATAAAATAAATATGAGTGCTGGAGAGATAAGAAACCCTGAGAGGGCTTATCGAGAACCTGTATTTTTAATTATAGTCTCTAATGTTAAGATGGATTTGAGTGGAACAGATTTAGACTGCCAATTATGAACCGTTTAAAGTCTTGGAGTGTTGATTCTTCATCATGTTCAGTTTTTTCAACTTTATTAGTGTTGTAAATCCACAGCAAAATTTGACTCTCTTCCTCCGTTCGTTCTTTAGAGTAAAGCACACATGCTTTCCTCAGTTTCCTCTCGAAAATGGAAATATGTTTCTTTATTATCTCATCTGTTTTTTTACGCTACAAACACCTACATCTTGATGTCAGCCACATCAGCTGGAATAACTTTGCAAAGTCACATGAGCTCGTTTTCATGTGATGACTAGTTAATTTTTCTCATTATCTTGAGAAATCAGCCCTTTTTTCACCTACTGTAACTGCTTTTTACAAGATAACAAGCTTTGTTTTGTTGAGATCACAACATGATCAAGGCGAGCTAGAAAATGAGCAGTTATCATGTTATATCATGTAAAGTCGGAACTGGTCAGTCTACCAGTAAGAAAAGACATGCATTATGTCTAATATTATAGGCATGTTATGTCGTATCCTGTTTGCCTCCTGGCAAACTTTCAGAATTTTAACAAAAATATCTGTGTTTTATCATACTTTTCAAAAATATATAAACCATTCTTATTCATGAGATAATGAGATAATTAACTTATCTCAAGAAAACAATTAAAATAGAAAGCTGGAAACTTTAATAATCTTGTAAGCAATCATAAAGTAAGTTGTTGTCAGGTAAAAAAAATTTCATTATCTTGAGAAACCAGCCTATTTTCTCAAATTTACCACTGACTGTGACTAGTTTTCATGACCTAGCCAGCTTTGTTTTCTCAAGATCAGGACATGATTAAGGTAGGCTCGAAGATTTGGGCAGTTCGCTCTTAATTTAATGGGGAATTGTAGCAGTTGGTCAGACTCTGACAGTGACCTAAGGCAGGCATGCCCGAGAAAGACCTCTTAGTTTTATCACAGTTTTTAAAAATAAATAAGCCGTAACTCGAGAAAACAATGCATCCTATTTTTTTTTCAAGAATTACTTCTTTATGAAAGTTAATTTATAAAGAAGGACTCTTTAATTTTCCTCTTGTGGATGTCCACTGCAGTCGTATTTCCCCCTCCAGGTTTGCTTGTGATTTGGTCAACTACTTCTTCTACTGAATTATGACTCACAGCTTAGTTTACTCACTTAAAACCATCTAAAGACTGCTTCAGATTTCCTTGGCCAGCAAATAGAAACCTGACCACAGACAGAGCATGGATGCCATAATTAACTATCTGCTCCACCACTATGTTTTCTCATTTGCTCAAAGCGCATTTTTTAGGGTTACGACTTTATGTTAATGGTGTCTTGTGTCCTCTCCTGGTTAACAGGGCCCCTTGGGTCTCAGCGGCCCATCTGGATATCCAGGAACTCCAGGCATGAAGGTAAGTAGAGTAACACAACGCGTAGAGATTCTTTTTATGACCTGGATATCTTAGTGATGAACAGTTTTGGTGTTTATGATGGTTTCAAAGTCAAATGTATCATATTTCTTGGTATTTCATGTACTTGGTGATTGACTTCCACAGGGACAACCTGGCCCCACAGGCGTCCGAGGCCCAGAAGGCCCACAGGGGCAGAGAGGAGAGACCGGTCACCAGGGTAGATCTGGACCAGTTGGCATCAGGGTTAATATCTTATGTCACATGAAACACATTTACAAGTCAGTAATATTATTACCAAATTTAACACAAGATTATTTGTTTTCAAAGGGACCCATTGGTACAGATGGAGGCCCAGGTTCCAAAGGACCAGTGGTTTGTACACAGTTGTTCAATTCTGGCAAATTCTCTTTTAATTAAACAAATAAACAGATGTCTCAAAAGCATGGCTCACTCTCTACAGGGTAATATTGGTCCACAAGGTCAAGGTGGGAATCTTGGACCCTCTGGTCCACCAGGTCCTCAGGGTAGCACCGGTCAGCCTGGTATCAAAGGACAATTGGTACGACTCTTAGGCTTTAACTGCATTCTTTTTCTAAGTTGCTAGACGATCCTAAAAAAATCTTACAGTAATAAACATTTTTCCATTTCTATGTCAAAGGGAGATGTTGGTGTCCCTGGTTTTAAAGGGGAGGCTGGACCCAAAGGAGAGCCTGTAAGATTTAAATAGCAAATGAATAAATAAATAATTAAAACTCAGAATTATGTTTCATTTTTTGGAAATCATTGTACATACACAGAAATAAATGGTAAATTTGAATTATGGATTGTGTGTCCATTTCTTAGGGCCCCCCAGGTTCCCAGGGAGTGATTGGTCCTCAGGGTGAAGAAGGAAAGCGAGGAACACGTGGAGACCCTGGCTCTGTTGGCCCTCCTGGTCCCGTTGGTGAAAGAGTGAGTCAGGACTTTTCCTCCATTTGTGACATGCATTCATAACAGAGTCATATGATGGTGCCGTAACTCAACCATACTGACTCAAAATGAGTCTGGTATCTGGCTCTGTGCGGTTCCTGCTGCTGTCTAACAGTAACTGTAGGAGGGCTAGAAAATCAGACAAATTAACTGTTGTTTCATTTGTGCTACAGTTAAACACATCAATGTGATTATTATCTAAATAATCTGTTTTTCAGGGTTCTCCTGGGAACAGAGGGTTCCCTGGTGCTGATGGCCTGCCAGGACCAAAGGTGGAGTTTATTTTTATTTTCTAATTCTTGAAATCTGTTTAATATGCAGTACTAATGATTAAGGTGTGAATATTTTGTCATCTTCTCAGATTATTTAAATGTCAAGTGTAAGGACACACGGTTTTATTTTTTTTAAAAGGGTGCTCAAGGAGATCGTGGCATTTCTGGTCCACCAGGGCCAAAAGGTTCTCTCGGAGACCCAGGGCGTCTAGGAGAGCCTGGTCTTCCAGGTGCAAGGGTAACAAAAGAGCTTGATTTTTTTTTTTTTTTTTTTTTTTAAGCTATGATCTGCATTTTTTTACATGATCAACATCTGAGTAAATATTTAAACAAATACTAATGATCCAATTATTTCTTTCGTAGGGTCTTACTGGTACCCCAGGAGTCCAGGGAGCAGAGGGCAAGCCAGGACCGCTGGTAGGTTACAGTGCTTAGTCATGATTTAAACAACAGGCAGTGCATTTTAAAGATTGTGTGTGTAGGATATACTGATGGTACAGATCCCCAAACCACAGAGGCTGCAGAAAACATTGATGGCTTACACATAACAGATTAAAGCAGCGTCTGGTTTCTTATTTAGGGTGCTCCAGGTGAGGACGGTCGTCCTGGCCCAGCTGGGTCCATTGGAAACAGAGGCCCTGCAGGAACCATGGGAGCACCTGGCCCTAAAGGCTTCAATGTAAGTCTGGAGACTCAGTCCAACGAATGCATTTAGTGTCAGATCAGAGCGTTAACACGAGTGTTTTACTCTCAAAGGGTGACCCAGGAAAGACAGGGGAACAAGGATCTTCAGGAGTGCCAGGTCAAAGGGTAAGTCCAGTTAATAAATATGAAAGAGGACATGAAAACCTTGGATACTCTCTGTGTAAGTCATCTTCTGGTACCACAAACATAATTAGTTAGTTCTCTACTTTATTTAACAGGGTCCTCCGGGAAAAGACGGAGAGGTTGGCCCTGCAGGCCCCCCTGGTCCACCTGTAAGTATTTGATTTCTACTGCAACACAAAAACTGCTAAAAGCCTTTCCTGGCTGGTGCAAAATGATACAAATGATTGTCCCGTTTCAAAGGGGGCTGCAGGAGACAGAGGAGAGCAGGGACCACCGGGTGTAAACGGCTTCCAGGTGAGGAACTGTTTTCGTCTGATTCATAACATGTCATAGAGTCATAGATGGTTCATGTGAAGGAACTAAATCTGATGTTCAAGTTCTGTTCTTCGTAGGGTTTGCCTGGAAATCAAGGCCCTCCAGGAGAATCTGGTAAACCAGGTGACCAAGTGAGTCCAATAGTGATTAAATACTCTTTGCAATGTTTGAAGATTGTTTGGACTCAACACGTGAAATCAAATCGTATCTCTTTTAGGGAATTCCTGGAGAACTGGGTCCTGTGGGTCAAATCGGACCAAGGGTAGGTAAACCTCAGCATGACCTTTTTCATTCACTTTACTGAGTCTGCAGTGAACAGTGGTTCTGATTACTTGATGGTATCCATTCTTTAGGGGGAGCGTGGAATTCCTGGGGAGAGAGGAGAAATGGGTCCAACTGGTCTGCAGGGGGCCAAAGGAATTCCTGGTGCACCTGGTCCAGATGGGCCAAAGGTACTTCAGCCACCCTGGAATATGATTACAGAAAAAGTTTGGAGTGCTTCAGGCTGATTCAGATTAACCCTGATGTTTGTCACTGTAGGGCAGCCCTGGTCCAACTGGTGCTCTGGGTGACGTGGGTCCTCCTGGTCTTCAGGGAATGCCAGGAGAAAGAGGTATCTCTGGTCCTCCTGGGCCTAAAGGTGACAGAGTAAGTTTGTGAACATCTTTTAAAATATCCTAAACTGATTTTTGAAAGTTAATAAGTTCATGTCTTTGCAAACCATCTCTGCCTTTCTAGAGCCTTTCTCTACATTTCTTTGTTGTCTCTGTTCAGGGAGCTATTGGAGAGAAAGGATCAGAAGGTACACCTGGGAACGACGGTGCAAGAGTAAGTTAAACATTGTTTTTTCCCTGCCAACATTTTTCCTCTTGGCTCAGTCCTGAACGAAGAAGCTCTTTTTACATTTTGCTGAAAATGGACTTATGCTAGCTTCAGGCTTGTCCCTACTTGTCTATGCTAACGGATTTCTCTTTGTTTTTATAAATCCTAAACAATGAGTAGAGAGTCCCAACTTGTTTCTTTTCTTCTGTCTATAGGGGGCCCCCGGTCCTGTTGGCCCACTAGGACCTGCTGGGCCTAGTGGTGAGAAGGTAGACTTTTTTTTCTATCATGTTGAAGACAGATCTTTTACAAACATGACATTACTGGATTAATGCAGCAGCACAGACTCTGCTGAGAACTGTCAGTAAACATGGGACTTCTTTACAGGGAGAACCTGGACCCAAAGGACCAGCTGGACCTCTAGGATCAAGAGGAATACCTGTATGTAGACTTAACCAGTGTTTCCAACAAGCATATTAAATTATTTTGGTTGGTTTATAGTACATCAACTATGAGTTCTTGTTATTTCAGGGAGGGAGAGGCGATCCTGGCCCAATTGGTGCTGTTGGATTTTCTGGACCCCCTGTGAGTTGACTGGACACATACTGAATATTTGTAGCTTATTATGACACACAGGTAGTGAAATTGTTCATGTTAACAATGCTTTTCAGGGTCCTGATGGCCAACCTGGAGTAAAGGGAGAGCCTGGAGAGCAAGGCCAGAAAGGAGATGCTGGATCTCCAGGACCGCAGGGTTTAGCTGGTGCTCACGGACCTCCTGTGAGTCTCAAGAATAAAGAAATTACATTATTTCAGAGACGTTACAGTTTTTTCCTGCTTATTTGTCATTGAGAAATTATTTAGAGTGTTGGTTTATCTTGCTTTTAGGGGCCAGTTGGTGTTGCTGGACCAAAAGGAGGAAGAGGAACACAGGGTGCGCCGGTAGGACGTTGGATCAGGTTACTTTTGGCTCATTCCACTGAGAGTTAGTTGTCTGTTGTGAGTGATGAAAATGTTCTTTTTGCAGGGTCCTACAGGTTTCCCTGGATCTGCAGGAAGAGTTGGACCCCCAGGCCCACCAGTAAGTACCACTGTGAGCTTGTGTGAGCACACACGCAGGCGAAAAGAAAATCTCTTCTTCAGTTCATGCTAGGATGGTGTTCAGGGATCATTTGGAGCAGAAATCATCTATAACTTAAGAGCACAGAACGTGTTTTGTATTTTATTGATCATCTCTGAATTAAACTAAGTTAAATTATAATTCAAATTAAACAAATCTATGTTATGATCCACATTAGTCTGATTTACCATAACTGTTCATATAAAGCAATTCACCTAGCTAAGGAAACCAATAGATTACATCAAATCTTCTCCTCAAGAGGAACCTAAAACCAGGAAGGGCGGCCATCTGCCTTGACCAGTCGGTGGTGAAGAGGACAGGAAAGGGGAATCAATGAGCAGCATAACGCTATGCCAAGGATACCTGCTGAGAAAGATAAAGGAAACACAAATTAATGACAACAAAAAGGTCATATATAGATGGAGAATAAATAAAAAAAAGTGGATGGAAGGGCTTAGTGCATAATGGGACGTCGTCAGCATCGTCATCAGCACCATAAAAGGATGACAAAGCTTCATTTCAACCAAGGGGTCTGGCTCAGTCAAGGATGGGATGCATTTTATGCGTTTCCACAGGCAAAAACTGGGATTGTGGTGTGGGATGGGAGGTGTTAGAATACCCGATCTGACCAGTCTTTCTTTTCTTACGCCCTTAGGGTCCCACTCTTTCTGATCCAACACTAAAGGGTGGAGCTTGACACACTCCAATCCACTGATTGGATGTCCATCATTCTTGTCCAAGTCGGTCCTACCTTAAAGCTTTTTTAAAAAGAACATTTTAAGTCTAATCTTAAAGTTAGAGAGGGTATCTGCTTCCTGAAGCCATAACGGGAGCTGGTTCCACAACGAGGGTTCTGATAAGTGAAGGTTCTGCCTCTCATTCTGCTTTTATAACCTCTAGAAACCACAAGTAAACCTGCAGTCTCAGAGTGAAGTGCTCTGTTGGGGAAACTCTTAGACCTTTAATATCCAATGGAGCTTGGTCACCAAGAGGTTTATATGTGAGGAGAAGAATTTTAAATTCTATTCTGGATTCAACAGGGAGCCTATGATGGGAAGATAAACCAGGAGAAATATTATCTCAGCTACTGTAGCATTTTGGATTTTCAGAGCATTTTTTGGACATAATAAGGGAAATGCAGCAGTCCCATCTTAGCTAGGCTAAGAAAAAACATTCAACTTTACAATTACTCTCATCAGGGTCCTGTTGGAGAACCTGGACCTCTGGGACCTCCAGGAAAAGAAGGTCCTCCTGGACTTCGGGGAGATCATGGATCCCCTGGGCGACAAGGAGAGCGAGGACCTCCAGGACCACCAGGGAGTCCAGGAGACAAAGGAGACTCTGGAGAGGACGGCCCCACGGTATACTAATGTCACTTCGTGTGGTTTGGATGGATTTTCTTCT
The DNA here is from genome assembly GCA_037177495.1 of Rhadinocentrus ornatus. NCBI lineage: Eukaryota > Metazoa > Chordata > Actinopteri > Atheriniformes > Melanotaeniidae > Rhadinocentrus > Rhadinocentrus ornatus. The sequence continues at coordinate 28,509,637 of JBAMHW010000014.1, read as the reverse complement.
TTGTCATGTTCAGAAGAACTAAATGTAAATGTTATGTGTTTACTGGTTTTAGGGTCCTGATGGACCTCCGGGACCAGCTGGAACTACAGGACAGAGAGGCATCGTGGGTCTTCCCGGTCAGAGAGGAGAGCGTGGGATGCCGGGCCTTCCTGGACCAGGGGTTAGTATCACTAACTAGTCAACTTTCAGGTTCTCTGCTGTAGTTAATACCTGTGTGTGTTTTTGAGCCTCTAGTTTTTATCTTGCAGGGTCCACCAGGAAAACAGGGATCTACAGGAGCATCTGGAGATAAAGGCCCCTCAGGTCCCGTCGGTGTTCCCGGTGCTAATGGACCTCGTGGTGATCCTGGTCCTGATGTAAATACTCGTGTGAAAGTAGTTACCAGATTACAACTCTGAAACTGTTCTAATGATGAATTTTGTCTGGTCCTCAGGGACCTGCAGGTTCTGACGGACCACCTGGAAAGGACGGTGTTTTTGGACAAAGGGTGAGATGAAAGAATCAGAACTTCTTTGGTCCTTCCTGTTATGTCACAAGTCACTGACAGAAACTAAATTTCAGGGAGATCGAGGAGATTCTGGTCCAGAGGGTTTGATTGGTCCTCAGGGACTTCCTGGACCTCCTGGTCCTGTTGGTGCAACAGGTGATTCAGGAAAGAGAGGAGAGGCGGTAAGCAGATTTTCATTTCCTCTGTGGGTGTTTTGTTCGATACATTCTGCTCTGATCCAAAATCCCCAAATTTTAGGGATTTGGATAATTATCCTGTTTTCCTTTATGATCCTGAAGTCCTCACGATTCTGCTCATCTGCAGGGCTCAAGAGGACCTCAAGGTCCACCTGGATCAGCTGGAAAGAGAGGACTAGTAGTGAGTCTCCATCATGCTGACGTCATACATTTAAATAAACTCTTCTGCTTCAGTTTGTGTAAAACAGCAAGGAAATAAGTTTTTCTTATTTTAAGATGATGAATTGTTTTAATTTCAGGGACCCCAAGGACCAAGAGGAGATAAGGGTGACCTGGGTGACCATGGTGAGAGAGGGCAAAAGGGGCACCGAGGCTTCACTGGTCTTCAGGGTCTTCCTGGACCTCCAGTAAGTTAAATGAGGCTGTGGTGCAGCACATCTAGTGAACATCTTCTAAATGACAACTAGGAACAAAGGATTCCGGACAAATGCAGGGAATGAGAACTGGTTAAAGGCTTACTATTAGCCGCAGAGAAATGATGGTTCCCGTCACTGGAAGCACATATGGTAGATATTTGTTTATGGCAGGATGGAGGGAACGATTACAGCCAGCACTGCTTATACATCAGACTTATTTTAAGATGTTCTTTACAGTTTTTAATATAATTCATAAAATAAAAACAAATAAATAAATACATGTATAAATAAAGAATTAAATTAAATTCCATTGAATTATATTAAATGAAAATAAATTAAATGAAATTAAACAGTTTTTATTTTTTACATAATCTATAAAATTAATGAATGAAATTAATAATGAAAGTTAAATAATATAAATAATATAAACTAATGAAAATATTAATACATAAATAAATTCATATAAAAATTAAAACAAATTAAAAAGCAAAAAACAGAAGTTAGTAAAATAATAAAAAAATATGCATCTGACTTGCTTTAAGATTTTTTTTAACACAATTGTTAAAATTTATTTAAAAACCAAGAGATACATTAATGAATAAAAAAGTAAGTAAATTAAATAGTTAAAACAAAATAAACAAATGTCATGAAATGAAATTTAAAAATCCAGATAATCCCTTTTATTAGAAGCATGCATGGAGATATGGAGCATGATTTTGCAACTTGGCCTTCTAAAGGCCTTGTAGGAAAAGCACCTACACCCGAAAGCGAAGAGAACATTCACAAAAATCCACTTAGAGAGAAACTTAGGAATAAATAAAATTTTGTGTTTTTTTATAAAAACTGAGCCTGTTTGTAAAATCTGAACGACTATGGGTTGAGATATACTGCCTGGAATATGTCCACATATGTATCATGGCTGCCACGCGTTCCTAGTGTTCATTTAGGACGTAGGCCACTCACATTGATGCAAGGTAATATGTTTCATGCGTGAGTTGCAATATTGACTTGAACACTAGAGGCGCTCATGCGAAAAAAATACACAAACAAGAGGTGTCATGTCATGTCATTATCTGTACCGCTTGTTCCTATTATGGGTCGCGGGGTGAGCTGGAGCCTATCCCAGCAGTGTTTCAGGTGAAAGGCAGGGTACACCTTGGACAGGTCACCAGTCCATCGCAGACGAACAAGAGGTCACTGCCTTAAAAGTTGGCAACAGATTAGTAAACTGTTGGCCAGTGCTGTGTGCTGCCACCAGTGGTGACCTCAACAGATTTGGCTGCGCCGTTCGTCCTTTGTCATCTTGCAGCAACTTCAGTGTTATCCAACAGATCCTTGCCATCATGTGAGCCAAAGAGACAAATAAACATTTTTCTCGTTTTTAGGGTACAACTGGTGAACAAGGAGCTCCAGGAATTGTTGGACCAAGCGGCTCGAGGGTAAATGAAAAGTTTACGTTAGAATCAGCAGCTGGATTAATTAATACAGAACAATAAATTATAGTTTTTTTTGTTTTTTTTTACTGATTTCTAAATTAGAAGTTGTAGGATAACTTTCTGCTGGAATATGATTCAGGGGCCTCCTGGACCTGTTGGGCCTTCTGGAAAGGAAGGATACATAGGTCAGCCAGGGCCAATGGGACCTCCAGGAACCCGTGGACTCAGTGGAGAAATTGGACCAGAGGTACGGTCTTGTTATCCAGATCAGAGAAAGTCCAGGACTCATAAAGTTTTTCTGCAAACAGCTGGATGCAAATGTTAAAGAGCTGATTATCTTTCAAACAGATGTTTGTTAGTAGGGAAAGAAAAAAATGTTATTCTCAGCTGTGCAAAGTTTGGACTTTAAACATGAAAATATAAATAAGAAGCCCTTTTACCAAATCCACAGGGCCCCCCTGGAGAACCTGGACCCCCAGGCCCTCCTGGTCCTCCAGGACCTCCCATGGCGGCGATGGATGATCTGTTTGGAGGCCCACCGGATTACGATTCGGGCCCCCCTCCTCCTCCAGAGTTCAGTGAGGACGAGGCTCTGCCCAACAGCAACTCCTCCACCATAGTGCCCATTGACCCCGGCGTACAGGCCACCCTGAAGGCCCTCACCAGTCAGATTGACAGCATCAAGAGCCCAGATGGTAGCAGGAAACACCCAGCCAGGACCTGTGATGACCTGAAGAGGTGCTACCCCATGAAGCAGAGCGGTGAGTGTCTCAGGGAGCTTGAAACAAAGGGGTTTCTGTCTTAGAATGTTCAGAATAACATGGAAGTTATTCTCCAACCTGATGGTTTTCATATGTAGGCGAGTACTGGGTGGATCCAAACCAAGGCAGTGCAGAGGATGCCATCAAGGTTCACTGCAACATGGACACTGGAGAGACCTGCATCTCTGCCAACCCATCCAGCATACCTCGTAAAGTGTGGTGGAGCGCCTCCAGGAACAAACCTGTGTGGTTTGGAGCTGACATCAACAGAGGGACACACGTGAGCGCCTACTTTTGGATGATTAGTGATAAGAAAAAAGGCGGGAAAATGTAGCTGGAAGCGTGAACATGTTGTACTTCTGTTACTAGTTCACATACGGGAACAGAGACCAGCCGGCAAACTCTGTCACGGTGCAGATGACTTTCATCCGCCTGCTCTCCAAAGAGGCTGCCCAGACCATCACCTACCACTGCAAGAACTCTGTAGGCTACAAGGACGCCAAGACCGGCGATCTGAAGAAAGCTGTGATCCTCAAAGGCTCAAACGACCTGGAGCTCAAAGCCGAAGGAAACAGCCGCTTCAGATACGTGGTGGTGGAGGACTCCTGCTTAGTAAGTTCCTCTGATTTATACAAACTCCTCTCGATAGCTGACAGTAGTCTGTTATATTCCAACATTTCCTACAAAACCAGCAAGGACCTGGAACAAGAATGGTTAATAACGTGAGAGGAGGATAAAGAACACAAAAGTATAATTTCTCTCCTCTGAGATCTGAATTTATTACGGCATTGGAAAATGTTCTTCTAGCCAAACTGCTTCTGTAGCTGTCTACTAGCCTACCAACACTGCTAAACTGTACAGTTTGCATTCACCTGGTGGGTATATCCTGTGGATGAAGTAGCCAAAGTATTGGCCCAACATTAGCTTGCTAGCATAGGGGGGACTCTATCTGACTATGGTAAGCAGTCATAGCAGTGTCAATCTGTTAAGATCTCCAGATGTTGGTAATGATCCTCTACTCTCTCCCCATTAATCCACTTTTGTTCCACATAAACTTAGATTAATCCTGCAATCTGATCCTCAGAGCTGGAATGTGGAGATTCCGATTTTTATTTTGTTCACAATAATGCAATTTTTTTATGTCAATATTTTTCAACATTTAAAGTTCTGCTATATAATTTTGAGCCAAACTAGCTAACCTAGTCATATAGTTTTGTGTCTTACTGGCTGACTTAACTTTTCCTTCATCATGAAAAAGCACCAAGACAAAACTTACAGAAAAATTTAGTAAACCAAAGGTAAGCTACTCAAAGTTTTAGCTTCTAATTTTTAATGGCTTTTAACCATTACGGGATGCTTCAATTGTCTGCCTTTCAGGTCATTAGTGGGAAAATTTTGATTACATGATGGCACTATTTTTATGAGAAAATATACACATAAAATGAGGTTTCCATATCATTTTGGGAAGCTTTTTTTTTAATATATTGGTCAATTAATTTACTTTAAATAAGTAACAACATTGATTTTGATGTTGGTGGTGTTTTTTGCAGTGTCAGATTAAAATGTACAGGTCCATAGAAGACAAAAAAGAGTCCTCCCCCAGGAACAAATATAAAAACATAACAGATTTAACCTTGTATATTTAAGACTGATCTTAAAGGGAAAACAGTATGTATTGTATTGAAAATGACTAATTTTATGTATATTCATATTCATTACAGTGCCATTGTGTAATTATATAGGCCTTTTGAATATTATAATAATATGAATAATTACATATTTTGGCTGAAAGATTTGAGCAACAACGTGAAGAAAATATTAATCTGTAATGTTTTTAAAGCTGTTTTTAGGAGACCATTTTTCCCTCTAATGACCTGAAATTGTAGTAAATTTGTTCTTGGTGTCTTGACCTTAAAGAAAAACTAAAATTGGTTTCCATAGTTCTTTAAAAGAAACCATTTTTTTACAGAAAAATTCTGAAATATGGATAATAGAACCAAGAAGAGGGAAATATTTAACTAAATGGACAAAAAGTCCCCAATGATCTATAGAGTTTATCGACGTATCGTGACTCAAATTCTGTGTATGTTTACCTTCAATCTGTTTGTCTTTCTTTCACAGCAAGCAAATGGCAACTGGGGAAAGACAGTGTTTGAGTACAGGACACAGAAAACTGCAAGACTTCCCATTGTGGATATGGCCCCTGTGGACATTGGTGCGCCAGATCAGGAGTTCGGCATTGAAATCGGGCCGGTGTGCTTCTTATAAAGTCGTCAGCAGGGATGGAGCGAGGGAAATTCCTGAGACTGTTGAACTGACAGCTGACGCTCAGCCACGTTGTACATACCAGTACTGGGGACTATTCTGGCCCTGTGGCAAGATATTTATTGTGTCTTTCAACCCAGTTCAAGACATCGAAGATTTGTAAGTTAGTATGAATGTTTGGATTTAAAAAAAAAAAAAAAAAAAGTTGGCAAAAATTCTGAGTCATTCCTTTGTCGTCTTGTGTATGTTTGACTTTAAGCTTCAGGCGTTGTGAAGATCCAAAGATCTTTAAATTAATTTCACAAATCGCTGCCAAAGAATCTAAAAGATTTCAGATGTTACTTAAAACTGCTGTTTATAAGCCCAGAACAGTTCCAGTGAAGCCGTGTCCAATATCCCGTCATATTTTCTTCTTTTTTATTTTTTTTATACAGATTTGCAGATTATTAGTAGTTTTAAACATGATAAATTGTGGTGCTATTGGTGAGAAACAGCTGCTCAGAGGTGCATAGTCAATGATCTGATGTCTTTTCCCAGTTATTCTGAACTCTGCAACCGCGAGGACAATAAGGTCTGTTGATAACTCCGAGTTAGCTACCTCGTCACCGAACTGAGAAAACGATGACACTACATGTAAATCTTTTTCATTCCAAGGTGCTGTTTTGTAAGTTGTGTGATCTTTGTGCACTTCTTCCGGTCCCGTGGTACAGAGCAGGGTTTGGGGATGCAAATAAAGATCTTTTAGTCAACGATGGAGGGAGGAGATAGTTTGTAGTGATTGGTGACTTTTTTTTCCTTCATCAGTATGGTCAGCTAGCATAAAATGTCCTTTTTTTAATGCATGCCAGTTCCCCCTTTGCAGTATCCTGGACTTATATGCTCTTGAAATCCTTCTTATAATCAGTTTTAAAGAACAAGATGGCTTTGAGTGGCTGTTTGCTTTGTATTTCTTGCTATGCAACAAATTAAACTAAATGCTTGATTATCCCCCGTAACCCTTGTGAAATTAATTCAGCTGTAGTTTTGGTTAGTAGCTCATTCTGCACACAAAATCCTTTTTTTATAGTTAAAACAAAAAAACAATTTTTGTGGTTCAAATTTCAGTATATTTATTATAGTTCTGTAAAAAAGCTGGGATGGTGTGTAAAACATGAATCTCATCAACTCATATTTTATTCCGAGTAGAAGATAAACAACATATCAGATGTTACACTGAGACATTTTACTTTTTCATGGAAAATATGAGCTCATTGTGAGTCTGATGGCAGCAACACATCAGTAAAACATAGTTCCAGGGTGATGTTCAGCCTTATGTAGCATCCCTTCTTCTTCTAACATCTGTCTGTAAACATCTGGGAAGTGAGAGGACCAGTTGCTGAGTTTTAGGAGAGGAATGTTGTCCCATTCTGGTCTGATGCAGGATTCTTGCTGCTCTACAGTCCTGGACCCTGGTTGCTAGATTTCTGCTTCAATGATGCTCCAGATGTTCTGTATTGGTGAAAGTTCTGGACTAAAGGCAGGCCAGTTCAGCAGCCGGACTCTTCTCCTGTAAAGCCATGCTGTTGTGATGGATGTGGTTCAGCATTGTCTTGCTGAAACCTGTAAGGTCTTCCCTGAAAGAGACGTTGTCTGGATGGGAGCAGATGTTGCTCTAAAACCTCCATGTACGTTTCAGCATTGATGGAGCTTCACAGATGTGGAAGCTGCCCACATCATAGGCACTAATGCAGCCCCATACCATCAGAGATGCAGCTGTTCACCTGTCCACTGATAACAAGCTGGATGCTCCCTCTCCTCTTTAGTCTGCAGGACATAATGTCCATGCTTTCTAGAAAGAATTTCATGTTTCCATCCATCTGACCATAGAACAGGTCTCCACTCTGTCTCAGACCATTTAAATGAGCTTTGGTCCAGAGAAGATGGCGGTGTCTCTGGATCCTGTTCACATCTGGCTTCTTCTTTGCATGATAGAGCTTTAACCTGCATTTGTAGGTTTTATGGTGAAATGTGTTCACAGACAGTGATGTCTGGAGTCTTCCTGAGTTCATGCAGTGGTTTCCAGTAGAGACCCATGTCTGCTTTTAATGCAGTGTTGCTGAAAGCTCTAAAATCAACAGTATCTAGTTTTTATTTTCACGCTTGTCTCATACACACAGAGATTCCTCCTGATTCTATGAATCATTTGATAAAATTAAAAGCTGAATGAATATTTGAGCTAATATTTTCCATGAAATAGTAAAACATCTGTTTCATCGTCTGATATGTTGTTTATGTTCTGCTGGGAATAAAACGGGTTGATGGGAAATAACATTTTCCGTCTCAGCTTCTTTGGAACTGAGGTTATAGAAAATGAGAAGACTTTCCACGTGGAAAGTAGAGGTGTTTTATCATTTGAAAATAAACATTAAAAAAGCTTCTGTCTGGTGGTTTTTGTTTGAGGCGACTTCATTTAATGCTTTACACTGCTGCCGTTTGACCAGAATCATTTCAGCTTCCAAGGCTGAGAATATACTTTCATTCTGTGATCATGTGTAAGATTTCTACCTCAAATATCCTGGATCCATGTGAAGTGCCAGTTGCATAAGTCCTCTAAAATAAATGTAGTGTAGGCATCATGCAGGCAACCTGTAAAGGAGGCAAGTTACTGGGTCATCAACAAATTTAGAGGCTTTAAATCCGATCTACAGCACGAACCGCCTTTATTGTCTCCTTTGTTGTTCACGGCTTTATATTCCAGATGCTATAAATTATCTGAGTGGACTGGTGTGACCCCTGGTGGAATTCCCATTAATATACAATTAGACTAACAATAAAATATGTTGCCAACATAAGGAATGAAGGTAAAAGACAAGTATGTCCTAAACTGGTTTGGGTAATCCTTAAGTCAAAGTAAGTATGAACACAAGTTAAACAAACATGCTTCAGTGTGAATAGTTAGCAATTAGCATCATATTTTGCTGCAACAACCTGTCAGCAACGAGATTCTTCCTACGTCACTGCAACCAGAATTAGTGATGTCATTGTTGCTAACTGGGTTCCTGATGTCCCAACGGCTCAAATCTACTTAGAAATAAATAAGTGCTCGCATGGAGGAAAATGATCGTAGCTCAAAGACAAAGATTGCACTTGTGAAAATACTGTCATTTGATTTAATTAATTTGCTAATTACAACAAACTAATGAGGCTCTAGCGCTAGCCCCTGCTTTCTGAAGGGTGATTAATATTTTCTCATCACAAAATGCGGCAGACACAAACTTGCACATGTAAATGCAAAGTGTTCATTGGCTTCATGTCTGGTATGAACACACTGCTAGAGAAAAAAGAAAAAGAAAATGAAGGAAGAATCAGGATCCCATCGGGATTTTTTAGCAGATTTAGGCACCTTGTTTAGGGGCACGTTTAACTGTGACTCCACAGAACGATCCTCACTAGCTCTATCTCACTGATCAGGCTTTCCAATAATGTATAATGCAACACCAACTGGTGTAATTAAAGGAGAGAAATAATCAAACCAAATTTCATCACTTTTTCTGCTTAAGTTTACCATTTCTTGGGCAAGTTTTAGAAAACTGTTTTTATTACTTCAAGAAAATGACTCTATTCTACTCAAGTACGCTCTGAAAACAAAGTAATCCTGTACTTTATGGATATATAGTTTTAAGATTAGGTTAATGTCGCTGACCTCAGTGTAACCCACCGCGTCCATGGCAACACATTTTCTGTTTCCTGTTGTGTTTCCCGTCTCTCCCACCCGATCACTGATCTGTGACTCATTTATTAAAATCCATTTAATAGTTGTTGAGACAATTAGAAGAAAGTAAATGTGTCATTAAACGGGATAGAAGTCAACAAATAAATAAAGTCACACATGAACAACATATATATTTCTTTCCACAAGGAGTTTCTTTAATAACTGTAACAACAAAGATAATGCAACCAAAGTATGAAAATGGGAAAAGCTGTGGATGGATGGACAATGTGGAGAAAAAGAAGGTAAAAAATGAAATGGCAACTCAAATGTGTCAGATGGGAAAATCATGAGAGAAATTAGAAAAGGATGAAAAAATAAACCAGTCTAATGTCTGGAAAAAAGTCTGGATTAATGAAGTAGATGAAGTGGATTGAATGTGGAGTAAAAACAAAAGATAAGTGAAGTTAGAGGAAAGTTAACGATTCCATTCATTTTCTTGCCGTCTTGTTGGAGGCATACAAACAGGAATGTGTCAACAATACAGAATTCAACAGGTGCACGTACACGTATGAAAATCTTGCTACGTAGTGTACCATCGGACCTACTCGACTATTTACATCTTGCCTGTGCAAGGAAAAAGTACTCAAAACTACCGCCTCCATAAGTATTCTCTTCTCTTTTTTTCTTCTTTTTTTTTTACAAAAATAGCTCTTTTCTATCATGGATCTGAGTTTACTTTGAAGTAATGAAAACCAATCTAAATGCAAATGCATATAAACCTCAAGATGAAAAGAGTGACATCTTGACTCGACCGTGGAGTGGATTTTGGCACTTCTTCATACAAACGAGTTAAAAGTCTTCCTCAAAGTGGAATCTTCTCGGCATCAGCAGCGGCTGTCCAGCGGGTCCAGAGAGAAAACGGTGCCCTCTAAGGTTAGTCCCATTTTGAACCCCTCCTGGAAGGACAAGGGGGATGACAGCTGGTGTTCAGTAACCGTGCTACAGTTTTATTAATAAACATGATCTCTGAGTGATGTCTATATTAGAGGAAATTGGAGATCTGTGCACCGCTGAGGTTAAGAGGGAAGGAACAACATGCTGGGTCATCATGCAGGATCAGAAACACCATGACATGCATCTTAATGTGAAAGGAACTGATGAATCAACATGTTTTACTGGGATTTTGTATGATATAATAGTTGAGGTTACAAAAAAAATGTGTAAAATAAAAGACATTTTGGACAAAAAAAAAAAAGCAGTTTGCTCACCCTAGTCAAAAAGCAACATGGTCTGTTTATTTACAAATAAAAAGAGAAGAAGAAGAGCATCCAGCAGGATTTATAACATGCAGAACAAAAACACAACCACACAGAAAAGAGAGGAAAGAGTACAAACCATCTCTGACGCTACAAGAGGAAAAGGAGAAGAGACATTCAGCTGTTAGTCAGAGAGGAGGAGAAAGTCCAGAGCAACGTCGCCTCCTGCTGGCAGCTTCCTGCTGAACCTCAAACATTTACGTCGGAGAATAACGATGGACTGGATCAGTACCACCGGTGGGGCTGCATGTCAGCCGAACTGCTCTGACAAGCAGAGAAACCTCTGATTGCTCAACAGTAACAGGACTCTAGTGATGTATAAACATGTAGTTTTTACTTTACTAGGAGACATTAAAGGGCATGAAAATGAAGTTTCTAGACTTTTTATTTCTCATCTCAGTTTGTGTTGAATGCATCAGGGCTGTCCTTTCCTGCAGTGGCCGGGAAAAACAATATTACAGCCGGTGAAAAACTTTTCCAAACAAGTTTACCGGAACATAATTGCAAAGATAGGTGTTTCACCAAAATCTGTGACCCATAAGAATCTGTGACTGCAGGAGTTCTGCATATACGTTTTAGAAGACAAGACGAGAAGACGAGTCTTGTAAACACTTTTATTGAAGTCTGAGTTCATTATAATGCAGGTACAGTAAAGTAACACATTCTCATGGCTATCAGAAATGTGTTTTCAATAAAAGTGTTTAAGACTTTGCTCGTGTTCTAAGATGTACATGCAGAGAAATGTACACTATCGCCCCACTGTGGTCAAAGATTCAGATGGATCACAGATTTTGGTGTAACACCTATCTTTGTAGTGTTTCACTGGACCTAAATGTCCATCCATCCATCCATTTTCTGTACCGCTTGTTCCCAGTAGGGGTCGCAGGGTGAGCTGGAGCCTATCCCAGCAGT
>JBAMHW010000014.1:28482068-28498056 GCA_037177495.1 Rhadinocentrus ornatus | reverse complement strand
CCCCCAGCCGAGGCTCGAACCAGCGACCTTCTTGCTGTGAGGCTGCGGTGCTAACCACCACACCACCGTGCAGCCACTGGACCTAAATGTTTATCGCGAAAATGTAAAAGTGTTTCACTCGATGTAATATTGTTTTGCACTTCCCGGCCACCGTAGTTTCCTGATGACAGGTTTAAATAAATAAATTTAAAGAAAAGCTTTCCTGTCATCTGAGAATTATACAAAAATCTGTGTTTAAAAATATGTAAATGTTTTCCTGCTTAACCAGAAACTAAATCTACAAACCAGTTAAAAAAATGTCTTGATGCTGTGGAAAACAATCAAATGCAGAACAAGAGAGATTTTAATTCTTCATGGAAAATATTAGATCATCTTCAACAGCTGGCTGGTAAACATCTGAGGGACCAGATGGTGGAACTTTCCTTTCCTTTCCTTTCCTTTCCTTTCCTTTCCTTTCCTTTCCTTTCCTTTCCTTTCCACTCCTTTATTTCTTCATGGAAAATATTAGATCATCTTGAATTTGATGGCAACACGTGTCTAAAAAAAGCTGCAACGGGTCCATGTTTACCACCGAGTAGCATGATCTGTTCATTTAACAGCTGTCTGGTAAACATCTGAGGGACCAGATGGTGGAACTTTCCTTTCCTTTCCTTTCCTTTCCACTCCTTTCCTCTATTCACCTTTTCTTTTCATTCGTTTCCATTCCTTTCCTTTTCCAGGTGTCGTCACCAGCTCCCAGTCCTACATCCAGTCCTGCTCCAGTGCTCCAGCGTCCGACACCAGCTCCCCGGTCCTGTCTGGCTCCTCAGCGTCCGACACCAGCTCCCCGGTCCTGTCCGGCACCACAATGTCCAACGCCAGCGCCCAGGACCCGTCCAGTGCCTCAGCTTCCTCGTGTCCCTGTCCCTGAGGAGGTCTATGGTAGAGATGCTCCTCACCCGCTTGCGGTCTGCGCCGCCGAGGAGAATGCCCAGCCTCCGGAGCCCCTGCCTGCCCAGCCTGAACTGTCCCTGTGGTCTGCTCGGCCCCCCAGGCAAGTACCCGGACCACCGGTGCTCCGTCTCCAGCTCGGGCTTCTCGGCCTCCGGGTCGACCTCCTGAACTTTCCCTATGGTGTGCTCGGCCCCCGGGCCGGCCCCCTGAACAGAGTCTGCTGTCGGCGCAGCCCCCGGGACGCTCCCCCCTGAACTTTGTTGCACGGACTGTTTTTCTTGGGCCCGGGCCCTCCTCCAGGCCCCCTCCGCCCGCCCGGCTTGGCCGGTGTTTTGTTTTTTTTTGGTCTTTGTTGGGCCGTCTGATATCTGGCCCTTGAGAGGGGGGTTCTGTTTGTGAAAAATAAACCCTTTCACCTGCACGACCTGCCTCCTGCCTGAGCTGCCTGCATTTGGGTCCTCACCACCACCTCCGCCATTCATGACACTTTCCTTTCCTCTCCATTAGTTTCCTTTCCTTTTCACTCCTTTCCTTTCCTGTTCCTTCCTTTCACAGTTTCTAGACGTGTTGCTGCAGCCAAACTCAAGATTAACATTGGACGTGTTTTACTTTGTTTGGAAATGAGGTTGTATTTAAACAGTAACAACAAAGAGCAAAATCCTGAACTATCTTTCATGATTTAGATAGGAGACCTGATTTGACAGCTTAACACACAGACAGAAGCTCACCTGCATCTCATCCAGCTTTGACTGAATATCTGGAGGGAAGTCAGCTGCTCCGCAGGTGAACGGATCAAATGGCTCAGCACCAAACAAATCTTTCCCTGCAGGACACACACGATAAACATCACACAGCCTGAGTTACAGTCTTCAGTAGACACCGATTTGATGTCTTCAACAATCTGTTTAATTCCTGCAAACTTATTTTCTGTTGAGGAAAAACTTCACTCACGCATGTCTGGTGGAAGTGTGGTTGGTGGAGGAGGGGGGCAGCCGTTGCTGGCGGGCATCTGAACCAGAGGCGTCACTGGGGAGAAGGGAACCATGTCGAAAATGTCTGTTGACTGTGGCTTCATGGAGATGCTCCCGGCCTGCACACGAATGCAAACATTTAGTCCAACAGAGATCTGTGTCGACACCAACTACAAGCTGCTTCAGCGGCAAAGCCAGAGAAGAAGGACAGAAAAGCAAAACACAGAAGGTTTAGAGACAGCATCAAAGCAAGAGAAGAAGAAAAGCGTAGGGTGTTTACGCGAGGCCGCGGGATGCTGCATCCCTCGAGAGCTTTAGGAGGAGGGAGAGCAGGTTTGGCAGGCGGAGGAGTTAATAGCCCTGCGGACAAGTTGGACTCTGGCGAGCTCATAGGGGTGAGCGTGACGGAGGAGATTTCCAGACAGGAGAGCGACTTGATGTTGTGACACCAGAAGAGAGAGGAGGGCCTCTGCAGCATGTACGCCTCATTAGCTGCGTTTATGTGCAGCTGCTGGGAAAAGATGGCAAGACAGAAAGTGACCGAAAGGGGAGAAGAGCAGAGCAGCACAGGTGCAGGTAATTTCATTCACATCAGGCTTTCACCACCACTGGCATTCGCCCCAATTAGAAGGCGGCTGCATCGCATTCTTCATCGGGCCAATCAGGTGTGTAATTGCTTTGCTTCAGTCATGGCGTAGACGCCTGCTGACAAACCAGAGGCTGAGGCTGCAGAACACACATCAGCACTGAGATTTGGTCAACCTTTGCATTTACAGCTGCTTCTGGCTGACTCAGGACATCTGAATCAACACTTTACATTTTTGAATTTTCTCTGTCTGCAGCCCAAGTGGGGAAGAAGGGTAAAAACACGGTCAGTTAAAAGCTGGCCGAGGCCAGGACGGCTTTGGTGGATGTTAGTGGACTTTTGGCAGACACTGTGTCAGGGCATCTGGTTCTTACTGGTGGCACATGCGCGATCATCAGCTGCTCTTCCAGGTCTTGCAGCTGTTTCTTCAGCTCAGAGTTTTCTGTTTCCAGTTCCTGAATCTGCAAAAAACAAACAGAAAACAAAAGCAAATTCAGGCTCCAAGTTAAATCTGTTATTAATCAGATTAAATCAGTGGTTCTCAAACTTTTTCTACCAAGCCCCCCTTTGGAGGAATAAATATTCCCAGGCCCCCAATTACAACAGCAGTTTCATATTTTTATAATGAAGGGCATGATGCTACTGAGTTCACTATCAATCCTAAATTTAGGTCAAGACTAAGTTTGACCAATACAGAAAATAATATTGTGCATTTTTGCTGCATCAAACAGCCCTACTTTGTTGACGTTTGTTTTTTTGCAGCGTTTCTTCAGTTTTTCACCTTTAAGATCTTCTGAATGTTGTTTAAAATATGATATCTTCAGTAAATTGAGTTGGTATGGGACAGCGTGAATTTGTTGTCGTTTTTATCAACTGTTAGGGTATTTGTTTGTCATGGATCGCGGTAGCAGCAGACGAGGATGTAGGACCCAAATGCAGGACTCAGAGGAGAGGCTAGCAGGTGAACTTAACGAAACCTTTATTGTAACGACAGAAAATGCGCTGCCTAAGCAGGAAATACAACTAAATAGAAGACCAAAATCCAAACAAACAAAACTTACTGGCAATATGAAACAAGTGAGACAACTCCTGACAAACATGACTAGGAATAATAGTGACTGACACAGCAACTAAACACAGCACGAATGCAAAATATAAAACGCAATGTGCTCCATTTAGTTTGTATGTAAAATACTAAACCAACAAAGTCTGATGGATTTGCATTCACAATACCTGATGATTCTGACAAAGTTTATTCTACAAAGCGGTGAACCGAAACTCACTTGGTAGATACTGCTTTTATATTCAACCCTGGCACCCTTACCTGACAGCAGTAAAACTTCCAGAACATTTTACTTGATCTCCAACAAAGAAGCTGACAAATGCAGTTAACCTGAGAACTTTGGTTCAGGATCAGACCTCACATCCACACCTTTATTCACCCGCTCAGCACTGTTCATCCCCTCTCCAGTTCCCTGCCCTTCATCCATTTCTCCCCATGCCATCTCACCCATCCATCCTTCCCTCCCACATTCATTCATTTATACTTCCAATTAAAGCTGCAAGCAGCGATGAAGGCCCTCGCACCTCCGGCACCGCTCCGGCCTATTGCGCCGCCCATTAAGGCGGCAACCTCCCTCCCACAGCGCTCTCGCCCGCAGCTGTACGCCCGTTTTTCCAGAGGTTTTCTGCATTAAAGAGTGATTTTCCTCATTAGAGGATCAATTGGCACCTCAGTCTTACCAGTGATGTCATCTGAAGCATTCATGACCTTGTTCCTGACAAATCATGTGAAATTCTTACAAACAGGATCATGATTTTATCAAGACGGAAATTCCATGTGGCCACTAGGTGGCGCTATAGTCGTTTTTCATGTACAAACATGTTCAGGTTGATACTCTAATGAGAACAGAAAAATATGACCTCGACTGGGCAACTGACGACAGATTAAAAGCCACTTCCTGTTTCATGGCAAATGACAGGAAGGCATTCTAATCATGATGCTGTAAGAGTTCATGAAGAATAATATTAATTGACAACATCTGTACATGATGAGGCTGGCATGTTATATTATTATGCCCAATTTCATCAATGTCAGTCACAGCAGTGTTGGGGCAATAGATTAAACAATTATAGGAGGCGCTATAGAGCCATATTTCCAGCACGTGTTAATTTGAAGCAGAGTCAAACGCCAAACCGGACATTTTTAGGCAAAATGTGTTCAGATGGAGCTCGCTAGGGGACCCTCTCTGAGGATGCAAACAGTGGTCAGATCCGAGCACGTTTAAAAAAAATGGCCCCGGGGGAAACCGCAGACCTCATCAGGGCTTTAGGCATGTAGAGGAGATCCCACTTATTAATTTTGGGTTTTGGGGCCCCCAGAGCAATATTTCTAGCATATGTCTATTTGAATCAGTTCCAGGCCTGACCACTGTCCTCCCTGGCGAGTCTGGTGGAGATCAAGAGTACTTTGGCTAAGTTACAAGTACTTCCTGTTTCATGGCGTTGGACGGTAATTGCCATGGTTTGGTGAATGAACTTAATTTTTTTTTTTACTGTAGTATCATGAAAGGGGTTGACCTGATCTAAAGCAGTTTCAAATATGTGAGGTTCATTCCTGAGGAGAAGGACCCTGGCAGCTGAAAAAAAGCATTTCTTGTTGAAAGTGGGCGGGGCTTGGACCTAGACCAGAATTGTTCATATAGATCTGTTCAGAGCCAGACTCTGAATAATCCCTGTGAGTTTGATAGTTAGCGGTTTTGAATTGAGGGATTTATATTGATATATGATGTCATGGCGTCTTTTCAAAGATCATCCACATTAGTCAAATTTGAAATAACTGTGTTTTGCTAAAGAAACCAACAGATTGTATTAAATCTTCTCTTCAGTCGTCAATCCCAAGCATGCAAGGGCTGGCAGGTGATAGTGGAGAGGAAAAACTGCCTTGTACCTCCAGCAGAACTAGGCCACATCCACATGGAGACTAGTCTATGTGTATCCCCTAAAGTTTTTCATCATCAAGCTTTTGGGAAAGACCATCATTTTGTTTACAACTCATTCACATCTCTTCCGAACTGATGACGCCGTAGTCCCACCCCTCTGTCACCCTGCATGTGCAGGATTACAATGTTGTGTTCATGCTGCAGAAGCTCCTGGGCCTGAACTGGTTCTCACAGCTAAATCTTCTGCTCCTCTACTTCCACCATCACGCAGACAGAGAAAAGTACATGATAGAGGTTTATATATCTGGCATTATATCGCATGCTCCACGTCTTATTCTGTTTTTGATGTATTCTACTGGATTGTCAGTGATTTTATGTGGAAACAACAAACTAAAAAATGGATTTTTACAGAAAACTTTAGGAGAAAATCAGTTCTGTGTATATGTAGCCAATTTGCAATCTGCCTTGATGTTACAAGGACAACAAAGCGGGGGGTCAACAAGCACCATACAAATGAATTAAATCACTCTCCTTCATCCAATCATTCATCCTTCATCATCTTTTTCCATCCCTTATCATCCTATCTCAACTCACTCTCCTCCCTCTTGATATCATGCATCTGTATCTCTATTTTAGATACCATCTGGGGGACGGTAGATCTGCATGGATAAATAAAAAGCTGAAGGTGAGCCCATGTGAGCGGGAGCTAGCTGCACGTCAGACATACTCGTTTCTGCAGGCCTCCGATCTGTTTCCTGGTCTCCACGTCTTTGCCTCCAGACTCCAAAAACTTCTTATAGGCCAAGTCAAAGGCCTGCCCGATGGTTAGAGTGATCTCTTCCGCCTGTAGCATCAAAGCAACAGAGACTTTTTATCTAATCCTTTACACCTGAACGCTGACAAAAATACACAAGTCAACACTCTGCTTTAAGTCAAACTTACACATTTTTCACTGTCAAACACATAGCAGAGGTGTTTGTTGGACTCCGAGTCTTTGCAGATAAAAGTAAAAATCCTCTTATCAGTTTTGTCATCCGCACAGAAAGATATCCTGTGTAACTGGCAGTTATGCTGTACATCCTGGAAAACAAAGAGTTTATTTATTATTTACAGATGACAGTGTTCCAGATCATTTCTGATTCTACATGGTTTTTATCTCCACAACATCAGGTGTCACACAGAGAATTAATGCACCTTTCAGACAACATAGCTCAAACCGTCTGACTCACTTTTGTCTTGGGATCCAGTATCTTCACTCCGTAAATGGAGATCTGCAGCTCCACTTTGGGAATCTTCTGGCCCTCTGACTTTTTAATGTGCCTTTGAAACTGTCGGGGAGAAATCAAAGATGTATTTAAGCAACTCTGTTAAGTAACATGAATAACACATCAAAGTAAAGTGAAAAAAACCTGCATGTTTGCCCTTGAAATGGGATCTTTAACCATTATGTTGAACACATTATTAGCGTACAAATTAACAGTTTTTCTGAACTCACTGGTGTCTTTACAGATTCGTTCATATGTTCACTCTGTTTTCATCTTCCACCAAACCTGAGAGAAAAACGTCTCTTTGGTCAGGAAAAGTCTCATTGCATTAATTAGCTGGTGGCTACATTATTACATCATTACATTACTTAACAATTAGCTGATGGCTACCTGCTGATTGGTGGTTAGCGGATATTCTTTTTTATGTGAAATTAACCAAGTCCCCGTGATGGACTGGTGACCGGTCCAGGTGTGCTAATTGCTGGGATAGGCTCCAGCTTCCCTGCGACCCTGAATTGGACTAAGCGGTATAAAGGATGGATGAACCAAACCAAAACACTGAGCTAGAAGTTGAAGACTCAGCATTTAACACAGTTTACGATTGTTTATTTCACTCATTAAATGTACTGTTCTGCAAAAGATTAAGAAATTTTTTTAAACATCATTAATTCAATAAAACTTGGAGCTAGAACAGTGAAACACATTTTTTAGGATACAACTTCAATAAAAGACAGAAAAATCTGGGGAAATGTAACCGTAAAAGATGAAGCCTTTCCAGCTTAAATTAAATAAATATATGGTTCATTAAAAACGTTTTACTGTCTTTCAGGGTTTTAGTTGTCAGGTGGCACAAAGGCTAAAATATTGTGGTGGTGAATTAAAGTTGATATTCAGGTAAAGAAAAAAGGGTGTGTGTAAACCATGCAAAAGTATGAATCCTGCTGTGCCAGGAATCAGCAAAAGGTGAGCATAGATCAGGTCCTTCTTTTCCATTTTCTACAGCTCGGCCAGTCCATCCTGAGCCTGTCAGTCAAAATCACAGAGGAACCTAAATGCATGTTTCTGAGTGTGGGAGGAAGCCAGGGTGCCCAGAAAGAGCATGCAATCATGGAAAAGGTCCAAGCTGAGGTTCAAAAAAATATTTTCCTGTAACCCATCTTCATCCGGTCTCTTCTCCGAGATCTTTCCAGCCTGTAAAAATCAATCTGATGTTGACTCTTGTTTTATATCTTGTTCTGTTTCCTCTCTCTCCTTCTCTCTCCAATAATGTCCTCTTGGGATTCTTTGATAAATCAGCTATGGTGCACATTGAAAAAATGGCCAGTGAGCTGATTTGCAGTTGCTGGTGTGTGACGCGGTGCCGTAAAGCAAAACACAGCTGCCACATGATGTTCCAGGCTGGAAGACAAAGTTGTGAGGTGTGGTTTCTCAGTTTTGGGATGCTGCAGG
Source organism: Rhadinocentrus ornatus (assembly GCA_037177495.1). Classification (NCBI taxonomy): domain Eukaryota; kingdom Metazoa; phylum Chordata; class Actinopteri; order Atheriniformes; family Melanotaeniidae; genus Rhadinocentrus; species Rhadinocentrus ornatus. The sequence goes on along the minus strand of JBAMHW010000014.1, from coordinate 28,489,910 downwards.
GCAACGATGGCGAGTACCACAGCGATGGACAGATGATACTCAGAGCTTGTGTCACTATTCCTAAAGCAAAGTGATTTGAAACATGGCATCAGGGCTTGCAATAAAACACCACTGTCACATGACCCATGACGCCTGAAGCTTCATGGAAGCTGTATGGTTTTAATACATTTAATTTCCTCTGAATGTTTCCGTGCATTCTGAGACAAGGACAGCTTGTCAGGTTCGGCAGCTTTGGATAATTTGGTGCTTTACAAGCTATCATGTTCATCAATATGCTCCAAAAATGCTGGACTGTTAGGAGATAAGAGATTTGAAGAATGAATATGGTGTATACACACCCTGAAGTGGGACACAGCTTAGTGTGTATCAACATACTGTTTATATAGAAACTTAACATATACACAAACGTTTCTCTCACACAGTGTCCAGACAACAGAAGCTGCACGAGGCCATTGCAACAGGATTGTTAAAGATGGCCACGTGGTTGGAGATGAAGCCTTGAAACTTCTTAAAATCGTGAACCAGATTAAAACTGTGTCAATGCTTTATGGTCGTGAGAGGTTGCAATGGCCTCATTTGTCCACCAGATGTCACTGAAGCCTGAAGATGTCACTCATTTTCAGTACAATTATAAGGAAGCTTTGGTGCTTCATGAAGCTTCACCTGCCCATCAAAACGAGCCAGAAACAGAGTTCGAAGTTTGGAAAGTTATGTTGCTTTAACAATATGCTGAGATTACGTGACACTTTTATTACACAGATGGACTCAAGTCATGAAATATGGTGATTTTTTAAGGCTACTGGCAAAATTCAGGAAATTTGTATCGATCACTTTTTTTATTTAAAATATGTTAAACTTTACTTCGTCCAACCATCCAAAGACATGCATGTTAGGTTTATTGTCACTGGACTGAATGTACTTAGGTCCCTACTGTACACATTTTTCCTGCTGCCCTGTCGTTCTGCCTGCTTTAACACTTTTAACATGTTGTGATTGCTGCTTTTATCCTTGTTTATTCTCTTTGTCTCTCTTTTCTATGTTTACTTGTGTTGTACATTGATGGTCCTGAGGGCAACTGTCATCTTCTTCATATAAATGACAAATTTATAAATGAAATGAATAATTTGGACTTTTTTTGTCTATCATACAAAATCCAAATATGTATTCAGTTAAATTAAAGGTTGCTATGCAACAAAATAGCTAAAAACAAACAAACAAAAACAAAAATAAAAAATAAACAAACTAAACAAAGATGTCTTTCTGGTCCACATAAAAACTCTGAAAAAATGTTGAAATGTTCACATTTCTTCATCTGGTGTCTTCAAATGCATCTGAACTTCATTCCGCAGCTTGACAACAACCTCAAACGTCCTGCCAGGCTCAGAAAAAACAACAAATAAAAAGAACAAAATGGTACGCTCCCCACAGAGCCTCTATCGCATCATCAACATTTCAGTGTGTGGATTACATGAGGAAGGATTACAGGAGGAACTGTGGCAGCTTCTCCAGGATGCTTGCAGGGGACCACGAAGCAAACATGAGGTAAGAACCTGCATTCATGAAAACAAAATCCTGAAACCAGAAAGAAGACAAGGCGATGCTGCAACGTGTTCACAGCCTCTAACATGGCAGCAAACTGATAGATTCAATCAGACTCTTGTAAGGCTCGAGTTCTGCTTTTCCAACTGACATTTACCTCCTGCAGACACGAGCGTGACCCGAAACAGACAGTCAACACTGAGCTACAGATTGATTTTGGCTACTTTTTTTCCTTTTCATTAAACTATGGACAGATGCCTGCACATCTCTGCACATTTAGCTAAATGTTTTCCCTGCATGGGATCTGTGGACGCATAGCTAAGCTGGTCTTTATTGCCAGTGTAACCATGGAGCCTCAGTGAGAAACAGGCCTCTAAGATCAAATGTATTGAAACAATAGAGGTATGGGTTTGGGAAAACAAGCCTCCCTCACAAGTGGCCTCCCAGATTCAGTTCTTGGCAGGGAGAGACAGCAGGAAGGCCAGCAGGCTGAGAGAGCTGCAGTCCGTTCCCAGGACTGAACATCAGGAACAAACCAGGATTAAAGGTCACTCACTGGGCCACTTAAGACAAATTTAGTTAAATTATTATTATAATAATAATAATTATTATTATTATAGTACAGCTGCTTGCAAAAGTACTCTTCTAACATTATTCTTGAATACTTATTTGCTATTTCAGACTATAGGTGATGGATTTAATGGAGTTTTTGAGATTGACAAAGTTGTACAGTCCAAACCTGATTTATACTTCTTCACACAGCTAATTGGAGAGCTCTCTGGTCTTCATAGTGCCTCCTTCTCAGTGGTGTCTCAGATTCTAGGTCACTTCAGATCAGGTGTCTATATACTGAGATCATGTGACACTTTAATAGCAGGGACTTCTAAAGTTAAACGGTGGCAGTAAATTTATTCTAACTGTCTTTTATGGTAAACTGCTTGCTAATGAAAGCAGAAGCTGGTTCTCGTCCTCTGAGTAATTATTTAAGTCAAATATTATGGTGACGTTCCAGTGGGGGTAGTTTAAATCTGTCGGCTAAGGATCTCATTATGAGAGCTTTTTACTTGCAAGATGAATTTCCCTCTAACTGAGGTTTACATCTGCTAGTAGTGAGCAAACTGCTTATCCAGCACTTCCAGTTATCCACGCTCAGGAGCTGAGAACTCCAAGGGCACCTTGCAAGAATGGACGAGGGAGGGGAGTCCTTGTCACTCACTTCCACCTCCCCCTGCACCGAGCCCTCCGGCCCAGTCTGCACACTCGACAGCACTCTTCGCTTGTTCAGAGGACTGAATTTACCTTCAGCTTTCTCACCGCGTCCTTCACCACTTCTGTGCCTTTTGGGGCTTCAACCTCTGTGTTTCCAAGGAACTGGAAAGAAAACAAAAGTTATTAAACAGCAACATGATAAAAAAAACACACCATACATAAATGCAGAGCAAGCAACAAGATGTGATGATGGATTGGTTCAGCGTTCTGGCTTCTACTTTTCTCCAACAGATGGCGCCATTGTCGCCTGAACATCGTGACATCCATCCAGTTGCAGCAGTTGTAGCTGTTCCAGTCCCACACACTGCTTCTTAGCTCCCCGGAGCTTTATGTGTGCAGCCTGTTCCAGTATCAGTCTTCATAAAGAGTGGTGTCAAGCCCCTTGAAGGCTGGGAAAAACACAATAACAGTGTCTCCCGCTGGAGCTCAGCAAACAGCTCAGACGGGCAGGGATTGTCTCCATGAGGCAATGAAGTGTGTGTGAAGCTGACTCTGCTAATGCCCGTCTGACTCGGCAGACTTCTGTTGCTGTAATAATGTGCAGCAATGCCAGATGAGCTTTCTCCTGTCCTGCATATCTGCTACCTCTATAAAGGAAGCTCCTTTGTTTTATTGTCATGGTGGTTATTACTATGGCGCTAGGAAAGGGACATCAGTTTTGTGACATGTATCCCCATATTTAAATCCATACCAACAAATAGCAATCACATCTAAAAGGCTTATTAATGTTTATTTTCCGTATTCCTGTTTTGCTGATGCATTTCTTGGAATTATTACTGTTCTTACTACGGTCAGCTTTTTTAAAATCTCTTTTTGATGGTCTACTCGCTTGCCTATGGTGTTTTAAAATATATTTTGGTACCTGTGTTGCTGTTCCTGATTTATTTTAGTGTGGCAGCTTTTTTTCTTTTCTTTTCTTTTTTTTTTATTTTGTACTTTGTATTTTTATTTATTGTAATTGGATTAATTTTTATTGTCTCTTTTGCTCTTTTAAAAAAATTCTAGAAATAAAACAAACAAACAAAACAAATAGAATCTGCAAGTACGGATTAAGTCAATAAAGAACAAGTTCAAAGGTTTGTGCCACATTTTGCATGCCTACTGAAGAACCAATTAGATTTTTCTAATTCCTAACTGATGAAAGCCAGTACCACCATCATAGCTCTTAGCTGTAGGGAGCTATGATGGTCACGCTGGCCTCGGTCCGACGGTTGTAGCGGTACTTTTCCACAAGAGGTCAAGTTTTCTTAGCCTTCTTTCTCCATGATTGGTTGGGGATTGAAGAAATCCTATTGGCTGTTGAGTAGGTGTGCAGAATGTGGGACAAATGTTTTGTACTTTGCACTTTTCAGACCTGCAGAATTAATCCATACAATCTTGTTGTTACACTTACAAGTATGGAGGCACAAGTTAAAAACCTTCAGTCCCTATCCTAGCTCCATACAGTTCATGCTGGAGATGAACTAGTGTTGTCATTTTTAAATTCTAAAGGACAGAAAGAGAAGCAATGGCAAGCTGCTGCTGCTAAAGAGCCAGAAAACAGATCGAAGCTTTCTCCACAAATGTCAGAATTCGGCAGCAATGTGACAAATGAACTCTCCACACACTCGCAGTCGTGTTGGATGTGTGTGTGTGGGGTGTTCCTTGCAGATGCCCGGAATAGAGTGGAGCGGCACAAGTTTCTGACCAGTGCGTTCTGGGCAGCGGCTGGGGAGGTTTCACACGGCAAATCAAGCTTGGAGGCTCCTCCATCAAGCAGTGCAGGCTGTTGTAAACAAGGCACCTCTGCTTCTCATTCCCCATTCTGAGCATTTGCACAGAATACAAGGTTTTAACCTCATGGCAGGCCTGAAAAGTTCACTGAGATGACACGATGGAGAGCCGAGATCGACCTCGCTACGTGTGCAGCACTCCTTCCTCCTGCCTGACAGGCTCAGTTAAAGGGCAGACTGTGATACGTCCAGTTCCAAAAACCCCTGACAGTGATTTCTCTCCTCCTGCAGCCCTCAGGTCTGAAGCTGCGCACAAACCTTCCCACCTAATAAGTGCTATTTGGATATGTGCATCAGTCAAAAGGGTACGGATATCTGAGAACAAAGAGGTGGGGGGAGAACAGTGAAACAGAAGCTGATTTCAGCCTTGGCTCGCACCTCATATGTACTGACAAAGCTGCTGCCAGACGCTAATCTGCCTCAGTTTGCTGTGGAACAGAGCCACATAAGTCCCATATCTAGGTAAATAAAGAGTCAAGTTGGTCCTGTCCTGCTGTGCTGGATCCAGGGCCTTTCAGATAAGAGGTGCCAGGGTGTCAGTCAAAACTGTGAATACTGCAGGGAGTCCAGGCTCAGAGACGCCGAAGACGTGAAATGCACATTCAGAAATGCACCCTGAGGTGAGACAAGCTTTTAAAGTTCAACTGACCTTCAATTGCTCTGATATATTCTGTGCATCTGCAATTCTCTGTAACTTTTAAACTCTTCTGTCCTTAATTCAAACTTATGGTTTATGACTTTTCTTTGTTTAATTTACCGGCTTCCCACTCACAATCTCTCTAATTAATTGATCATCATCATCATCAGTATGTGCATCTTTATTAAAGCAGAGGTTTTGGCGGTTTGCTGGAGCACTCAGGTGTGTGTTGAATTCTTAGAGAAGCCATTGTTGCTACCCATCAAGCTAGGAAAGGTTAAAGTCAAACGACCTGTAGTCCAACTACTGACAGTCGGAGAGTTTTCCCAAGTGGAACATTTGGTTTTTGTTTTCTTTACATAAATAGGATTTAATTTTAGGAGCAAAACATTATTGGTGTTTTGTTTGGAATTAGTTTATTTACATATTGACAACACTATAGTTGGAAATATAAAAACACATTTTGGTTTACACTGTTTTCATGTTAGAATTGGTTGGTTAATTTTCTTTTTGTTTCCAAGTTACTTCAGATGGAGCTGCTCCAGTCCCGTGGCCGACATAGAGGCAGGGGTGAAAGTAGTTTTAAATTCTTGCCGGTACTATTTCCAAAACTATTATCTCTCTCTCACTTCATGCATTTTAAAATAACAAATAACATTAATAAACATGCAGAGAACACGCCTCTTAGAACAGCTCATGAAGTCACAAGCAAAATCTTTTTTATTTAAACTGTTTGTAGACGATAACTGGTAGATATTTAAATTTTGTTGAAAGTCTTTTAGCCAACCACAAGAATGTGTGGAATTTCGTTGGTGGAATTTATTGCATGTGCCGTCTTTTGACGTCTGTTGACCAATTGTGGAAAACTTCCCAGTGCATTAAATCAAACGCACCGATCCCCATAGCAACCGCTGTGTTTGGGAAGTAGACGCGCATGCGCAGTGAAATCTCCGGTCGTTACGCACTTCTTCTCTGTGCCTTTAAAATCAAACAAAATAAAAAAACACGAAACACAGCTGCTTCCTCTCCTACTGTTTTTAATGGGAGCATTCAGCAACGAGCGTAAAGACATAACGTGTGGTTTACGTTTCTACGGCTGGGCGCAGAGAAGGCCACCGGGCTCTCTCCGAGGAAGCGGGGGGCAGGGCAAGAGCCTTGAGGAAGAGAGGGAGATGCCCGGTCAAAGCTCTGTCCACAATGGAATAAAACAGCACCGACTGTTCAGAAACAATTCGTATTGAAGGAATTTTTAAACACACAAAGTGGTTTTTAAAACTGCATGTTGCTAATGGATCTATTGTCTGACCCACAGTGCAGTCGTGACTGGTTCTGGCCTTTATAGCAGGCAGCCACTCTCCCATCTTCCCGGTACTGCGTAGTGGTACACAGTACCGGACCGTACCGGCTTACTTTCACCCCTGCAAAGAGGTGACAAAGAGGTGGGGCAGGCCTACATGTTCAAGCCAGGAAATAGCACCATACCACAGCTCAACATCATTAGTGGGGGATGGGGGTTGTTTCTGTTATTATTAGTTCGATTTTTGGGTGTTCTAGCCCTGTTGTATTTCAGGTGGACTGATCACCAACAATTTAAGTTTCCTCTTACAATTTTGTGTACAGTTTGGTTACTTTAGAACCGTTTCCACCAGCGGATTCGGGTCGGGAAAACTGGGAAGGCTACCCTAATATCTGACCTGACCCGTCCTACTTTTTTTGGGCCCTTCCGTTGGAGTACCAATCTAACCGATAAGACCCCACAAGGGTAGAGCATGACACACAGCAATCCGTTGATTGGTTGATATAAAAGTCAGAACCCATGTGACCTGGCATAAAAACAAAGCTGAAACAGTTCCTTGTTAAGAGCAACAGATTTTCTTTTTATTGATAAAATTAAAATAGTGTTACGAAGAACAGCCAAGAGGAAGAAACACAAACTGTTGGATGGCTGCCATTCTCCTCCATTGTTTCTGAGTCATGCTTTGGTTCTACTTTAAGGAAGGCGTTGCGCTGCAATTGGCGTCATGCTATTTCGTAGCTGAGGCTTCAATCGCTATCTGCCTGATACTCTGCCTCCCAGGTAAGGTAACGGTTGGCTGGACCGTTTACAGACCATATATGCACCCTAACTGTCCAGACCCGACCTGCACCCGTTGGTGGAAACGAGGCTTTTAAATTCTTTCTGGCTCATTTCTTGTTAAGTTTTGTAAATATTGCATTTCCAAGATGGCGGCGCGCAAGGACGCAGCGGCTTACGGCTCTCTACCAAAGTGCTCTTTCCTCCTTTTTTTCAAGCTTTTTTCTTTCTTATTGAACTCTAAAATGAGAATCTCCCCCTGTGCAATACACTAATAAACATTCATAGAGATATTTTGTAGATATATTTATTTTATTTCATTACTTTTCTAAATCCGTGCAATATCGTACTGCAATGTAAATACACATATACGTATATATTTTTTTCTACCAGGACTACGCACCCCATCTCTCATTTTGCATGTGCCTGTATTCTATTTTATTTTGCTTTATTTATTTTTTTAAATTCTATCCCGCACTGTTTTGGTGATGGCTTAATCTCGTTGTACCGGTGTATAATGACAATAAAGGCATTCTATTCTATTCTATTTT
>JBAMHW010000014.1:28469097-28480296 GCA_037177495.1 Rhadinocentrus ornatus | reverse complement strand
ACTCCTCCCACAGTCCCAGCCGCTTTGGTTTAATTCAACTCCAGATGCAAACACCTCTCAAGTTATGAGCTGGACACTCGGGAGGCAACGTCGCTCCTTCTCTATTCATTTTCTATGGAACTTGCGCGATGAGGCGGAAATCGCTGCCCTCCTCCGGCCAAGCAACAGGTGACATTCGTGCACGTGAAATGTTGCGCTCGTTCATGTAGACGTGCACACGGGGGCTTGCGACGTGACACAAGGAAATAGAAAAATGTTACATTTTTGTGAGTCGCGACTAAATAATACACCAGCTCCCAGAGACAGAAAGATAACAAACGTTGTAAACAAACAATTTTTCTCGCCAAAGACCAGCGCTCAGTTAACACAGTGAACAACCCGGGAAGAATCTCATCAACACTTTGGACAAACGGCATCACTGCCATCTCGTCACTATTTTAACCGCGTGTCTCTCTGCTCTGTATGATGAGGGTCATGAGGGTGTTGTGAAGGATGTGGCTACAGTCCAAGGTTTCGCCCCGCTACGGACCTGTGGTCAAGCTGCACCATAGAGCCGAATATGATTTTAACGTGAAAACAAAATGTCTCCAGTCTCATTTATTCCAGATCACACTGGGCAGAACATAGCTGCTGCTGGTCTGAGACAAACAATAGCTACTGGGACCTGGTGGAAAGAAACTAGTCTGTTTTACCACAGACAACACTTTAAATGTGTTAGATAATTAAGATCTCAATTTCAATCAAAATAATTTCCTATAATCGAGCAGCTCTAACCCTGATTTAAAACTGTTGAAAGTTTCAGCAGACCTGCAGTTTTCTGGGAGCTTATTCTGCATGCGAGGAGCATAAAAGCTGAACGCTGCCTCTCCATGTTCGGTTCTGACACAGGGAACAGAAAGTAGACCCTGATGACCTGAAGGATCTGGTCGGTTCATAACGAACCAGAAAATTCTGAATGTTTTTTGGTCCTAAACCATTCAGTGCTTTGTAAACTAACAGCAGGATTTTAAAGTCAATTCTTTGACATTTAGGACTGATTAGAGAAAAGTGTGTCGTGGCGTTCATGTCTCTGAGTGGACACAGTGATGACACATGTCCTGCCCCTGGCACGGAAGCACTGACTTGGTTTAGATCCAAAAAGTGATGACAGTGTAATATGTGATGTGTTGTTGATCATATGAGGTTATATTTAAATAATTTAGGAGCCAGTGAGGACCAGATAAGTTCTATATTCATATTACATAATACACATAAAAGTTTAGAACTGAAAGAGGGTGTAGTTTCTTTTTCTAAAACATGTATTTTATCATACGCTCTAGTTTTTGACTGTTGAAGGTAAAACATCCAGAAATCTTGTTTTATTTACCCAACAAACCAGCTGATTGCACTTGAATAGATACACTTTCCTTATCCTGGAGATCCGAGCTATGGCCTGGACTGAACCCATGCTGGGGTCACGGCAAACTCAAGGGGACGTTTTTCATCTTTGATTTTACCATCACTCTGCTTTTTCACAGTGTTTTCCTAAGAATGAGGTCATTCTTTTAAGGAAAATGTAGTTTAGGAACTCCAACAGGAAATGGGTTGTATATTTACAGACTCTCTGTCGGGTCGGTGCTGAGACTGAACCTGAGCTTAAACAAGAGCAACAAACAGATTTGATCTTTTCTGTCACATTTGAAGCTACAATCTCAAGCATGAAGATCTGTAGTGTTTTTTAGGTTTGATTTTCACAGATTTGATCATTTTGAACTGTCAGTCATACCAATCTATCTTTCTCAGGATGTCATCTCGGCCTCAGAGATTACAGTAAATATGAAGAATGTTTACTTTAATGTCTACAAATAGAAATGTATTATTTCAGTTCTCTTTTCCATGATGGAAACATTTAAAAGCTCAGCATCCAGAATGTGGTACAGTCTGTACTAGGTAAAAATAATGGATTGCTTTTCATTTAGGCCCTGCGATGGACTGGTGACCTGTCCAGGGTGTACCCTGCCTTCACCTGAAACACTGCTGGGATAGGCTCCAGCTCTGTTGTTTTTGAAGTTGGTATACACAGTAATCAAATCCCCCCCTGAAGTTTTCTTCCATTTTTATTTTTTATTTTAGCTGCACAGGGCTAGTCAGTTTGGTTCTATGAGGGCTGCAATCCAACAGGTTTTCCATGTATCCCTGCTCCAACACACCTGACTTAAATTAATGAGTCATTGTGGTGGGCTGTTAGATCCATCTAATTTGATTCCGATGTGTTAAACCAGGCATACATGGAAAACCTGCTGGATTGCGGTGCTCGTAGGACCAAACTGAGTTGCCCTGCTGTATTCAAATTAGCTGAGAATAGCAACAAAAATGTTGATTGTAGATGTGTTTTTAGTGAGTATGGCAAGGTGTTATCCATAGTTTTAGTTCACCTGGTATAGCAGCTGCCCTTCATACAGGCTACAGCCAGCCCGGGTTTAATCCCAACGTCTCCCTGACCCACTTTCCAATCTACCTGCCGTACTCTAAAAACCACAAAACATTAAAAAACAAAGCAAAGCAAATTAATTAAAGGGGGGAAAAATACTGCATTATACAGATAACTTTTCACAACCTTTCCTTCTGGAGTATTTTTAATTTTATTGTGGATGATGAGGTATCTAGGCATAGCCTTCCATAAGACACACTCAACTTTTACCATATTAGGTCCTCTGTCTTAGAGACTGGACTCATACACGAACATATGTGTCCTAGGCACACGGACATCCTATATGTAAACTTGTGTCTGATGTATGATTGGAGGACACAGGACTGAGGAATGTTCTTTGTTTGAAATCTATATAAGAGAGATGTACACATCTGATCTCAGGACCTCCAGATTTTACTGCAGATCTGTATTGATGCCTGACTTTTTGTAATAAATCCCATTTTATTTCTTCAAGGCCAGAGACGTTTTTGCCTGAGAGCCAATTTTCCACACCTTCTGAATCAAGAATCATAACGAAGTCATGGTGGATTCATTTATCGGCCAGGCTGGTTAATTTCAAAGATCACTTAAAATTTCCATCCCTGGTTTAAGCTATTACCAGCTTCTGAGAACTTATCATAATGAGATTAGCTTTTTGTATCCAAGAGTGGATTGTAAGTTATTAAAAGCATTTTCTGCAGCAGATTCAGATGAAGAAAAGTTTACATTCATGCACTGATGTCTAACTAATGTGAAAACTAATGTGACCAGGTAAGAAACCTTAAGCAGTACCCGTGGATCCCTGTCTAACGTGGTCAGTCCAGATATCCGTGCTCCTGTCCAAGTCGGCAGCAGACACGAGGTCACCGCCACCGTCGTAATCAGGGCACCTAGAGATGGGGCAACTCTTAAAACGTCTGCCTTCTGTCGGCAATACAGCTGAAATATGCACGACATGAAGGCAGAGAATGAACAGAAGGCTTTGTCTGCATTTTTACGTAGAGCACCTGAATCAACACATTGTAGTTTGTATTAATATTGTAACGTGTGTTTTAAACCCCTCAGAGTAATTGAGTAAATGAATAAAACAAAGTGATTTAAAAATTGCTGAACAACCGTGGATCGTAAACCCCCAAATTCCCCCAAAAAACAAAACACAGTGTTCTCATTAGCAGCTGCATATCTGTTTTCTTGTTCAGCACAACTTGGAATAAAAAAATGTGATTTTTAACTGACGGAATCTAACACAGGCAGTTCTGAGGCTCCATCAAGTCCAAATGATTGCGGTTTCACAAGATTTGACGTCTATGATGAATCCATGCATGAAAAAAAGAAGAGAGATTCCTTTTCTAGCAGCAGAGAAAGATCTCGCTTTAGTCCTTGAACGGAGTTCATTTTCTGGGTCCTTTAAACCCGAGAAAAGTACATCCTCATTACTCTGGCTGTCCAACTGCCTCAAACTCCTTCAGCAGTGGGAGCTTTTACTCAGATCTCAGCAAATTTAACCAGACAGGGAGCTCATCAGTGGAAGCTGATGACATGCTTTGATTTTAAAAAGGTGTCTCCCGCCAGTTCACCCTCCTTTTGTGCTGCCTAAACAAAAAGCAGCTGGGGGAGGGGACGTGGTAGTCCCATCACCGCTCCAGCATGACATTGCTGAAGGGCGGGATGCAGGAAGACAGATTCTTTGCCACACAGGAGGAAGAAAAAAAATCTTTGTCAAACTGAAGCCGAGAAGCAGCCTGATGGGGGAAATGCTGACATGGTCTCCTCTCAGAGGTGTGCCCTGGATATTTGAAAAGACCATTTGGTGTTTGGAGTCCAGTCAACACAGAGCACTTTTTCATCAGAAGCATGAGTCCCTTTGCAGAGACACCCTGACGCTCTCATTAAAACTCAATAAATAAAGGAGTAAACGTTGACGGGGAGAGTTTTCCACTGACACCAGGGAAACAGCTGCTCCGGAAGATTAATACAGCAAGAGAATATTTCCGACAGCTCATGCTTGGAATGTGTTGGTGTTTACCTCCATCAAATATCCACATTATCATTAAAATGAACATTAAAATGAGGAAACTACATGAGTGTTGACCTCATCAACCCAAATCACCATATCCAGAGTATGCATGGATCAGGAGAACCGGATTATGGGATTTTGTTTTTTCTTTCATTTACAAAAGCCTGTGATCATTTCTCTGTGATTATTTATTTTCCTGTCACACACCACTCCAACAAAGGCTGCTGTGGAGCCCTACCTTGGCATTGTAGGCAATGTAGTGCTTGGCCAGAGCCTCCGGGGTGTGCATCCATGATTTATCTGAAACAATACAAACAGCTCAGTCAGCACAGCAGTTCTCATCGGAGAAGAGGTAGAATCAGCCACATGTGGTTAAATCATGAGTAAACCTGAGAAGAAGCACAGTCATGAGATTTAATGTTGATGGAAAAGAATGAGCCGAGCTACTAAGCAGAACTGTGTTTACCACCACCACCACATATCTGCGGGATAAAAAAACACGGGGAAATCTTCTTTACACGAGTGAATTCAGCTAGTGGTCATTTCACAGATGGAGAATGTTTCCACATCAGAAAATCTTTATCAAGATGAAAAAAGGAGAGGATGGGGAAGGGAAGATCAGATGGAGACCTGGTTGAATGGTATAGGCTGTTAGCTAGCTATGGTTAGCATCAGGAAAGTCTAGAAGCTAAAGGCTAACAAACAGCAACAATGGAAAGTGGAAGGAAACTAACATACGTTTACACTAAATTAAAGAAAGCAGTCAAATGAACCTCCATCTGCTAAACGAGTGCTGGGTTTATTTTTTCTACATGGTATAAAGTTAACTTTGGTCCAGGATGAAGGCTGTTCATCTATCTATTCTTTCCTTTCCTCTCTCATCCATTCATACATCCTTCCCTCTCCTTGTGGTGCCATACTCCTTACTTATTTTAATGAATTTATTGTTAATGAAATAATGTAAAACTTAGATTACACAGAAGTGGACCTGAGTACAACCCTAATAAAAAAGAAAAAGTTGTGCTGCTGTGTAAAATGTGAAGCAACACGTCTGTAAAAAGTAGTTCCAGGGTGATGTTTAGCATGGTGTAGCATCTCCTCTTTTTCTAACATCTGTATGTAAACATCTGGGAAGTGAGAGGACCTGTTGCTGAGTTTTAGGAGAGCAATGCTGTCTCATTCTGGTCTGATGCAGGATTCTAGCTGCTCTACAGTCCTGGACCCTGGTTGCTGGATTTCTGCTTCCATGATGCTCCAGATGTTTTGTATTGGTGAAAGATCTGGACTGCAGCAGGCCAGTTCAGCAGCCGGACTCTTCTCCTCTGAAGCCATGCTGTTGTGATGGATGCAGGATCTGGTTCAGCCTTGTCTTGCTGAAACCTGCAAGGTCTTCCCTGAAAAAGACGTCTGGATGGGAGCAGATGTTGCTCTAAAACCTCCATGAATAACCGGTCATGTTACTGAGCTGTTGCCAGTAAACCTAATAAGTTGTTAAAATATCATCTACTTGTCTCCGATTTGTACCAGTTATTTTTTCAGCCTTTTGTTGTCCCTGTTTCAACTTGTCTAAGATGTGTTGCTGCCATTGGTTTCGATATGAGCTAATGTTATGTCTCAGTTGGAACACAGAATACTTTGTTTCGGTTCTATTATAAATAAAATATGGGTTGATTAGATTTGTAAATCATTGCATTCTATGTTAATTTACATGTTAGACAGAGTCCCAACTTCTTTGGATGTGGGGTTGCAGTACAGTTTAGTACAAGACAGCAGCACAAGATCACATTTAGTACTTCAAAGCAAAAATGTTGAGTACAGACACACACACTACCACCATTACAAGTACATTACATAATATTTTTAAGGCCTATGTATTTAAATGCAGAAGCTTAAGAGGTAAATACTTCTGCAATTCTCTACATGACCGTGCAGGTCTGCAAGTTTCTTTTTACTTTTTTAACACTTCACTGACAACTTGGAGCTCTTCTTGGACTTAAAGTGTCCTTCTCCTTGGTTTGCTTAACAGCTGTGCAATGAGATTAAACCTGATTGCACCTTGCAACAGTCTCCTCCAAAGATAAATCCACTCCTCATGGGACCCTCGAATGAAAGCTGATGGGGGGAATGACACATCACCTCCTCCTCTTTTACAACTAGGGAGGCCAGGAAACTAAATTGCAAGACAGAGTGAAGAGAAAGGCAGGGCGAGCAGCGCTGAGAGCTGACAGCAGCATGGCAGCCTGGCTGACATCTTTTAAAGTGTGCACAGTGTGTTCTGATTAAAGAGGCAGAATGGGAACATGTGCTTCCTAGTCTGTTCGCAGCGTAAGATGGCAAAAACACGAACAGAAGACAAATTACTTCAAACATTTTGATTATTTTCCGTCCATAATTATTACAAGTCAGTAAAGTTATCAACACAAACTATAAACATGTCTGCCGACTTATACAACTGTGAAAAAGAAAGCATAACGTCTTATATTTGTGTATGAGAACATAAAAATCTGGTCCTTATTGGGTGAGTGAAGTAAACTGTATTACACCATATTATGTGCTTATCAAACTAAAACAAAAAAACAGAAGCTGTGTCAGGTAACAGATTGGGCAACTTGAGGATGTTTTGACCTTTATCAAAGCCAATTAGGTATTAAATACCATGAAAGTGTGTTACTCTAATATAAATGAAAAAAACAAACAAACACAGATGCTCAGCCCAGATGTTTTCATCAGGCTCTTACCACTCAACAAACTTTTACATCCAGTCACCTGTACAGGTACTCAGTCCCAGGTAGTTCCTGTACAGGTAGTTCATTTTATAGAAAGGCTCAACCAGACTGATCCTGTTTAATATCGTACAGCTTACTTCAACATCAAGGAAACATCTCCAGCAAAAACTTAACATAGTAAAACACTGACAGTAAAAGCGTAATTATGTCTATGTCTACTACACTTAGTAAGGATGAGTCGGACTGAGTTCAGTCCAGCTGCAGATGATGCCTCCAGCGGAAGAGGATGAGGAGGGACACGTGAACCTGTGGTTGCTACGGTAACTATCTTGCTAGGTCTCGTCACATTGCTGGAATCATCCAAGCTGCTGGAAGTTGTTGATTCTTGCAACGTGATACCTGATGCATGTTAGTTTCTACATGTTACAGCTGAACCATTTTCCTAGGGCTCTTGTCAGAAGGTATCAGTCTACTAGGTCTACTACTTCATTAAAGCTAGCCAATGACTTCATGCCAAACACTGCAATAACTACAGAACATAACATGCAACATAACATGGCCTTTAAAGTTTTGATGCTTGTAAGCACATGGATCTAATATGCCGACACACAAAAAGCTGCGAGAGTTTTCTCAGCGTTTAAAAAGCACAAACGGAAACCGAGTCTAGTTAGGATGATTCATACCACTGTAAACTAGCTGAAAAATAAATACAATGATTTTCAAAAGTATATAAACTATAGTATATAACTCCTGCATGGAAGAGCCGGATTAATGAATGGGCGGGCCTTTCCCACTGGGGCCCATCCATAGCGCCACGTCTGAGCTGTGTGAGAAAGTAAGTCCAGCTTCACTGCTTCCATAGAAACTTAGAAAACAGATGGCAATCAATGGCACGAGTATACAGTATATTGAGGAGTACATTCAGACAGAACAGAAAGCAAATAAGAAGACATTGGTAATGATCTTATTTAAGAGATTGTTGCTGTCCATCAATCTGGGACATTTCTAAACAATCCTCCTTCTGTCATTAAATAAAATTATTGCCACATGGAAAAGTCAAGGCTGCTGCCAGTCATGCAGAAATGGACACCAGAGCGAGTTCACACAAATTTCACACTGTTTCATGCTCAGAGAAACTACAATGAAAGAGTAACATCTCAGACTTTCCAGGGCTCAGATAGCATGTTAAAAGTTAAACCTTACGACAGGACAAAACAAACAAACAAACAAAAGACTGAAGTTTGACTCTATTAAAAGGGCTGCAGGAGAAAACCTTGTTTTTTTCTAATACAGACACAGCTTAGATTTGCAAGGCTGCATCTAAACAAACCACCAGATTTCTAGAATATTGGACAAATAAGTGGAGAAAGTACATCTGGTAAAAACTAAATTACAGCTAATCAACAGGAACATCTCATACTAACTATAGAGCACGGTGGTGGAGGGTTGATGATTTGAGCTTAATTTGTATGTGGTTGATCCTGAGTGCTTTCATACATGACCCACCAACCCAGCTAGTTATTTTGGTTAATGATAACAACTTACTTATGTTGATTCAGTTAACTTGAAATTAAGAGAATTGTTTAACCAATTTAAACGAACTGCTTCAGTTGGTAAAAAGCGATTGAATTAAGTTTATCCAAGTTAATTCATTACGTTAGTTCGACTCATTCAGACTTATTCAAATCATTTAGTACCAATTGTGCAAAGACCGAAAACACTCACAGGAAATATTTATTTAGCAGAAATGTTACCTGTAGTTTGAAACTGCCGAGTTGAACAAACTTAATAAATGAACTAATAACTCAAGTAAATCACTTGTTACCAGTTTAAACAATTAATTTAAGTTGGTTCATCTATTCTTTATTTTACAGTGTGCATTTACAGTGTACAGAGTGAAACTGGGTCATTAAACGGGACAAGTATCCCAAACACAGATCAGAATCAGTGATCCAAAGACCAGACCTTACCCGGATAATAATACATGAATACCAGAAGAGCAAGCTAAAATTATTCAGCTCTGTGAGACAAGTTATAACTCATAAAGGTGGATCCACACCGTTAAATCCTGGGGTGTACTTAGTTTTTCACACACAGCGTCGGCATAATAATTTCTCCCCGATCCATGGTTACGACTTTTGTTTAACAACGGTTACTTTGTAAAACCAGATCCCGTAGAAAATCCTACCTGATGTATTGACTATCTGTGTACTGGTTTCTAACACACGGTCCCTGGGTTCCTGCTCTAATTAACCAGAGTAGACAGATATAAATGGTTAATGATTTGGCTTGAGTAAAGAGAAGAAAGCCTGAGTAGCTCTTGTTGACAATGAAAGTACATTCCTTACCGATGCAGACTGCACATAAGACTAATGCTGGAAGAAAAAGGCAAAGTTCACGAGGTTTTACTGGTGACTCAGACACAGAGAATTTCATTACTGAGTGAACAAGAAATCATTCTGAGCAAACACTCGACTTGCAGGATTTAAGTCCAGCACTTGTCTTCTTGTGCTCACTTTTTTACTTTAGAACAAACAAAAACTTATTTTTAACAAACAACTTAGAATAGTCACAGAAAACAGTATTTTTTATCCTCTGAGCCAACTCAGTCCCTTGCAGCTTGAACACAGCAGTTAGTGAGCAACTTTTTCCACAGAGCCCCCAGGAAGTGGGCGGCCAAGAGCCTAATTCATTGCAGCGCTCAATCAAAAACAGGAAGAATTTGTTGGCTGTGCACAATTCTCCATCATGTACGGGACAACTTCAAATGGACTCAAAGCAGAATGGGCCAAAGCCACAATTCCAACCAAAGAGTCGTAGGAGAGTGTTAGCTGGAGATAAAGAAGAGCAGCGTTTTACTGCACTGCTGTCTGGGAACAAAAACTTGCCTCCAGCAAATACGATGTAGAGGCGAATACACTGGATACAAAAGCCTTTGCAAAATGTTGTAATTACATAGAAAATACATTCTTCTTTTCTCTATCGTTTTATGCTACATTTGGGAAAAGGAAGGTTACAGGTCTGGACTCGGTCATCGACGGCTCCTGTTAAATGTCACGCCTCATGTAACGCCGTTCCTCCACTGTGGTGAAAAGCTGCTGAAATGCTTCACTCAATTTGACGTGAAAGAAATGAAAGTGTTGCTTTTTAAGAGAAATTTAAGGTTTATTCATGGCTAATATGGATTATACCACCCCTCCTCCCCCACCCCACCAACAAAGCCAGGAGAGGCTTGTGAATTACACACATATGGCTTTCCATAACAAGATGTTCAACATTACATGTGCTGCAATGTGGAAACAGACTCTCCTCTCTCATCATGCCAGTAGAAGCTTATCCTTTCAAAATCTGAGGTTCCCAAACTCAGAAAACTCTGCTGAAATTGACATTTCTCCTGAACTGTCTGAACTAAAACTTCTTTCGTTCTGCTTCATTTTATCAGTTGAACATCTGAGAAAATGTTCACATATTGTACGATGATCTGATAGAGGTTCAAAACTGCAGCTGCATCGTTCCAAAGGGACATTCATACTCATTTAGTTTCTTTTAGCTGAAGTTTAATAGAAAAAAATCCTCACTTTAAATACGTATAAAGCTGCAAAGAAAAATTCTGAACCTTTAAATCAGCAGAAATGAAGTGATATACGTTCACCAGCCACTTTTTCTGGCTAATACATTTTGAGTAAGAGCATCACTGTTAGTTTACAAATATGTTCATGTTAACTTTTAAAAGACTGTTAAAAGACCAGGGTCTGAGGGTCACTGCTAAAAAGAGTGTTTAATAAAAAATTGGTGGGGATTAATGTTTTTTTGTGTTAACTTAAAGGTACAGTGTGTAGCTTTTTTGTGTTTTTGTTAGCAAAAATCAAGAATTGCTTTCATAAATATGCATTTTACCAAAGTCTAATCACAGTCACATCCAAATGAAATCGTTCTCGTAGCTTAGAATTAGATGTTTATAAATACATAGGTGGCAGCGCACCCAACTGGAGGCTGCCATGTTGCAT
>JBAMHW010000014.1:28432618-28447474 GCA_037177495.1 Rhadinocentrus ornatus | reverse complement strand
CAGCCACTGGATACTGAATAAACCATTTAAACTTGCATCACCGCATTTTGGGTCCTTCCTCCGTAGATTCATAACATTCACAACTTTTTTCTCATCCCAGATCATCGCTTTACTGCTGTGTTTTTGCTTAATGGCACCGTGTGACACGCCAGCAACTGGATATCAACACCCAAGAGGACATTATCAGAGAAAGAGAAGAAAAAGAGCAATAAAAGTGATAGAGCAAGAGATATAACAAGAGTCAACATCAGACTGATGGAGAGAGACTGGAGAGATCTCAGAGAAGAGACAGGATGCAAAATGGATGCTGAATAATTTAGGGGTGCCAAAGTGCACAAATCTGGCGTACATCTTAGGCCTGGTACACACATAAAGATTTTTTTAATATGAGATTATTTATCTAGCCGAGACCTCACACGTGAGGAGAAAAAATCAGGCATTTAACAATTTCGATCATGTGTGTCTTGCTCTGATAATCTAATCACAGAGCAAGAGACACATAACGAGGCTGTCCCGCAACTGATCTACAATCCAGCTGGAGATGTCACGTGACCAAACGTCATCTAACAAAAACGTAAAAGAAGAACCATATAAACAACAAAAAAAAACAAAGAAGAAGAAACAAACTGGAAAACACAACACCCAGCATGGAAGAGGATATATAGGACGAGGGAATGATGGTGGTCTTGGGACTATTGTTAACAGAAAAAGCCAGAACTGAAAAAAATTACAGACTGGAGACAGCGTGAACATGGACTGTATATCCTTCCTTGTTCCCCATCCAGCTCGCTCTCTGATTGGCTACATTCCGTTCCACGTCACCATCCACACTGTCATAATTCACGAGTCGTCGGCTTTCCTCACATATAGAAAGATATCGGGTCGTAAATATTGAACATGTTTAATATTCCCGATTCTCGGCTCTGACCTGTTTCAGAGCCAATTATTGGGACAAAACTGCTCGAAACACACCTCAGACCAAATGATAACTGTACTGGGAAAGCTTAGAAGTCTCATGATAATCAATTCCTTGATCAGGAATGAGGCTAAATCTGGACAAAAACAGCCCGATAATCTTTATGTGTGCACCAGGCCTTAAGTTTAAGGTTTTACTCTATTTAGTTTTTATGTTGCAATTATTGTGAGTCTACTTTTGACACTAACGGCATTATTATTTTCCATCCTGATAAAGACTGAACTGGATCAGGATGGAAAAATAAAATGGAGATAATACAGCATTTTTGCCATGTGCTGCTGTTTGATGCTACCTTATTTAAAGACTTGCTTTGGACCAGATCCTTAATTTTAATGACCTGATAAATAAAACTTTTTTACAAGCAGTTAAATTTGTGCTGTACATCTATAATCGGATATCTGTTGCATTAATTAAGATTTCTTGTCTAGGACACAATGAAAAGGGAAGGACGTGAAACTACAGCCCGATTAGAGCTGGGTATCATTTTAAATTTCAAGAATAGATTTGATTCCGATTCTCAAGATTTAGAATCGATTATCATTAGGGCTGGTATCGATTCAATTTTCAAGAATTGATTCGTTTCGATCCAATCCGATCTGTTCTGATCCAATATTGATTTGGGTTAGTGTTATTATAATATTTTTTTTTAGCTGTTACCTGAATTACATTACTTTGTAGTTTTGCAACATATTACGACTAGTATTATATTATCATTCAACCGCAATTTAATTAAGTATTTTTAGTTCAAGATGTATAAAGATGAATATATAAAACACCGAGAACATTTACTTGACAATCAAAATATGTAATAATCTGTTCTGACACATCTACATTCTTAATTTCTGAAGTACCATAACAATACAGTGTTTCCCAGATTCAGAGCCAAAAATGATGTTATGGGGAAAAAACGAAAACACCACAGGACAGAAAAAAGGTTAAACTTTTTAAAGCCCTGATTAAACCGTTTTGAGTTGCTTTGAATATTCTCTAAATTCAGATCTCAGATAACATGTTGATGTTAGTACAACTTACAAAGAATATTGGATCCATTTAAACTCGTAATACGACTTAGGAATTCCTTCAATGACGGTAGATTCAGCTTGATCAGCTGTGCACGTTCCCGTGACGACCGTGACGCTATCAGCGTAACACCAGAGCGGGAGAAATACTCCATCTGCTCCACACTAAGAGAGAAAACTCTCAGACTTCTGTCTGACTTTCAGCTTGTTGACGTGTTTACCGACGCGTGCACTCTGTCCTTTGACGGAAACTCATGTGTGCAAATGTGTCTGTGTGGGAGTGTGTGTATGTGCTGACTGCCGCGGACACAGAGAGTAGGCGCAGCTATAACATGCCATCATGTAAACCTGATAAAAAGCATCAGACTGTTTACTGTTTGATAAAAGGACTGAGTGTAAACCTGTTCTAGTTTAAATGTGACTTTAAATGAGCATATCGGATAAATTTTAAACTATGTGCGCGGTGACATCACTTCCTGTTGAACGTGATAGTGACAGTTAGCATTAGCTGCTAATATGAGTGCCGCAAACTTAGCGCTAGCTGGTAATGTGAGTGGTGATATGCTGCAAAAGACATTACAGGTGAATGTAATCCACACTGGTGAATGAAAACATCTAAACTCAACATTATCTTGGTAAGAAAAGACGATTTTGGACGGAAGCGACAGGAAACCAGTAGTGTGTGTACATATGCTAAGATCTCGCCAAACCTCGGTAAGTCATGCGACCGTCAGATCACGTTACCGGAAATGAGGACATATTAAAAAAAATCGATCTTCAGTTTTATGAATCGATGTAGGGTTTATTTAATTTGAATTGATTAAAAATTGATGAATCAGTTTTTTTTAACCCAGTCCTTAGTCCCATCGCGCTTTATTTTTTAATGTGAACACCTGAAATCTTTTTTGATTATGCTCAGCTGTCAGTGACCAGGAGCTGTGAGGCGGTTACACAAAGTCTGGAAATTTAACCAAAGTATCTAACTTACAAACACGCATCATCAAATTCACAGAAGTCATTCAGAGCCAAAGAGGCAAAGCATTTCTTGTACTTTTTTGGGCATCAGATTCTGCTTCATCAGGGCCTTGTGTGGGTGGTGGTGTGCTTTTTCTGGCCGGCAGAACTTTGGTTTCTGCATGAGAAAGCATTTAAACCAGGGAGAGTCTAGGTATTTGGGTGGTTCTCTTCATACTTTATTTTTCTAGGGTTTTTGTATGAACAGCTGTGGGGGGTGGGAGTGGGGTTTGGTGAGGGAAGTGGCTTATCCAGACATTTTCTGAGGAAGTGGGGCCCTTTTGGCTAAAAGTAAAACAGCACATGACAAAGCCACTGAGCAACCTTTCCAGTTGGTGAATAAACTCAGAATTAAATTTCTCAAGTTTGAAACATATAAGAAGAAAAAAATCTATTTGCACATTTTAGCAATAAATAAAGAAACAAATCAACAGCTTTAATGTATCCAGCTGTAAGTGTCTATGGTTCACGTGCTTCTTGGATTCACACACATTCCCAATAATTATTTCAGTCCTTGCCTGTGATGTGTGTTTATGGGAGTGGGTGGAGAAGGAGGAATGTGAATCTCAATGAGAAGCTTCTCAGTGGATTTCCATTGAAACTTGCAGCCTCCGCATGATTTTTGTTCCATTTAAGCAGTAATGCAAAGTAGAGATGAAAGACAAGAAACATACTGTATTACGGTTCGTCCCAACTCAAAGTTACTCTGATGGCTGAAACACAAGAAAACGTTGAGACGGAATTATTTCCAGCAGCCCCTCTTGTTTTTAAGCAGGAAGAACATCAGCTAAGACTCTGAAGTAAGAAATCCTGATGCTTCATTTAGCACAGCATTGTTTTTATTTTGAGATCACAAATGTAGCCTGTATACGTTGTATATTTTTATAAGCCAGAAACACTTCGAACTGGATGTCAGGATTAGTTATATATATATACATACATTTATATATATATTTTATTTTGCTAACCCAACTGCTGGGTTAAGGATATTTGGGCATAGATTTGGTAACTTTGACCAAACATTGGGTTGGAAACTGAAAAAAGAGCCTTGTCATCTCCCTCTTCAGTCCACCATCTTTAACAAAACAACAACCTGATCAGACCTCCATGGATTGCTGCTCCAGCATGAAATATTACGGTAAGATGATAAAATCTATCCGTATGAGCATGTAGAGGTAAGCTGACAATGGAATTAACTTTAGTTCATTCTAGACAAGATATTTTCTCACACAAAATAAACACCTTTTTAACTGTTAGCTTTAGCTAGCTAACAGCAGCCATATTTAAGATATATTGGGAAGACATGTTACCTTTATTTTTTTTATTTATGTATTTATTTTACCTTTAACCTACCAGCCTCATTTATTTATTTTTTATAAGCAAGAATGTTCCAATAATGGAATTTAATACATTTATATAATTAATCCCCCCTTTGTTTTCTTGAACACTCCCCTGAATTGAGCTCAGATTATTGTAGTTGCCAGTAGATGGCAGCCTGGTTGCTGACTGGTGCTATAATAAAAGACGTTGGCCGTTAGCTCATTCAGAACGAAGTGTGAATGGTTTTCCACAGGCTTCTTAACATTTAGAGTGAATTGTTCTCCTAGTCATCACAGGTGAGATAGGTAAACAAGTTCTTAAAGAATTACAGTACCAGTACTCAGTACCAGTAGTCAGCCAGACTGAGGACTAAAACGGACTACATGCAACACAGTGAACTGTTCCATATGTAATTATAGTGGATGGAAACCAGTGAAATCTCTGTGTACCTGAGTAACCAGCTTCATTTAGTGTGGAAAAGCACCTTTCCCTCATTCAACCACAGGAAGATTGAAGCATGTGCCGTTTACAACTAAGGACGCCTCAGGGTAAGAAACAGAGACAGTAATAGTCCGACACAGAACTAAACTGAACCTAACAAATGTGTTATCCTGGGATACAGCTCAGGATGTTCTCTGACTATGCCGAGACCAGCAGGAAGGTGGGCTGGCCAACACGTTGTGGATGGTCCAAAGTGTCTCCATTGTGAAAGAAGCTACTTTGAGGGAAGGTGAGTGAAGCAAGTTTAATAAATGTTTTCATCCCTACAGATAAAACAAGCTGAAATAGGTGCTGCAGATCCACAAGAGGCTCTGCTGGGCCTCTATGCGTATGACTTAGAAACATTGTAGGAGTGAAAATCCTTACGTTTTAGATTGTTTGAGCTATTGAGTTGTTTTGGTCTTATGCTTTATACTTTATGTACATTTATAGGAAGTTTGGCAAATATTTTTAACTTTATACATAAGGTGACATGGCTTTACAGCGGCTGCTGGTGCTCCTCCCAGCTGCATCTGACAAAGTTGGAAGAAGAACTTTGCTACCCAGAGGTCTAGAGAGTTGCAGCTCCTGCTGACCTCCAGCTTGTGAGTTGATAGTAGTATCTGGCATCCTACTCCGAAGTGATAGTTAGCTTCAAGATTCCTTATGCTCTCTTTTGTTTTTTTATGCTTCTCCTCAGATTGGAACAAAACATGGGGGAGTACTTGATGCAACAGAAGAGGATCCATGTTCCTTATGCTGGCAGAGGAGTGCTGGGTTACCCAAGTATATCTGGTATTAGATGGGACAGCCACTGAACATCCATCTCTTCTGAGTGCAGCTGATTGGTGTTTCAGAAAATCTTTGTCTTGTGTATCAGCTACACGAAAGTTTTAAAAAGATTAACTTGAATGATCACCTGTTTTTATCATTTTTCATTTTAGTGTCACACGTTGTGTTTTTGTACATTTTCACAAACTAAGATGGTTTGCCCTTTGTTCAATAAAAGACTGAAAGACAATGTTTTATTATTATTTGCCATTTATAAATGCTAATTTGGGATAAATTTTATTGGGTCATTTTCACCCAATTGCTAGTAGGTTAATAATCCAAATTTTGGGTTTGCTTTTTAATCCACTTTTAGGTAGCTTAAACTATAAAACTGGGTCATTTTAACCCATTGTTTGGGTAGAAAACATAACCTAACATGTTGGGTCAAATCCATAACTTAACCCTGCTGGGTTAGAATAACCCGTGGCAGCTGGGTTGCAGAACAACCTAAATTGGGTTATTTTTAACCCAGCGGTTTTAAGCGTGTATGTACGCTACGCAGTGCTGTAGTGTTTTCCAGGGACAGACACTCGTCGTGGGCGCAGCGCCGGGACAAAAGTTTAGGAAAAGAAGAGGCGCTTCAGACCTGTTCACCCCTCCATCGTCATTGGAAACGTAAGACCTTTTCCCAACCAGATAGACGAGCGTGCAGCGCACAGACAGCAGCGTCCTTCTGTTTACTGAGATCTGGCTGCCATTGCGTATTTCTGATTCTGTGGTTTTACTGGACAACTTTCATCACTGTGGGCAGACAGAACGGAGAACAGAGGAAAGAAGGGGGACTAGCTGTGAATGCGAAGTGGTGTAAACTGGGGTACCGCACTCTGGAAGACTTCCTGTGTGGTACCAGTGCCAAACATCTCTATTCTATGAGTCATTAAGCAGACGAGTTTCTCGTAAGAGGAAGGAAATTGAGGGTCTTGCCTAAGGACCTAACTGGAAGTTGTTAATATCTGTCCCCTGTGGGATTCGAGCTTGGGTCTTCTGCATGGGAGATAGATGCCCTGCCAACTGAGCTATCCGGCCACTCTCCAGCTCTGTCCTGGGCTGTTCTCTGGACTCAGTGCAGGAGGAAGTTGACAAAAGGGTCCTGACAAAACTAACATCCATGTTGGACCATTAGTCCCAACCCCCTGCAGGACATTATGTCAGCCCTGGAAAGCATCTTCAGTGACAGGCTGATCCATCCTCACTGTGGGAAGGAGAGATACTGCAGGTCTTTCCTCAGCAACATTTTCCCAAAATTAACATACACACACACACACACACACACAAAAATGAAAGTAAATGAATAAATACAGAGGAGTTGTTTACTGTGTGAAACAGTTCACACGTTTATGAACAAAGCTCATATTATTGAAGACCAAAGAATTTGACATCATCTTTGAGACAAAAGTCCATTAAACTCTTTATGAATCCCCAAAATATAAAATCTGAATATAAAGGACAAAGCTGAAAAAAAAAACCCAAGGTGTCCACAAATACAAGTTAAATAACTAAATAAATTAAACTGCAGTGATAATGGATCCTGTTGCTAGCTTTAACCACATTGTTAACAAATGACGTTAAAATCCTGCTTTCTGCCACACGGCACCACCGCAGGACAAAGATTCATCAGTTCAGCTTAAAGGGATTCATGAAAGAAGCACTACCTGCGTTACTCCGAACAGTAAAGTTTATACTATATCCTGGTTTAATGTCTACAAATAGAAATGTATTGGTTATTTTTACATGATGTGAACATTTTAAAGCATCCAGAATGCGCTTCAGTCTGTTTTTGTTAAACAACTGATTGTTTTTTATTTAATGTCTGACTGAGCTCAGGAATAAAATGTTTTAATGTTTAAGTTGGAGATGATTGTGTTAAATGAGCTCTGATGTGGTCTCATATTGATGGCTGGATCCTGAATCAAAATCACATGGAAGAATTTGTGAAACTGGTAATTAAATTCTATTCCATTGAATTAGCTGATTAAATGGCAGTTTGTTGCTCCATCAAATGAGAAAAAAACAACTGTGAAATATGACATTCATGTTTTATTTCACTCCCCTAACTCTTGACGTGAATAAAGACAATCAATATCTAAAATAATTACACTCAGACAATTGTGTGATCATTTCGACAGCCAAATGTACCAGAGTGGCAGGACGCAGGCCAATCTAATCTAAAAATTCACTTTTCAGTTTGCCTCTAAGCTATACAATAAGGCCACTCAATAGGTCACGAACTGGCCTTTTTGCTGATTATACACTAGGAAGCTAATTATAACAGCCAAGTCATGCGGTATCTTAAGGTGAGAGTGTGACGGTGTCTTCTAATGCCTTCTTGTTGCTGCAGAGCTGCACACTTGTTCTGCGCCGCTTAGAAGGTCACACAGCTGCCATGCTGTAATATTGATTAGAATAAATTAACTCATTTTCAACAGTTTTCTTAATCAATCTTTAGTCATTGCTGCATAATTCTGGACGGGATCTATTCCACAGTCACACGAGTCACTGTCAGACCTGAATCTAAAACCTATTTAACAGCAATATGTCCTCAAAAGATGAACACTTTTAAACTGTATTGCACCTCTTGCGATTGTCAGACTAAGCCTACAGCTTGTAGACTAAATGTAGTGAGGCTGTGTATCCTTGCTAAATAGTTGCGTCTGCTTCACCTTTGTTAAGGTGTTAGATTGGGAATTTTTAGCAGGGTGATAGCTGCTTTGTTTAGTTAGAGGTAACCATGCCTTGCTTTAACCTCACATATCATCTCCCCTTTGCTTAGTAAAAAACCTTTTTTATTGCAGAAAGTTGAAGAAATAATGACAAAAGTAAGTGTGACTGTCACATACCATCCTGGAGTTGGTGTATAAATTTGATCTGCACATAATCAGATATTCTGAGACCGACTGCTCCAGTCATGGTAAAAAGCCCGACACTGATCACCAAACCATCGAATGTAACATTTTCTAGAGTCAAAAAGTCAAACTGTGTGGTTTTTATATTTAGAAAGGTCTAGGAACAAAATTATTTCACACTTCCAAGACTAAAATAGCACTGGTCAGTTATTTTTTTCATTGTGATGTTCTGTATTAACACAGTGGACATAAAATCACACAAAATACATAACATCTGAGCAGATAAGCCAAAAACATGTTTTACAAACCCTTTTTTGTCTTTGAATGCAAATACTAGTAGTTGATTTGGAAAAAACTACTGTTAAAATGTAGCAATAAAACAACTACATGAACCTGCAGCAATGTCTGACGCAGGTTTTGTAAAATATAAGATGCTACCTAAATTATTTGCAACCTAATATGTTATGGTGTCATAATCTTTTGATTGCTGGATGTGGTGCATTTATCCACCGGTAGGAAAGAGAATGTTTTTTTTATTTTATTAAGGCTTTTATATTTATTTTTTTTATTTGTTTTTTTGAGGCTCTGCCATGTCCATCAGCCCCAGAGGGATTAGGGTGCATTCACACCAGGAAAGTCTGGGGGACCCGGTTTAATAGGCTGAGCAATTCTGAAAATATCACTCTTTAATTTGCTTTGGTTTGCTTTCACACTGCACCAAACCACCTGGACAATGTCATGCAGTTACAGCAACTGCTCACTATGGGGCCATATTCCCCAAAACACCGCTGACCAAAAAGAAAGTAAATGAAAATCCAGCTCTTTGACTGGCCAGGACTGAAAATAGCTCGTTCTTTGCAAGTAAACAATGGGGCCACACCAAGTTTATGCAGTGTTGGGGTTTCTGTTTTTATTGTGTGTTCAAACATCATGCAGCTTTCACTGCGTTCTATATCACTTTCTGTCTTTGGCTCACTGGATGGTCAGTTTGCTTTCACACTGTAAGCGAACCACAACAGAGTTCTCTTGCAAGTGAACTAAGACCCCTGGTTTCCAAAACAGAACAGAGATTGCTTTATTGGTCCACACCAGAGTTTCAGTGCACATCCACACTGTTTTGGACCAGGATTCGTTTAAAACCGACCAAACAGTGTCAGTGTAAATGTGCCCTATGACAGAAGGTCTCACGATATTGCCTGCAAATAGTACGTAGATGAAGAGTAAGCTACTAATTCCTGAGAATGTTGATGTTTAATAGATGAAATCAAAGATGAACTTAAACTAGAATGATGGAAAGAAGAAAGTATGGACAAAACTTTAAACAGCTGATAATTTAAAGTTATAACATTGTACATCATGTAGGCAGTGTGATGTTAAAGTTATGTACAGTGGTAGTATGTAAAAAGTATGTAGTCAGCCACCAATTGTGCAAGTTCTCCCACTTAAAAAGATGAGAGAGGCCTGTAATTTTCATCATAGGCAAAACTCATTTTACTGAGGAATTTACCAATTAATTCATTAAAAGTCAGACAATGAGATTTTCTGGATTTATTTTCTCATTGTGTGTCTCATAGTTGAGGTTTACCTATGATGAAAATTACAGGCCCCTCTCATCTTTTTAAGTAGGAGAACTTGCACAATTGGTGGCTGACTACATACTTTTTTCCCCTCTGTATGCCTTCCAATGCTACTGCATCACCAGTGTTTATTGTTAATGTGACAAAAGGCAGAAGCAGTCAGATGGTGTCCCATGATAGAGAACATACTGTCACAAAGCAGACTGACAGCAAAACAGGTTTCTATGGAAAATTACACTTTTTATGCTGTTGTCTTCATGAAGTTGGTATCAATGCTTTTGCAAATGAATATTTAATTTGATACTATTTTTCGGCATTAATTAATACAACTATTATTTTCTTTTGCTAGACACCTCTGACAGCATCTCATAGGAAATCATATGACCGCTACTTCTTACACCACTGAACATGAACATGAATGAATAAATGAGAGATACTAACCTCTGAAGGAATGTCGTAGTAAATAAAATGACATTTTACTTCTAAGGGTTCTGGTTCAGTTGGTTTAACAGATCATAATTTAACTCATTTTCATCATACCTAAGAGACAGTTGTTTAAATGTTTAAATAGGTCATTTTAAATCTAGTACAGGGGCCAGTTCTTGGACCACTTTGATGTATTTTTTTTACATATTGCTTCTCATCACACATAAGAGATGTGTTTTAATGTTTAATAGATCTTTTCAAGTCAACTGAGAAAAAAAGCTTAAAGCTGATAGTTTCCTCTTTAAACTTAAATTATTATACTTTGTGCAATGTTTTTGTCCTGTAAAGCTAGAATTACAAAAATTGCACCACTGTTGAAATATTTCCATGTGATCACATGAGTTCAACTGAAGTAAACTGAAGTATTGAGATTTAGATTCTTAAAGGAAAGAAACCAGGCAGGGGAACGCTGCGAAAAATCACAAAGCATAATCCCAATAAATAATAATAAAGCGTCTTTCAGGGGTGTGGTTTCCATTTCCAAGGAATTTCAAGCCAACTAAGCAGAAACCCGACTGTAATGCCAAACCTTAATCTAATTTGGCAATCACTGTGGGTCGCAAGAACTTCCAGGAATTTTCAATAATTTATCAACTAACACTTTACAATCAAAACAACAATTTTATTGCAAATGTTGCTGTTAAGCATTTGATATTTGCATTATAATTGTGACAGAAAACTATTTTTATGCACATTTTTTATAAATTAGTCAATGTTAGAGGCATTGCTAGACACACAG
Organism: Rhadinocentrus ornatus; assembly: GCA_037177495.1. Classification (NCBI taxonomy): domain Eukaryota; kingdom Metazoa; phylum Chordata; class Actinopteri; order Atheriniformes; family Melanotaeniidae; genus Rhadinocentrus; species Rhadinocentrus ornatus. Next base: position 28,436,189 of record JBAMHW010000014.1, on the reverse strand, counting down.
ACGCTTCTGCAACAATCATTTGTTGACTTTCTTGTCAGTCGTCAGCACAGGAAAGTTTCATTTTCTAAACCAGTGAATTAGTGATTTGGCTTTAGGAGTCATCATTAGTCTAAGAGTCAGTTGTGTAGTTTAAACTTTGATGGAGCTTCCCAACTGGAGCCAGCATGTGAATTCCTGAGAAAAGTGAGGAGCTGACCAAGCACAGCATGGCAGCTTCTCCAGAGATTTTGGAAAAAGATTGTACAGATCCTTCAAAGGCCGTCATCCAGAAAAATAATGAATTAATGCTTACTGGGCGTCCCAGTGTAAGTATGCTCACTGTCTTCTTAAATCCAGTGCTGGCAAAAAGATCTTCTTTAATCTCTCTCTTTTTGTCTTCTTTACTTTCTTCAGACCTCCTAAAACCTTTGTAACAGGTTGTAATTTTTAGTTTAAAAATGTAAAATTCTTTAAAGCAGGTGGGTGTTAAATTTTTATTTTTCAAAGAGAAGATAAAACTTCCCCCAATTCCAACATAAAATCTGGCCAAATCCAGATAGCAGACACATTTGGGCCTAATCCAGGCTTCTTCCTGGCATGTCTGGCTTAGTTACAGCACTGAAAAGTGACTTGCAGGCCACATGTTGTCCAAATGCCAGCCGAGCCTTGTGGACCACCTGTGGTGGTGATGTGGCTGAGTTTCTCCAGCCACACTCGCATAGTGTCAATGCAGTAAGTGTAGGTCAAACATGGGCCAAACCAAAACTGCAGATGTGGACCAGATTTGGGCCAAACATTTTTTTGCTATCTGGGAAATCGTTTATACAAGGCCGTATTTTTCTGTCAGAAACAGATTTAAAAGACCGACTGCACTGCAGAGCTTGGCATGCTCTGTTTTATCATCAAAGGATTGTCCAAGTCATGTTTATTCTCATGGACACTCCAAACGCATAACAAGCCTGCACGAGGAAAGAAAGGATGCTTGTGCAAGGCCAAAGGTCAAAGAGGTCTGAATGGATCTTAAAAGATGTTTTGAGACACACAGACAGTCTTTAAAATGATTAAGATTGATTTAGAGGAGAAATAAATGCTTAAAAGAAAATGTAAAAGCTTCAACTATGCCCTCCTTTTCTCTGTATTGACTGCCTGCAAAGATATACATGTGTATACATAATCTAGCAGTAAAACTATGACGTACATGCTCTTAGACAACACCTAACAACATTAACTGATGATAGCAGCTCATGGTAGCTGTTGTCACTGCAATGTGCAACATTTTGTATCAGGTAGAACTCACAAACATTGTTAGAGGAAGAGATGCAAAGATTTGTCACCATAATTAGAGCTTAAACATATCTTAAAACAGTCGAAACTGACCAAACCTGAGAAAAGTCCTTGGCCAATTTTCCTTTAAAAGCTAAAAATGTTAGCTTATTAGCTAGTAGTCGTACTTTCTTAATTAGCATTTATAATTAGCTTTTGTTTAAGGTATTTATCTGCAAATCTGTACAGAAAATCATAAGTAATTTTGTAGTGAGAATGGACCTGATTTATTTGACATAAAAGTGATGCAACCTATAACATCACCGCCACTGCTAAAAGTTTGAAGCTTTGCATGAAATAAGTTACATAAAAGCCCTCCAAGGAGAGTTAATATGCCAGTTTTCACAAGTAAACACAACGTTCAGAGCTCTTAATAAAATGTCTGTGACATGCTTTGGTTAAAATATTACAGACAGTTCCCTTATCAACCATGTTTTTATGGCTCTGTTCACAGCAGCCGGTTTTATGGAATTAGACCACTAAACTTCATTCCACTCCTTTCTTAGGATAATTTTACATTTTTGGAAGCACTGAAACAGCCTTGCAAATGATCTAATGGCAGCAGATGATGGGCTGCGATCAGTCTTCTTCAGTGCTACTTTTGACAAGATTGAGCGTGACTGTGGAACTGGGTTGAGATTTCAGAGACTGTTTAAAAACTAGAATACTAATAGAATATATTGCGATGCAGCAAATAATTTCATGTTTTTTTCCTAGAAAATACGGCAGGCCCCAGGGGTCAGTCCAAGGACCAATTTTCTTTCCTATTTTCATGCTTCCCATCTTATGTCTATTTTTTCTTCTTTTTTAAAAAAAAAACAAACAAACAAAAAAACTTGTCCTGTCCAGCATTGCAGCAAACAGAATAATCGGCAGGTTGCTGTGTTGTGCCGAAACAAATTTGCTTTGCCAAGGTGAGGTTTGTGGGTATAAGGCTCCTCTTGATAAGCTGATTTATTTATTTATTTATTTATTTATTTACCGTTATTTACTTTGAATTATGGAATCTATGGAATCTTGCTGGACCCGACCAGATGGGACACAAAAAGAAGAAGGACAGCAAAAAGAAGCAAAAAAGAAAAGAAGAATTTTACTTTTTTTCTTTCTGATAGCACACAGATGTACTTACCGAGCGGGCTATCCTGGTGTCAATGCAAATTTATTGATTACTTTTGAAGCACTCAGTGGTTTCCGTGTCTTTTATATATGTAAACTTTTAGAAACTTACACCCCTGTACGAGCCTTGCCATATCTGTTCTGGTCACTAGGCAAAAAACCAAGGGGGGCCGTTTTTCAGTCCGGGCCACAAAGCGTTTAGTGAGAGGGATTCCCTTTAACTTGTTTCTTTTAAACTGTTGTTCTTGTTTTAAAAAGTGCTCTGTAGCTAAAGATTATTATTACCATTGTCTTTTTTACTTATTATATTTTTTAGACCCATCCTACTTGACCTGCTCACTTCACGTGTTTCTGAAAGATCAGGTTGAGAAATGTAAACATTTGTCTTTTCTGCATTAATTTAAAGACCATATGAGGGATTATTCTGACGCGATCAAGACTCACAGTGATGGAAAAGCTGAAGAGAGGCAGACAAAGACTTATTCATAATGTCAAGTTCATGCACTTAACTATGGTTTCAGATTGTATGTCAGGAAAACAAAATGAGCTGGAGCCCCAAAAGAAGACAGACGAGATACGGAGCTCCAATCTAAGCAGCCAAACAGTCATTCTGACATTTCATTCTTCACAGAATATGACAACTGATGAATTCAGGGAATAAACAATTGAAGTGTTTATTTCTCATAACACAATTAAGTCAATAACCCCTGAAGCATATCATAACTGCGTGAGAGAGCATACAGTCCACAGCTTAGGAGCTCACACAGCAGCAAATAAAGCCCACACCACCACACACCCTCACTAATGCTGTTGTCAATAGCAAATCATCAGCATTTCCAACTTCCAACTGAAAAAAATAAGCAAAATACAAATAAAAGAACAAAAATAATAATTCTGGTTTAGTAATCTGCATGTTGGGACTAAGAGAGTCATTTCTTTAACAACCATACAAATGCAGATTTTTTTTCAACTTGCACTTAAGCTGAACCCTGAAGTTGAAGGTTGGTGTGGATAAAAATGAAGTTGGATAACTCCCCTGGCTGCTGTCTCCAGCTTAAAACTAAATTAGAATAGTTTTCATCCATCCATCCATTATCTGCCGCTTATCCGGAGTCGGGTCGCGGGGGCAGCTGCCTAAGCAGGGAAACCCAGA
>JBAMHW010000014.1:28407804-28420893 GCA_037177495.1 Rhadinocentrus ornatus | reverse complement strand
TATGAAAATAAATATACAATTTTTTATATATATATATATATATATATATATATATATTTGTATAATATAAAATATAGAAAAATTCAAATTAAAATAAAAGCAAATAAAAAGAAGCAAAATCATATTTAGACATAATTAAAACGGTGTGTAAAAATCATAATAAAAATATAGAATAATTCAACAAAAACAATTTGCAACAGTCTGGAAAAGTTAAAGATACTGTGCAAGCATGCTGTTCATTATAATTACCTGCAAATTAAATTCATTATAATGTTGGGCTGGACGATATGGCCAAAACTTGTATCACGATATATTTCTTAATTTCGGTCGATACGATATTATTCCGATTTCAATGTAAACAAAATAAAAACCTCAGAAAAACTGCCAAAAATGCTCAAAACAGATGCTGTAAAACTAAAGATTATTTTGCCAAGTCTATAAAAAAACTCCTTCAGTAAAACATTTTAGAAATAAAAACTGTACAATAAATTAATGTTCACCTTTTATTTGTATCTAGCAAGGTTAAATCAGCCTTCAAACAAAGTAATTTAAAATCACAATCAAAGGTCAAATAAAACATTTATCATTCTTAATAATAACAGCTTTAACTTTAAACTACAACATAGGCTTATTATGTTATTCTTATGGATTTAAACAAAGGTGCTTCAACTAGGCTTAAAAAAAGTGCTCAGAATTGCTACAATAAAAAACAAAAACAGAAAAAAGAGTGAGCAACAATCGATGTTTCATCTTCTGACTCAGCATATTCTGTGAGTGGAAATGCTTCAGATGCACTGTTGCCTGATCAGCGAAGAATAATAAAATATAACTAAATTCTTCAGTCAATATTTTCTTTAGTTTAATTTTCAGTCAGTCAGTCATTTTCTGTACCGCTTGTTCCCATTAGGGGTTGCGGGGTGAGCTGGAGCCTATCCCAGCAGTGTTTCAGGTGAAGGCAGGGTACACCCTGGACAGGTCACCAGTCCATCGCAGTAGTTTAATTTTATTAGGTGTAATTAGTTTTTTATTAGGAGTCTGGAACATGTCAACACTTTTTAAATACTTTTGTCCACACTCTTCATTAATAGACATTAACATCTGAAGGTAAGCCAGCGAGGGACCAGCAGCAGATCCGTAAGTTTCATTTTAAGCCTGGTGATGAAACAGAGCTGATCCGCTCTGATCAGCTGAGAGCTGCGTCAGGACCAAGTCTCGTATGAGTGCTTGGGCTTGGTCGGGGCTCATTGATCAGGCTTTGTGTCTGTGGTGTACGTCATCACTTACGTAGCCAATGTGTTGCAGCTCTTTCTGTTCGGCTTCAACACCAGTCGTGAAACGCTATAATCTTATACTGCATGTATATCGAAATATCGGAAATTTGTTCAAAACTTATATTACCGTTATTGAATAAAAGTATATTGCGATATATGTTGATATTGAATTTTGTCCAGCCCTATTATAATGATTCATTTATCATTATAATCAAACCATCTTTTCCACAGAACTTATCAGAACCAGGGTTTAGCTGCATGGACTGTAATGTTTTTTTCAGTTTTACCTGAGGATGTCAGGGTGCTGATCTTAGTTTCAGATATTCTGAACATGTTTGCAGCTAAGGTGGTTTGTCCACGTCCAGACAACAGATTTGGCTCCTTTTCTCTCTGTCATCATGTTCAACTTCAACGTCTGGTACCTCTGTGCCAGTTCCTAAAACCTAGTGACGAGTGGCCACTAGGTAACCCAAAATATCATTAGTGGACAGTCTGAATACAGACTGCTATATTATTTGGCAAGGCAGTATTCTGCCTCACCTCAATTACACTCACACACCAACACATTGTGCTGCTGATGGGATATTATGCATTACCAGTAGTTGCATGTTGTTGGATAAATAGTAAAATAATATGTTTTTTTCAGTTCCTACAATTGTAAATTTCACTCCAGAGGAGTCAGTGCCTCACCAGCCATGAACCTCACCACACATCACAGCTAAAACCGTATGTTAAACCTGGCTGCACATTTAGACTGAAAACAAGTTGGTTCAGAACCTAAAAAGCTGGTTCTCAACTGGACCAAAATACTTCTTCTTTGCAACCCATAATGTCATCAGCCGACAGTCTGTATACAGAATATTGAATAGATATGCAACAAAGAATTAAAAGGAAGGTTAGGAAAAAAAAATAAAAAAATTTACACACAACTTTGGATTGGATGTGGAATGACATCTTGACGCACGTTGTGGTTGCCGTGGTGACAGCTGGTAGTCACGTGGTCTGCTTCGTGTCCGAATCGCAGAGAGAATGAGTGCACCATGTAGTGTGCTATATAGTGCAGCCCTATGTAGTGAAGGACACAGCCTGAGACGCCATGTTTAGTGGTGCAGCAATTAAAAGGTTTCCCCCTCAAACACTTTCCTGCTCCAGAACGTTCTGAACATTGTTTAAGCTGTTTTAAACCGGTGTTTGGGGTATGAAACAAATTAATATTTTAATAAAATAAAAACTGGCTTTCAGACAGAATTCACATTCATGAACTGTTTCACTGATCTTCAATCATTTATTTTGAATATTTGTAGGATATTTATCAGCTTATTATTCAGCCAAAGCCTAATTTCTTAGCTTAGCTTTATTTTGTTCATTCCTTTAGCCTGATGGCTCATGTTTTGTTTACAATCTAAAGTTTTGCAAATCATTCAATTCTGCTTTTACAAAATGGTACCAAAGAGCTAACTGTTACAACCCAGCAAGAGGATTATTATAGGTCTGATACTAATGGAGTAAATCCAAGAGGGTTCAAGGGTCCAAGAAATATTCTCACTGAATAAGTGAGATAAAAACCTGCTACCAGTCCTTTACGCAGCTGCAGGCACAGGTCGGAGAGATAGGCTGTCAGAAACAATAAGTGGGTAAGCAGATCTGGAGGATGGATGATTTCATGTTTGGAGGGTCATGGTAGGCAGCACTTACCATTATACTCTTATATAATAATCCTAAACTTTTCTAAAGATCTCAAACCCTCTTCTTCCCTCTGAGCCCTTTTGAGTAAGTTTGCTGATTGTGAAACAGCATCACGTGGGCAGCAGCACAGATCCAGAACCAAACATGCTGGACGAGTAAGATAAGAGGCAGGGATGTAGAAAATGCACCAGACTGACTCTGGCTCATCTTCCTTCCTGTGGGGAGGAAGCATGTCTGTGCTGGGCAGATGTCAGGGGTTTTGTACTGAAGATACACGTTGCCCTGTGCATCTTAAAACCTCTGCAGCTCTCTGACCTACACACAAAGAAGCTGCTCGCAGTCTAAATGCAGCAACTTTCAGGAAACGTTTCAGAAAACAGCTTGTTATAAAACAGAACCTTTGTAAACATCTCATCCTTCATGGTACATTATGCTCATTAGAAAGGAAGATGTAATGTGTGCTTTATATGACATAATCATTTGATACAGGAGCGATTTCAGCTCAGCGATAAAAACTTTGAAGACATTGTAAAAGAAGTTGAGAACAAGCATCCTCAGCCTGAATCACATCAGCAGCTATAGAACTAAGTACTAAAGCTTTAGGAATAAATTCTATTACATCTATTGTTTTGCAACTGTTACGACTTCTTACAATTTATTTTCGTATATTTTAGTCTTTTTAAGTTGATTTAAGACAATAAAACTACAACAAATTTGCCCGTCAACTATTGTCAAATAAACAAATAAATAAATAAACAAACAAACAAACCTACAGATTGAGACATCGTCTTCGGAGGCAGAGGACTTCAAAAGTCTGGGACAACTTCACATTAAACTTCCCGTTAAACTTACTAAATAAATTTAATACATGTGACATTTGTAAAGTGAACCTTGCGTACCACAAAAGTACGTCTGCAGTACTTACATAACCTCATGCAAGATTTAAAAGCTTAAAAGTGAAATGAGAGCCATTTAATAATTATGAGATACATAATACGATTAGTTGACTAGTCGTTTTAATAGTCGATGAATAATCGAATATAAGAATAGTCATTAGTTGCAGCCCTAGTTACGAACGGAATGCTAGGGTAATGAGCCGCAACGAATAGTAGAACTGTTTAAAGCTTTGAAGGTGAAACAATATTGATTTTATTATTACGACAGGGGATGTGATAGGAACAATGGTGAAAAATGGAACTAAGGGCTTTAGCAGCGATGCTGCTTGACAGAATGAAAGCAGTAAAGCCTAAACGACTGAAAATCAGCCAGGAAAAAAGGAATAAACACAAAGAGCTGGCCTTCAGAGCAAAATCTTATCCAAAGAAAACAGAAGCAGCACCAATAAGTATATACCCCCTCCCAAAAATAAATAAATAAATAAATAAATAAAACACTATATACACTATATACGCAATAACATTAGCCTGTCCTATCCCAACTCCACACTAACTACACTACACAAAACTACACAAACCAAGACTTCGAACAGTCAGAAAAAAAACACACAACTAGGTAGTTTTAACACTACTAGATAATCAATCATAAACCTCCAATAATAACAATAGAACTAAGCTATGGGTCTATCTTAATCTATCAAATTTCACCAAACAGTCACAAATCCAAGCAAGCCCTGGGGAAGACTGCGACTGAGCCAATAGTTTCCCACTGTTTGAAGGCCTGCAGAAGGTTCCTATTCCTGGTGGTTTCCAGCAGAAGCAGTGATTGGTCTACCAATTATCCAATGAGGAGGGTGAAGGCGAAGGTGTGACATCTCCAGCTAATACCAGCCAGATGACAGTGAGCAAACATTCACATGGGGCACAGGTGGCGACAGCAACAGCCAATCAGTTACAGTTGTGTTCAGAAAACCAGAACAATGTCAGGCAGTTTTCTGTTTTGAATCATTCTTGGTTGCATTTTTAGTAAGTAAGCCAACGTTCAAATATTTTCAAAGGAAGAGTAAGGAACCTGAGGAAGAGTCAACTGACGTAAGATAACAGAGGTTCAACGTTCTTGATTTACTGAGACTTATTTACTGAGGAATAGAAGTGATTTTAATGAGTACCATGGCAAGTGCGATATTTAAATGTTCTAAACGTGAACTGTGTAATATCAGTGATGTAAATGAATAAAAAAACACTCGTTGCCTGTTTGCTAAACAGCCAGAAGTGGTGGGGGAGAGAAAAGTGGAGGCAGAGCAGCAGGAAGCTGCAGCAGAACCTTATAGATAGATACCTCTTCTCTCAAAAAACAAGACAAATCCAGTGTTCTCAGCCTGGCTGCAAACTGCGCCGTTATATAAGGCTACATGATGTTTGTCTTAAATAAATCATTTGTTTTTTTGTGGAGGGTGGGGTGGAGCTCAAGCACAGTTAAAAAAATCCTGAAGGAAACCCGGCATGTACAGAACATTATCCGTGTTTTACGTGTTATATAAACACAGTGGATTGGATTGGATGTACAACATGAAGACAACGTGAAGTTATGCAGAAATAAGACAATTAAACCATAAATAGTTTGTCATATGTGATATGACAGAGATCAGTAGAACAGCTGGAGCACTCATTACATTATGCAGCTGTTCTGCTTGAATTAATTAAATAAAATAAACTGAAACACCTAAAGATGTTTGAGTGTTGCTTCTCTACAGCCACACATCACTACAGTTCCATTAATAAGCACAAGCACTGAGATCAAGCTGAATTATCGAGCACTTACAAGAATTAAAAGAGCTGCAACTTTTCACAATCAGTCAGGTTTAATGATAAAGAACATTAAAACAACTGCTGTTATCTGAAGCGCTGTAAGTAAGCGCAACTGCCGCAAGCTGGAAGCGGCCTGCTGAACATCCAGGGGCAGCTGCTTCCATGATTCCAGGACCACAACCACTAAGGCCTGGTCTCCTCTGTGCACCAACCTAATTTCACAACAACTAAAAGCAAATGATGAGAAGTATGAATCTGGAATAAAAACTTAAAAACGTTTGGACCTGGCCAGCTGGGATGTGATGAAAGCATGAAAAAGCTTTTTAAAACCATTAAACAATAAAGAGGTTTTAGTTCAGATAGCTGCCTCAGTTTAAAGAAACTATTTTTGACCAATGAATTGTCTCACAGACCCACTTCAGTCATGTACATGAGTTAAACAGAAGCCTACAAATCTCCTGTCATGGCTGCTCAACAAGCTTTTAGTCCTTTCCTGGAGCTCAACTTTGGCTGCAGAGTTTCTGAGGCCGACGGGCCCCTTTGACTGAGGAATGTACACATAGTAGGACACCAAACTGTGGTTTCTAGAAATGTTGAACGGCAACATAACGAGGCAGTAGATGCATAGCTAGGAAATTTCCTTCTTTCTATCAGAGTTGGAGGGAAATGCTGATGGTGTGGGCAGTATACCAGCTCATCCTGAAAGCTGGTTTTTATTCATGTTATGATAGGAATTTGTCTTATACTACAAACACCAGTTGAAATAGGCTAAACGATGTTGGGAACTTGGTGCTGCAAGAAACTGTTTGAAAGGGGAACCAGGAAGTAGTAAAGAGCTTCACAGCGCATCAAAGTTATTCCATCACCCAACTCTTATTTTGAAAAGAGAAAAGCTTGACAAAGACATTGTTGATGTAGAGGACAGATCGTTTATAGCGAAGCTTTCTTTTATCTCTCGCAACAAATGAAAACATTTTAAATGATTTTTACTGAAAAATTCCTAATAATTTAGCCTTTAGGGATAGAGGATTGCTTAATGGATAAAAGAATGAGTTGTAAACCAAATAAATGTGGAAATGATTTCACACCGGAGCAAAGACGAGTGCCTGTAGTAACAACGCCAATCCGATTATCAAGCGGTAGCGCCTTATTGGGATAGACGCTACACAGTCGACACTTAGCTATGCCCAAAACAAACACAGGGAAACCAGCTTAATTTAGAAAACGTTTTGGTCATACCAACCATATTTGCTTTTTTAATGAGTTGTGTTTAATTTTTTCTACATAGATTCTACAGAATGCAACTTATCTAGATATTGAACACATAAAGTTCATAAAAGTGTCCCGAAAAGTCTGTATTTTTAATCACGCGTCACTGATCCCATGCCCCCACATCTGGCAATAACGTTAACCTTACATTCAAACATCTCCTGTAAAGATCAGGAAATAACTCATAAATGATCATTTAATTTCTGTCAAGGCACCAGTGCAGAATCTTCATGAGCATCACGATGTATCTTAGAATTTTTATTTAGTACTAAAAGAACAATGTTAGTCAATCATATCATGCGAGGACAAGTTTGCAGTCAGCAGCTGTTTGCAATGAACACAGAGCCAAAATATTAACATCTGAATCACCAGCAAGAGGTAACACTGATGGATGCAAAAATCCCTCAACCTGGAAGACATCAGAACCTTCAGAAGATGTCAGCATTGTTTTCTCACACAAACGTTGTTGGGTTGAGGTGTGATGGGCAATGTTAGACGTTCACAATCATTCATCTGAAGTGTATACTTGTGTTTTGTATCTCTTGTGGCGTCGGAAACACATTATTACTCAAAAACTACTCCTAAAAGATGAAAAAGTCTTCAAATATGAGATTCTAAAGAAGCGATTTATATGTATATGGCCTCTTCACACCTTGGTAAGGGGGTGAAATGCCTGTATTTTTCACTGCATGGAAGCCAAAGAGGAGAAAATTGAGCCGGGCATCTTATGAATAAAATAAACAAACAAAAAAAAAAAGCGGAAACAAATATGCAAAGAGTTTATTTTTTGATCAAATACCATATCTCAAAACAAAGTAGAAAACCTGACAGCCAGACACACAGGCACTCCCTAGACAGAGTTCTTGCTATGCTTTAGAGGAAAGAGAGCTCAGCCTGGAGCTGACCCGCTGAACACATTATCCAATATTCCACGTCAAGCTCAGCCGAACCACGATGACCCGCATTTCCACACCAGCAAAGGAACCTGATCAGCTTCTCCTCAAGTGTGCACACAGCAGGACTGCTGGCTGACGAGCAAATGCAACATGGGAATTTGCTTTATTGGTAAAAACAGTTGCAGCACAGCTCCCTGATCTGGAAGAACTCGACATCTCTGGCTCTGCTCGGCCACAGAAAACATCCCTCCATCTAAATGTGGAAGGGAAATTCTCTATTTTATTGAGTGGATTCAAACACCCCTTTTTCTCTCTCTTAGTCACTGTGTGGATTCTCACTTAAGCAGCCTCCTATCCAACTCATACAACAGACAAAGCTTGTCATCAGAGTAAATCTGCTTTTTTGTAAATGTTTAACTGGTAGGTGAGTGATCACTGAGGTAAATGGTTTCTGTGCGCCAGTAACCTTGTGGTTGTGTCTCAGTAAATACCATTCTTATCCTCAGTGGGAACAAACGTGCCATGAAACGATCTTATTATGTGTTGGGCAACTCATTTCTTATGAGTATCTTCTTGATTGTAAATTTAATCAGATTTTTTTTTTAGGTCTAAGACAGTGGTTCCCAACCTAGAGTCCCTGGACCCCAAAAGGGTCCCACAAAAAGCACAGGAGGTCCCCAAGGCTTTGACTGTTCAGTGTCAGTGTAAATTTTATTTCCACACAAAGCCGAGTGAAGCTGTATTCGTTGAGTTTGTATCATTTCATTAATGAAACATGTCAGAGAAATACCACAGCGCAGATGATTCGTCCTTTTTTCTTTTAGATAAATAAATAAAAGTAAGGCTAAATGTGGTAATCACCTCAACTTTGCTTTAATCCAAGGAAAGGATTCATACAGAATGCGTCATTTCTGATGAGAAGCAGCTAATAAAAGCATAAAACATAGGGCGGGTGGGGGTTCCACAGCTTCAGGGAAAATAAGTGGGGAACCACTGATCTACGAAATTTTTAACAGATGGATTTTTTATAGACAGGAAAACAGAAATTTAGAGCTATAATATACAAATCATTGTGTCAATTTGGTGCCTTTGAATGTTTATACTGGAAAAATAAAGAAAATCATGGCTGACACAGAGTGCTGCACACCCAAAACAGAACAAAGCAAAAAGTTCAGTTACCGTGTATTTAACAGGGATGGGCATCGCAAGCCAAAATCGATTTAATAACCATCAGACAACCTGCAGCCGGCTAACTCCATGCTGCTGTTACTTTTCCGGTTGATTCTCAGAGTTCAGAAGTCTTTGAAATCCCATTCACAAGGTTTTTCTGCCAGAGGTTCAAAGACCAACATATTGACCCTTATGTGTGTTTGTATATTTACCAAATGGCAGTTCCCTGGTTGTTTTTTTATTTTTCTGCTGTTGCTGTCGTGTGTGTGACGTCTTTCCCTTTCTAGATAAAACACTTTGTCATTGTATCGCAATTTCTCACTGGACATTGGTAAAGGGAAAACTTCCATCACCTTCCTTCACCTGGCAGAGGTTGAACTGGACCTATTTCCTCGAACAGAAACAAACTTTTTGCTTTGTATACAGCACATGTCAAAAGTCTGGACACACTTTCCATTAAATCCAGTGGGTAAATGTGTCCAAACTGGTACTGTATTTGTACTCCATTAGCATCACATCTCACTGCACCGCACACTTTGTACCAGAGAGTGACAGTGAAGTGTTCTTCTGTTCATGGTAGCTAGCAAGCAGCTTGGTAAATTGATGCCACCTTGTGGTTGTAAGTATTGTGATTTGCAGCCCCAGGTTCCTCCCATTAACCCAGAGGTCCCTAACCAGGTCCTCAAGGCCCACCACTGCAGGTCTGAGATGTCTCCCTGCTGCAACACACCTGATTCAAATCAATGGCTCATTAGCAGACTCGTGCAGAGCTGGTCAGAGAAGCATTTAATTTGAACCAGGTGTGTTGCAGCAGGGAGACATCTGAGACCTGCAGGATAGTGGGCCTCGAGGACCAGGGTTGGGGATTTCTGGGTTAATCCATCTGTACCAGACATCCTGTTAGTCTAAGTCTACCTTGCAAGTAGCTACACGTTAAACACCAGTGGAAAGCTGCGATTCTTGAGCTGTGAGTGATGTAAACCGTCCCAGGCTACAATCATGACTGTAGATTCAGTAAACTCTTATTTCAGACCAGTCACCAATGCAATTTATCTTTGAAGCCACATCGCACTCCAGTGGCAGATGATACCGCAACAAAAATAGTTCTGTTACATCTGGAAGGGTCCAGTAAAGGTAAACCAGTAAAATAGTTAGTCCACAACAAGTCTTTAACTCATAAAAACTAGTTTTAGGCAAAAAATGAAGGATTTTAACAGGTTAACTGGGATGCTTGTGTTCAGTCATGGGCAACTTGCTCGTGCCTAGTCCACATGTTTGTTAAAACAGTCGCATATCGAGATTATTCTTACAATCAAATTCCTTTTGAAACATTTGAAAATCAATACCTTCACTAAAGTTTGTAAACTAACCAGAACCTAGAAATCAAGAAAAGGTCTACAAAGGCACAGCAGCCGTTTACATGATTGCTGGAGATTGAGAAGATTAAGCAGACTTAACCCTTTAACTGCCTGTTCTCCCGGTAGGTAGAGCAAAAGTTTCAATGATGATAAAGAATTTGTGGAAGTAAACCTGCCGGAGTCATCTCTACCACTTGGTTTGGGTTTGTAACACCAACATTTAACCATTTAACTATCTCTACTATGTCATTGACTGTAATTTCAACCACGTGTTTATTAAAAACATTTAAGCCCAAAAAAAGAGAATATTTCAAGAGTTAAAGAGCCGAAGGAGAAAGGAAATAATTTGACTCACCTGCTGTTTCCAGTTAAACTAAAGCTTAGCGTGAGATGTAGCAACATCACCTTATCATTTATATTGTCCAATTTCCACTTGACCATGAAGTAATATCTGTGTACCAACAGATTCTTTAGCTATATTCATGTGTGCTTACAGTTACATTTGTATTTACATCACACATTTTCCCGTGAGTAACAGAATGTCTTCATATTTCCTGTCTTCACATCTTATCACTGCTGCACTCACTGGACTCTGGAGACTGCAGTTAGCTTTGCTGCAGCCTCTTCTTGGAAAACTGGCCGCCCCCAGGTTGCCTATAATAGTTGTTCCTTTTCTCTGTCTGCAGCCTAAAGAGGCAGATTCAGGTGGTTTTGTTTGCTGGATCCATTCATGGATGCAGAGGAGAGAGGTTAATTGCTATTGTAAGTGAGCCCTTCATTAAAGACAGAGGTGGAGGGTCTTAACAGGCCTAAACGCTGCTATTTTGAAAAAACTTAAAATAGAAATAATTATTTCAGCAGTTGAAGAGGAAACCATGAGTTTAGTCTCTCACGCTCATCTGTACTTTTATGTTTCTATCAGGCTCATGACATATTTAAGTCCTCTTCTTCACAACGTTTTACAGTAACTGATGGGGTGTGCTTTTATCTGATAGTCAGAGACGTTGGCCATCATTTTATATTTTATATTTTTTATATATTTATACTATATATTTTATTATTAAGTAGAGTTAGCTTGAGAGTCTACAGACTCAAGACCACCTTCTCTGTAATCACCAGGCTACTACTCCCTCAAGCAACTGATTTCCGTTGCCAGCAGGATTCGAACCTGCGCGGGGAGACCCCAATGGATTACTAGTGCATCGCCTTAACCACTCGGCCACGACAACTGACATGTACTTCCTAAAACCACAGTCAAGCCCGGCTAAATGACTCGGTGCAGGTTGGCATCTCGCTATAAACCTCCTCACTCAAGAGAAAATGTTTTATGTGGGAAAGAAATCCATCTAGTCCTTTCATAATGACCCTACTGACGTAGGTATAGAAGATTACAAGCCCAGACGGCTCTGATGAGCTCAACTAAGATTTTCATTCTAGCTGAGAGTTTTTTTTGTTTTCAGCTGAGAAAATTCTTCCATGTTCTCACATCATTTAGCAAGAAATAGACCAAAAATTGTTTACTTGAACTGCAGTTAGGCTGCTTTTTCCTTTTTTTTTTTTACTAAAGCTTTTCCCCTCCAGAAGCCAGGTTGCCGATCCAACACCACAGGGGTTATTTGACCAACCCTATCTCCTGCCTGTGCAACTAGGACAGTGAAAATCCCTTCTGACATCAATAGCATCTTCCTGAACTCTGCAAGCTCAAAGTCTTCTTTTTGTTTGTTTTTTCTATTTTCTTCTATATCGCTGTTGAACTGATTTAACACAGAAACATTGATAGAACCAGTGAATAGAGATGAGATAATCACAGAAATGGTGCTGTTCAGATTTACATACACAGGAGACGTGATGGTTTGTGTCATTTGGACGGTGTTTGAAATAATTCTAAACATTTAAGAAGATTTTAATGTTGAAAATGGCTTAAATGACTTTGTTAAACTACAACTTTAATTCCAAAAAAGTCGGGATGCTGTGTAAACTGTAAATACAAACAGAATGCAATGATTTGCAAATCTCATGAACCCATGAAACATTTCAGATGCTGAACCTGCATCATTTCATGGAAAATATGAGCTCACTATGGATCTGATGAAGGAACGTTTGACAACTAGTTAGGTTAATTGGCAACAGGTCAGTAACATAAAGGAGCATTTCACATGGACATTTAAAGATGGACAGAGGTTCACCAATCTGAGACAAACAGGGTCAAAAAATTGTAAAACAATTTCTGAAAAATATTCCTCAACGTACAAGTGTGAAGACTTTGATGATCCCACCATTTACAGTGTAAAATATCATTAAAGGATTGAGAGAATCAGAGAGAATCTCTGTACGCATGGGAAAAACACTGGTATAAACTATAAACTCTGTAGTTCAAACGGATGCTGATGACTGTTGAGCCCTCAGGCTGCACTGCATTTAAAACATATATGATCAGGAAAACCTCCAGAAACCACTGTGAACACAGTTCACCCTGAAATCCACAAATGCAGGTTAAAGCTCCATCATACAAAGAAGAAGCCAGATGTGAACAGAATCCAGAAACACCGCCATCTTCTCTGGACCAAAGCTCATTTAAATGGTCTGAGGCAAAGTGGAAAACTGTTCTGTGGTCAGATGGATGAAAATGTGAACTAGTTTCTGGAAAGCATAGTCACCGTGTCCTGCAGACTAAAGAGGAGAGGGAGCATCCAGCTTGTTATCAGTGGACAGGTGAAAAGCTGCATCTCTGATG
>JBAMHW010000014.1:28376437-28389270 GCA_037177495.1 Rhadinocentrus ornatus | reverse complement strand
ATCTCCGCAGCTTCCGTAGTCGTAATAACGCTCTTAAACGGTGAGGCTGCAGTAGAGCACTACTCGGTTGCTTGTAAAATATAAGTGCACCACTAGATGGGAGTTATTCTTACACACTGCGGCTTTAACATGAGCCGATGTTTTTGCTTCATTCACTGGGATGGTGTAGTAATGGTAAAAGAAAGACTAGATTCCCTTGTAGATTTTATAGCGTTGTTTCAATGTGTTTGGTTTAAACAAGCCATGACTGCTTGTTTCACTCTATCATGGCCTTGATTGTTTGTACAAGCCCAAACAAAAATATATAATTACAGGAGCAGAAACAATGCAGGATTTGTCATTAAGAGACTTAATCCTAATTGCTTTTACTCGTTCACACACAAAGAACTTTAAGGTTATCAAAATATTCCATGTTTTAATCTGCTTGGTTGTGTAGAAGCAGCAGATATCTTGAGCTATAGTGAGCTGAACTGACGGGTATTTCTGCTTTCACAGCTTAAATCCATCTTAGATAACAATGAGGATCTTTGCCATCACATAGCTCAATTTCAAGTTTCTAAATTGTGAACTCTCTGCTGAACTGCAACGTCTCACATCCTCCTTGCATAATATTTGCCAGTTTTGTTTGTCTCCTTATTCACTGCAATATGTGGGTCTGCAAAAGACATGAAACTCGGGCATGTGCAACATTGGAATACTACAGTGACTTTCTTCTGGTATATGAACAAGCCAGCTTTCTGGTTTCTATCTTAAGTGTTTTACCAACCTGGGTCCATTCAATATAAGACCTATAACAGGATTGCTTAGCTGGATCAGTTACGCCATTATCATTCTAACTTTGTAAAGCACTTTAAAACAAGCACGGCTAAACAAAGTGCTGCACACAAGTAAAATTATTATAAAAAAAATATATATATATATATTTTTAAAAAAAAACATCAGAAAAGAACAGCTAAAAACCAACACAATAAACCAGTTAAAAAAAATTATATTAAATAAAAAACTAAGTCTCACTGAGGTTGGATGCCAAAGAAGAAAAATGGGTTAAAGAGGAGTTTTTAAATCTGCCTCTCTAACGTGAAAGGCAGAATATTCCACAGCTGTAGAACAACAATGGAGAGGGCCATGGTTGTCGTCCAAGGTGACGCTGAAGACAAGGAAAATGGAAATATTTCACGGTAAAAGAGCCAGTCAGGGTTTTTCTATCATATTAACGTGAGCTAGTCTGACGTTGTGATTTTTGTGTCCTAGCATGAACTTTCATACTAAATACTTTCTGCTCTTTCATTGTAACAACGTACCTCAAGGGTTGTTGAGTGTAATTTACTTACAAATGTACTTTTTGCTCCAGCCAATAAAACCAGTTTGCATGAAAACAGTTAAATCTATGGTTTAAACACAAGGTTTTTTACTTTATTTTTGTGGTATTCTTACCAAAGCATTTCAAAGATGCTTCATTAACGTTTAATTGTTAGGAAAAAATGGCACAATATACCTCCTTTAAGATCTTCCATGATCGTCTGATTGAATTCTCTAACTGCACAGAATATTGGGAGACAATTTTATTAAGATTTTTGGTACTGCAATTGATTTTCGAAAGAAACCCCCCCCCACAAATCATACATATATCAGGTGAGATTAAACTTTTAGACTTGGATAAACAAGGATAAGAACTGAGCAGGACTTTTCAATGCAGAATATTACACCTACATAATAGCAGCAATTAACCAGGAATGTTTACAGGAACAGGTCAAAAATGACAAGCCATTAAATGGCAGCTTCAAAAGACAAGCCGAGGAAGACAGAATCCGTGAAACAGCTCTCTCAATGATGAAGGTGAGAGCAGAAACACTGCAGAGGAAGACAACTTCAAAGCAACTCTTTCATTAGACTTGTGAAAGCTGAACAAAGTCAGCCGTCTGGACGCCTCATTACCGCATGCTGAAGACAGAAGACTAGGTGTTCGGCCAACTTCCCCTACAGGACTCAAAGTTTCAATGGTCAGCAGTAAAACACAATACACCAGTGTTTCTCAGTCCAGGTCCTCAGGATCTCCTGCCCTGTAGGTCTTAGACGTGTTCCTAATCCAACACACCTTATTCAAATGAATGAACTTCCTCATCAAGTTCTTTGCAGCCTGGTATCGAGTTGTTCATTTCATTCAGGCGTGTTAAAGTAGGGTTACTTCTAAAACATGCAGGGCAGGTGGTCCTGAGGACTTGGATTGAGAAACACTGCAATGCAATGAGTCGAGTTATATTTCTAATTTTATGGCATGCCATATGGCAACCACTATACATTCAACAGAAAGAGCAATAAGGGCCGTCTGCAAAGTTGGATATTGGGAACATAGAAATCTATTATTTTGGAAGTTAAAAACACAAAAATTTTGTGGTTTGGTGGAGTTGCAAACAGCAATAACAATGTATAAAGCTAGAAATAATTTATTCCCCGACTAATTTAATGGTGAAGGTGGACATAATCGGAAGGTTTTAAGTGTGCAAACAGCTATGAAAAGCATATGTTTTACAGCACACTGTATACAACTGTGGAATAATCGTCAAGAAGAACTTAAACAATGTCCAAACATCATTCAGTTTAAAAAAAAAATCAAAGAAATATTATTTTAAAATGCATAAAGAAAAAGAATGTATAAACCAATAAAACTAAATATGTACATAAAGTTACATCTGTAAATAAACATTAATGTATAGGTATGTGTGGGTATTCTCACGTGTTTCAGTAAATGTATATGTAGGTGTGTGTTTATGGGTACATGCATGTGTGTGCTGTGTAGATGCGCATATGCAGGCATGTAAGTGGGTATAAAAATATAGATGTGACTTCATAAATGTAATGGCTTTGTCTCTGAGTGTATGTGGATATGCATATGTATATACGTGTTTTCATGTGTACGTAATCACACATGTACATGAGTATGTATGTGTACATGTCCGTATTTCTTTTTTTTAAAAAACGTCATCTGTACCGCTTATTCCATGACGGGTCGCGGGGTAAGCCAGAGCCCATCCCAGCATTGTTTTGAGGTGAGAGGCAGGGTACACCCTGGACAGGTCACCAGTCCATCGCAGGGCCAACGTAGATAGAGACAAACAATCATTCACGCACACACTCATTCCTAGGGAGAATTTAGAGTCACCTATTTACCTAACATGCATCTCTTTGGATGATGGGAGGAAGCTGGAGAACCCGGAGAGAACCCACGCATATACAGGGAGAACATGCAAACTCCACACAGAAAGGCCACCAGCCTCCCACATTCAAACCTCCCCCAGCCGAGGCTCGAACCAGCGACCTTCTTGCTGTGAGGCTGTGGTACTAACACCACACCACCGTGCAGCCCCTTTTCTAAAAAATTTGTTTTTTTTTTCTTTTTGACAACTGCTAGGAAGATCAAATTATGATTGTAAAGGGGACATCAGTAAATAAGGTTTGACTTCATCCTGAACTCTATAGTAACTTTATTAACTTAATATTTGATATTTCCTTTTGAATCAATCAATCAAAAGACACCTTTGCTATGTATAAAACACTGTTGCTAGGGACGCTAGCAGCTCGTTCCAGGCGTTTTAAATTAACGAGCAATGCCTTAGAATAACAGTTAACAAAATCAGTCAAAGTGCAAATAGGATGAAGTATGTTAGAAAATAAATCAGCTTGCCTATAGATTCAGCTTCAGTCTTTCCATTAACTTGAACAATGTTGAGAACTTCACTGGAAGCCAGGTCAGCTGGCTATTAGACAATTAAATCCCACTAACAGCTGCCGCGGAGGTTTGAAAGAAGCGGACGTCGGTCCGTTTCTGCTCAGGCCAGAGCGCACACCCATGAGGCTGGAAAGAATTTGTAATCCCAGCAATTTCTGGTGTCATCCTTTAGCAGCGTCACCTGGGAAAATGCTCTCCCGACATGTTTCAGGCTTGCAGCGTAGCTTCAGTCCCTCTGCTAGCTAGTCTGTTGCACTGACGTCACAGTAAGTTTTCGTGAAATTACGGCGTTTCAATACAATATGTCAATCAAATATTTCATTATTATTTTGTTTCTACGATGTTGTAGTTTTATTGATTTATTATAGTTTTATTTTTTCTACCATAAAATTAGAGCGTGTTGTGCAGCTTTCACAATAATAAAAACCCACCACATGTGGGCAAATCCAGCCCAAATTTTATCCACCCATCCAATGCATTTTTCCCCGCCTGGTGTGATGAAAAGTAGCCCAAATGGGCGACAAAAAACCACCCAACCTGGCAACACTGGTGCTTGCTAGTGTTAATTAGTGCTATATTGGCGCTTATGGTGGTTGTGTCTTCAGTAAAGAAAGAAAGAACTTATTTTAAAGTGAATCAATGTAAACGTTTAAGTCACAAATAAATGGTCTTCTCAGCTGCTATTGAGTCATTACTAATGGTGATAACAGTGACTAAGCAAAAACTTGTTTCCATAGTATGCATCAATGTATTATTTTGTCAGGTGACAGATTTAAAGCTACAAGGCAGTTCAGAGTGAGGAAGAGATACCGAGGCAAGTGGAGAATGCTCACAGGTGTGACTTAGATCTGCTAAGCTCAAATGTAATCAGTCATAATAGGACATACTGATGTGTTGATCCAACTTTCACATCATTATGTAGCCTGCAGACTTAAAAAGACATCTCTGTAAAGAATGGACCATAATAATTGTAACCTGTTTTACGTTTTAAAAAAAAGATTAATTAGTATTCCCTTTAAAACAAAACAAAACAAAAGTCAAAGATGTTTTTGTTCTCCCCAAAATCAATATATTACTACAAGGATGATGATGCATTTTTAAAAAGGTTTAATACTGTGTGCGATATAATAACTTTAATCAATATGATATTTTTTCAGATGATAAAAGATGAGATGAGATGAGATGAGATGAGATGAGATGAGATTAGATTAGATTAGATTAGATTAGATTAGATTAGATTAGATTAGATTAGATTAGATTGGATTGGATTGGATTAGATTAGATTAGATTAGATTAGATTAGATTAGATTAGATTAGATTAGATTAGATTAGATTAGATTGGATTAGATTAGATTGGATTAGATTAGATTAGATGATTGATATGAATGGAAGTGATTATGTTACATCAGAATCCTCTCCTGTTGATCGCTGGGTCCTGAATGGATTAAAATCTAAATGTTGTGGGAGAATTTGTGATATTGACAAACACTGACTCGATGCCTCGTGAATCACTGTAATATATCCAGATCAAACTTGGGATTTACACCCCCGGTCTTTTGCTGTATTTATACTACATGACTGATCTGCAACAGGAGGTCAGACACAACGAGATCTTTTGTAAGACGAACCCCTAACTGGTCTGATCTCTGTCAACCAGTTGTCATGGAGACAAGTCGGTCTGATTGGTGTAGTGGTTCAGCCTGTTTCGCTCACCTGGTCATTGAAGAAAGCTGGCTTCTCTCCTTGGAGCCTGTCATTAGATTTGTGGATGTTCTTGCTAATGTTTAACCTAACTGCTCAGTTTACTGAGCTAAACAGTTCTTCACCTTGAGCTCTGTCCTGTTTGCTGATGGTTATAGTCCTTTTCACTTTTACTATGACCCTGTTTCTTACACTCTCACACACTTCAGCTCATTGATGAGCAACTCTTCTCCTTTATAATATCAGAGGCTACACAATAAGTTATAGATCGCAATCCCCACAATTCATTTAATGACGACAATCCAGCTTAACAACTAGCCGTGTGAGTTAAGCTTTAAAAGCAAGTCTGCAGGTGCTGCAGCCGGCCCTGCGACCCCTGCCTGAACTTCATTTACATGTTGATTCCAAGTTAAAGACGATCCAAGTCACCTTTTTGCCACCCTGCACGTCTCACAGTTGTCATTAAGATGCTCTGTTTTCCATTTAATTGGTTTCAATGACCAACTTGGTAGTTAATTTTATCTCAGCCGGTGAGAGCACTCAGTCAAAGGCCGAGTGCTCATTCTGCACTGCAGCTGGGTACGTTATTATTCAACTAAAGTGCCACAGGGTCTTGATCACACACAGAGCTGTGGGAAAACAAATTTAGTCTATAATAAGCATCCCCTTGTGGATGTGAAATTTTTAAGTATTTTTGGCCTTTAGTAGGCAGATTTGAGGGGGAGGGTACAACTTCTACAGGGACAAAAACTTGTCCCCAGTTAAAAAGTCTACAAACACAGTTGAGATCAGAACAAAACTGCACAGATTTAACATTCAGTCCAGACACATGCTGTGTCTATTTATGGTTCCCGACATGATCAGATTTTGATAGCTGAGTGCTAATTGTGAGAAGCCATGTTTCTCATCTCATTAGCTTATTTGGTACAAAGACAGACACTCATTCATGAGGAAATTGCATTGCAGAGACTTTCATTAATCAAAATGGACAACCTTACCCATGAATCAACTACGGGAAGCGGTTCTCATTGACATTCAGCTGCGCCCGAGCCCACAGTGACACAAAAACATGCACGAGTCACGGGTTAACACAAATACACAGTCACAGGAGCCAAAAGTGGAACTCACAGAAGTGAACAGCGAATTAAAAGCTCAACATTGTGACGGTTTAAATTCAGACGGAGACAGAAAACGAGCACACAGACCAAAGATGAAGACCACACTAAATCCAATCAGGGGCAGTTATTTGCCGCAGATCAGAGGAAGTCGGCGCTCGCAGCGTGAAAGCAATAATGTAATGAGGCTGATGCCAGCTTTCTTCTCATCAGCTCGATTGTCCTCCATCACCGGCTTCCCCTCGTCTCTGTTGTGACTTACAAGCTCCGCCTGACCTCTCCTCGGTCAAAGACATTTCATCCAAATGTCAACAGACAACAGGTGGTTATGAATACAGAAGCACATTCTGGCTTTTCGAGATTTCTTTCATGTTTCAGCATTAAAAAGGGTCACAG
The DNA here is from genome assembly GCA_037177495.1 of Rhadinocentrus ornatus. Taxonomy (NCBI): domain Eukaryota; kingdom Metazoa; phylum Chordata; class Actinopteri; order Atheriniformes; family Melanotaeniidae; genus Rhadinocentrus; species Rhadinocentrus ornatus. The sequence continues at coordinate 28,382,331 of JBAMHW010000014.1, read as the reverse complement.
TGGGAGATTAGAAACACAGACTCCGTCTTTGGAGAGGACCCTCGATAACTCAAATATACCATTTTCATTCAGCTTTTCAACTGATTACAAATTTACCTCTAATCTAATAAATTACTTTAAATAAATTTTGCATCATTTCCACCATTGAGAAATGCTGGAAAATAATATTCAGTTGAATCATTTTTCTGTCAAAGATATTATTTGTCAAATCCTTTCATCACCTTTACTGGCAGATTGAGTTTGCTTGGTTGTCATGGAGATAGCTCAGCTGTTCTGAAATGAACCATCTTCAACTGCAATCCAGCTGAAAGCTCTGAGAAATTTACATCAAGTCGACTCATTTTCTCTTCTTTTCACATTTTGGAAGCGTCCCTTCTAGGTGGCCGACAAGAATTGAGACTGTCTTATTGTAGAGCAGCCTTTCCCAAGCTGGAAGTCTAAAGTCCCACAAGATAATTTTAGAGGCTCATCAGATCAATGTAAAAATAAAATATAGCCTACATCCCCCTATGTTTTAATGGGAGGTGTGGCTCAAAGAGTTTGGAAACCTCGATACTTGTCTTGGTCTGTGTGGTTTTGCTTTAGTTTTACTGTCTTATGGGTTCATTGTCTAGTCTGGTTTCCTGTTGTATTCTGTTGTGTATCTTATTTATCATGTGTGGCTTTCTCCTTCCTGTTCATCAGCTCACCTGGTTTAACTAACAAATTCACTTCACCTGTTCCTTATTAGTCCCTCTGTGTATTTCTACGCTTCGGTTGTCAGTGTTTTTTGTCAGAGCTTCCATTGTGTTTCCTTTATTTCGGTCTTGTAAGTGTTTCTTCATTCACTCATCCTCACTGTTTTTATATTACTGTAGAGTATGTGACACATTTTAACTTCTCTACACAAAGTCTGAGCAAAACATTTTATTAAAAATGCTTCTTAAAATCCTTGAATCTGGTTCTTTTACCTCCACTGGCAGAGAAAACTAAGAAATCCCATGGGAAGTGATTTCTTGAGTCACCGAGCATAGTTCATGAAAGCTCTACTAAATCATGGGGAATAACATAAAATCCTAAACGTTTGGACACCAGCCGAGCTCGTACATGTCTCTGTCAGACTGTGGCAGTTGCTGGGCTGCTTCACTTGTTGCCAAAATCACAAAGCAGTTGGCATTTTGCCAGCCCAACAACTGGCCGTGGATCAGGGAAAATGTTTCCAGAACAGCACAAACTCAGAGGCAGGGGAATATCATGATCAACAAAACCATTGAAAACAATATAGATGCAATTTGAATATAAATTAATGAATAAATAAATCAATAAATAAAAAGACAATAACTTTTTTTAAAGCAAAAATACTATTCAGAATCATTCTTTGAGTACTTCCATCACCCCACCTGTAGTATGCGTTCCTTATTAGCTAACACCATGCTGCTGCTGATGACGTTACTTTACCATTTAGTCCCTGAAGTTCAGCAGCCACAGAAAACACATTTGCTAGTTTTTCAGCTCTGTGTGTTTTCCAGTTGAGTAAGTAATGATGTGATAGTTACATATTACTCTGTTATAAGTGTGGTCCATAGATCTGTGGTGAGAAACAGCTTTCCACCACTCGCTGAGGGTTTAGCAAACCTACATCATCTCAGTTTCTTCAGTCTTGTGCTGGTAGTTTTAATTTAAGTTTTGATTTTAATATGATTTTATTGTGATTTTTACTTTTTGTTCCTGCTTTTTACTACTTTTTAATGCTTTTTGGCACCATCTGTACTGCTTTAATGTTTTCTGAACCGTCTTGTATATGACGTGCTACACAAATCAACTTGCCTTGGCAGTGGCTGAAGTGGATCTTTTTATTCTCTGGAAGGAGTATCACATAGAACATGTTGCTGGTTGTTGTCTTTGTCTGCTTGTTTCTAATATTTGTACTGCGTTAAAAAGGCATTTCCTCATTTTGGTAGATTTTCAAAAGGACGTGCCCTCTAACGACGGCTCATTCGGCCTCCATCTTGCATCCTACCTGTACTTTCAGTGTCAGACAATAAAAGTCAGTCCGATAATGACTCGTCTTATTTCTGTCTCTTTCTCTCTTTTCCTCTCCTCTAACAAAATTGTCATTTTAAGATTCTTTGCTGAGCTTGCTAGCACGTGGCCGAGAGCATAAAGTGAAACTCAGTTTCAACGTCACGTGGCGTCCCGCAAGCAAAAGTTGTGAAGTGCAGTTTCTCAGCTCCCGGGCGCTACTGGGAGGCGACGGCCCCAGAAATGTACATAATAAAATGTCACTGTGCTAATAAAACAAGTCAGAAAGGCAGGGTTTTAATGTGAAAAGTGGCAAAGTGCTACTTGAATGTCAAATCTCACAGCGCCCAGCAATCATGATGTCTCCTTCTTTCTTTTTACTGATGATTACACATTAGCCCCAGCTGGAAAATCATATTGAAGCTAATTTTTAATGTGTTTTGTGTCATTGCAAACAGGGTTTATAAGGGCCACTGTAAAGCATCGGTGCTTCTAACAGCAGTTATGAACACAGGGCTCCAAACTAACTTTCTTTGCGAGGAGCACAGCGGCCCCCGACTTAAATTTTTAGGAGCGCAAACAGAAAATTTAGAGGCGCACACTGAAATCACCTTGCACTGCAAATATTCACATTTCCTATCATTTTCACTGTATTAGTGATAAATACTTGGACAATAAATTCAGAAATTACAATGTTTACAATTCACATTTTTAGTGCAGCAGTTGACAACATTAAAAAAACATCTTCATTCCCCAATAGGGCATGGTATGACTTGTCCATGTAGTTCCTGGCAATAAATATTTATACAGTGCTTTTATCCAAAGCTCTGTACAGTATACATCACATTCACACACACACACACACAACAACGCACTGATGGCGGAAGCTGCCATGCAGGGCGCTCACCACAACCCATCAGGAGCAATTTGGGGTTCGGTGTCTTGCCCAAGGACACCTTGACATGAGCTTGACTAGGCCGAGGATCGAACCGGCAACCCTAGGGTTACAAGACAACCGCTCTACCTTGCCGAGCCCCACCGCCCGCTTCGGGGACTGATACTCTTCTCCAGCCACTGTTGCCAACTCCTCAGTAAGAAAAGTAGCTATTGGCTGGCTAAAAGTCGCTAGAAGTCACTAATTAGCATAATCAGCCTAGTACATAGTATAGTTGTAATGGATGCTGCCATAAAGAGGGAGGTTGTGGGAAAGGCAAAAATTGATAATAAAAAAAAAAGACAACGTAAAATGTTAAGAACACCAAACATAAAAAATAAAATAAAATTATAATTCTGTCAATATTTTCTTTATCTTTAGTTCAGTTTTTTTAAGTGTATTTTGTTTTTCAATTAAGAGTCGGGAACATGTGACACTTTTAACTTTTTAAATATTTTTGTCCACACTCTTCATTAATGGACATCACTCTGGCGGTAAGCCAGCGCGGGATCATCCAGCAGCAGCTTTGTACGTTTCATTTTCAGACTGGTCATGAAACAGGAGAACATCGTCTGCTCTGAATACAGCTGGGAGCTGCTGCTGATGCGTAAAGACCTCGTATGTGTGATTTTGGATGGGGTAGGGGTCTACGCAGCACCCGCTCCTCACTGGTAAACTATGTTCATTCGCGTCAGTCTCCAATAATACCATAAAAAGTAACTAGAATTGTCGTTAGTCGCTTTAAAAAAGTTGTCAACACTGAGGAATAATAATTTCCTCAAAGACCTTTTCACACAGAACCCAGTCAGTCAGAGTGGTCATTCGTCCCCGCGCACACGCACATTGGCTGTCGTCGTCTTTGCTGGTCTCATTTTGAAGTTAGTTTCAGTCGGCAACTAGAAGCTAGTTTGTGCATTACTTTGAACTTCTGGGCTGAAGAGGGGAGCAGAATTGTGTTAGGGACAAAATAAACTACTACAAGGCAAATGTATTGGTTGCCAAAATGCGACCATTTGGTCGCAGTCTGGAGCGCTAGAATGGCTGTGTGACATTTGAAAATGTTTCAAATGTCTAAAGACAGAGTGCCAGGTAGCTCAGATGGTTGAGCGGGCGCCTTGTGGTTGAAAGTTAGATTTGACTTCAAAGTCTCAACAGAGTTCAGCTTGCTGAATGTCACCTCCTTTCTTTCTGCCAGCTTTTCTGTCAGTCTACAACTGATGATTGAAGGCGACTAAAGTAAAATAAACATTTGAAAACGTATTATAAATGTCTGTTTAATTGTGCCAATAATTAAAATCAGGACTGCATAATACACTTTTGTAAACTGATATAATACTTAAAAATATTCCTACTTGAAGGGAATAAAATAGTGGAATGAATTTTCTATTCTATTCTACATTTGCTCTACAGTCATTCTACAGCCTTTTTTAACACATTTATAAGGTTTTATGAATCAGTATTTGAAATGAACTGGTGCTTAAGGCCCATTTATGCTCCCTTACGTACGTAAATAGCAACATCCGATTCAATAGGGAGTGCTGAGTTCAGAGTACACTCATGCGATCCAACGTCAGTTTCAGACATCGGTTGGCAGCGGTAAGGCACCGTTATAATATCTTTGTTCTTTTTCTTTGTTTTCCAATTCCTCTTCTTTTGCTGGTTGCATCTGCTCAGCACTGCCCCCGTGATTTCTGGTGGCATCAATCCATTTTTCTGCATCAAGCGATGGATGTCTAAGCTCCGTGAAAACAAACAGATGAAGCTGTCCCTCTTTCTGCGTATCTGTCTTCTGCGTCGAGCATAAGTGGGCCTTCGGTCTGATGTAAAATTATTCAAACACATCCTCAGATGAACAACAGGACATGTTACACTGTCATTATTCAACAAAAACTAAAGCAAAATGCTGAAAGATGCGTGAAAAAAATCAACATTTTGTCAGTTTAGGTGTATGTTAACACAATGCCAAGGAGGAAAGACATCAGCAGTGATCTTACGGAAGAATCTATCTAAGAAGGAAAGATTATGAACAAAGGGAAAGCAGTTCTTTCAGTCTATCTTTACAGGAGAAGACCTTTACAGCAAATTCACCGCCCAGTTAGATCATGCAACACTCATAGTAACATTTATATCTCAGACTCTCTGGGCAACAGTTAGCATGTTAATGTTAAAGTTAATGATGGTACAGTTGTACCAGGTTGCTTGTCTGAAAGGTTTTGGCCTAGTTTTTGTTAAACAAAAAATAAGAATGTAATAGACCACTTAGTCAAGACATTTAAACCTGTGACAGGTTTTAATGACTCACGGGTAGCAAGCCTAATCCATAAAGACCTTAATTCACAACCGACAGTAGGTCTGCACAATATATCAAAAATGTACCTTCATGGCAATACCAGCCTTTGCGATGTACATTTCGCAACAACTGTCTAAACTGCAATAAGCCAAAGTATTTCATATTTTAAGGAAGTATTGTGATGCTGTTGCAAACGCTGCTGAGCCGTCATGCTCTGTGTGCATCAGTGGCGAATCAAATGAACTGTTACTGTCCCGGATACCTGCTCTAGATGCAAACGGCTGGCACACTGGAGCACATGGAGCGAGCATTTTGATGGCGGAAGATAACGAGAGAACCGAGGAAAATGTGGAAGAAGAAGCAAAACTCGTGGCTAAACAAGACGGCACGTTGGCTATTTTGAACTACAAGACATGTCGGAAACTTAGGCGAAACACCAGAAGACACGTTTAATCTCCACAGCTACCTACAGTACAACTACAAGAAGCTAGAGACAAATCCCCTTGACGTATTGTGTGTTGTGGCGCTGCCTTTACCCGAATTACCTCATATCTGCCGACCAGGACGGCGCTGTGGATCTCTGGACTGACTAGACAGGGGTCCACCGTTCTGATGAGGACATCTTATCTGGCGTTATCAAAGTTATTCTGTTTTTCAGATTAGTCATCG